>OX596222.1:1185078-1785078 GCA_951394215.1 Glyphodes perspectalis | reverse complement strand
GTTCTGTGTTTAGATGTATATATATATATAATATTTAAGTATGTAAGTAAGTAATACTGTTGATTCCGATGTCCGTAACACAAGTGCTTAAGTTACTTAGCTCGGATTTCGATTAAAGTATGTGTTGTTGTCTAATATTGTTTATTTATTATAATAATTAGACGGACAGGCTAACTCGGTTGAGCGATCTGAGAGCCTGGTCAAGAAACCAAATTCAATTTCGTGAGATAAACTCGTTTGTGCTTGAGTCTGTGTTTATATAGACGTATTTATGTCTGTCTGTCTGTGACGTAGTATGCATAGCACTAGCAAACTTGAATGACAGATATTTTTGAGTGAGTCTGGATAATTTATTTAATACATTACCATTATCCAATATAATGTATTTAATATATTTCTAAAGGATAGACCACGGAAAATTATGCTTAATATTTCAACCTCCAATAGCAGGAGCGGCAAACCTTTTTAAATAGACGTGAAAATCAATGGTTACCAGTCCAAAGTTGTTTGAATTCGCATGCTTCATCAAGATGTTTTCCATCACCGCCGAGATAGTGGTATAAATACGTACATATATTTAAAAAATTCAGAGGTACGTGCTCGGGTTTGAACCCGCACCCCTCGGTTATAAGGCGCGTACTACTACTTCTAGCGACACCGTAGTCGGGTAAAATATAATCTGTCTCTCCCACCCGCTCTCCCACTTTATTACAATGGATGCCGCACAAAATGGAAACTTATAACGCTTCAGGTGCAAGCAAAGAGTTATTCCACCCATTCGGCACGTGTTGCAATATGGGTGGTATATGAAGGCGTGAGATATTTGAGTCCATACTGCATTGGTATTTGCATCTCATAGTTTTGTAAAGACCAGTGTCAGTTTGGCAATGCCGCGAAAGTAAATACTCGTCATCATCTTCCTCGCGTAATGTCTCGTGTTTAGACGGGGTCCGCTTAGACCATGATCCAGGATTTAGCGAGTCTGGTAATTACATTGAAGCGACTGCTGATTTGACCTTTGTAACCCTAAGATAGGGGAACCAGACAATTTTTGGATCATGGTTTTTACTCAGCATTTTATTGCAATAGGTAAAGTAATTTAAGTGTGAAGAAGTTACAAACAGACATAGTTGCTTTTCCTTTTATAATCGAAGCCATATTTTTTGGAATACATATCGAATTATTATTACGTAAAGTTAGGGTAGACCCTAACTTTACGTAATAATAATTCGATACATAACAGATTTACGTATTGCTATTATTATGGTTTGACTTCTTTTAGGTATAACTAACTAAACTTCACGCTACTTCTCTAGCGGGGTAGGCAGAGAAAACCGAAGGTATAGTATTAGGTTCTTTTAAGTATTGTAATCCGAATTCTATCATAATAATATAAAACAAATGATTAACCAGACGGCATTTACAATCTAAAACTCAGACCTTTTCATCAGACAAACAAACGCGAACCATCAAAACACATCAATTGCATTCTTCTATAACAAAGCAATAATAAGGCCACAATGCCACAAAGGCTTATCATCGGTCACAAACACAATGTATCTGAACAATTACAACGATACAACGAACCAACGAACCAACGATACAACGATACAAAGCGCATGCCTGACGCGGCAGGCGAGCGGACGACGGCGAAAATGAATTCATTATTGTGGAGTGCCGGCCGAATTACGATTCGGAATGAATGGGCCGCGTATTTTGTAAGGATGATAACGACTGGCTCGATGGCGCATTCGGTAGTGATCGGACGTTCGTTACCGTTAGATTAGGGCACCAGACAATTTGGATCATTGTTTGCATATCCATAGTTGTTGAATGTGCTGGTTTCATGACGATGTTGTCCCGCACCGCCGAGCTAAAAACAAGAGAATGTAAATATAAACTAATTTATTAAACAATTAAAGCGATGTCTACAGAAAATCTGATTACAACAATAAATACTCGATATTCAAAACTGTAGTTCTAATATGTGTCAACAGATGGCTCTGATCAAATTGGCGTAGACACAATACATCCTACAGCGCGCTGACGAAGTTATTATTTGTTAGGTCTGGGACTCAAAAATAATGTATTAACTATGTTCCTTTCCAAGCATATCGCATAAGACGACCTAATAATATGTTTGGTGTATACGGCGTATGCGGCTATTAAAGCAACGGCTTGTTCGTTGCTTAAGTAGCCGCAAACCGCACTTCTTTCCAAAGTTCCATTCACCTAACATTTTTTTTTACTCTCCTTGGACTCTTTTGGGGATTCTGGACGTTAAGGTTATTAAATATGTTACAGACACACAAGGTAACCAAAAAAAATTTGTTATACATATGACAAAAGTTTTTTTTTAATTACAAAAACTAAAAAAACGCAGAAAATTGTCACCAATGTACACTTTCGGTGAAGCGCTTCCAATTCCTTCCATTCTCTAGTTCAGAATTCCATATAATTCGAACAGAGTTTGTAAATCCGTCTGTACGTCCATCACAGGCATTGTTCTAAATGTCAGTACAGGCGTCCGTGAGTTATTTGTCCGGAGAGCGACAAGTTTATTGTCTTTTTTGGTCAATGGCAGCCTTTACCGTAAAGTTTATTTCTGCAACTAATAATAAATAAATGCTTTAGACTGACACACCAATTCCCTAGTTCCAAACTAAGCTAATAAGTTTGTGCTATGGGTACTAGGTAAACGGATAGATATACTTAAATACATTTATAAACATCCATGACTCGAGTACAAATGTCCAAAGGGATTCGAACCCGTGACCCTTGGTTTCGTGGCCAGGGTCTCTGACCACTCGACTAACGGGCCTGCCAAAATGTCGAGTATCTTTTCTAGTAATTCTGTCTGTATGTTTGTCTATTACTTAACCGACTATGATGATATATGTACGCTCAAAGATGAAACCTTACAAAAGGACATTGATCTTTCATCCCCAAAAATACAAGACTGAGCTGTGGGTGAAAGTATTAAACAATTAAAAAATATCCTTTGGTTGTTAATAAATCATCAATATACCTACTTATTAATTTATTGAATTGGTCGACTTGATGCTCATAAGAGTAAAAAAAAAAATCATAACATCACACCTATAATCTCCGAAAGGGTAGGCAGAGTCAAAGAAATAGTAGGCCCCTTTAAACACATTCAGCCAAAACAAAACTGGGCTGGGTTAGATGGAAAATTGTAAAAAAGTAGTGACAATCGGCTAGCTGATCGCCTACACAATCACATACCTACAACCCCATATATCATTCGCCTTTAAGGACATGCTAGGCAAGAAACACAGTTGGCACATTATTTTTAAGTCCCAGACCAACACAAGACAATGGGCTGGGTTGGAAGTTAATTGTGAAAAAGTAGTGACAAGTGGCTAGCTAGCCTACACAATCACACAAAAGTTAGACAGACAAAACAAATCACCAACATTAAATTTCAAAGCTATTTCACAAAAAGTTAAAAACCTATGAGGCGAAAAGACACAACAAAGATAGTGGGATAAAAGTTATACCAGTTACAAAACACACTACAGATAGGACACCAGTAACTCAGGTCGTAACGCAATTACCTAGTATTGCGTTACCGAACCATGACGTAAGGCGTTCCTTTGCGTAATGTCATTGCTTTGGCGGCGAACACCGTTATTATATTCAGTTAGTTGTGCCACAGTACAAGTTAAGGGGCAGAAAGTTAAAGTGGCCAAAAGGATTTCTGTGACATGTGGTTTGTTGGCCTGTGTTAAATGTAAGAAACAGATGCTCTCATTCTAATAATGTAGTCAAAAACAGCCTTTGGTCTTGACAAGACCTGGGCGGATAAAATAAACGCTATTTTTTGAGTACAAAAGCATTGTATCGATGATAGCTATTAAAAAAAAAAATTAAAAGCTTTTAATCAACCGAGTAATTTTCACCTTGTCGTGGCTACCAACCTATTCATATTGAATAAAGAACAACATAATTTTACATAATAATTTAAATAATGTAACACTACCTCGATTTTGTTTTCTAGATTTTATCTACTACTAATCAATTCATAGTTATGTGGTAAAAATATGAAATGTTACAAGCATAATATATAATAATTTTAACAAAGAAATGTTTCTGTAAAGCTACTGTATAAACCATTTATAGAAAGTTAAGACCAATTGTCAGAAATTGCTAAATTGAACTTTAAACATTGACCAGACCCAAGTTCCTGCTTTTCCATACACTGTGGCCATGAAGCCAGTACATTATGCCAGTGTCTTATCGTGCTCCATTTGCTCTCACCCATAGTTGAGGAAAATGTCTAAAGGGAAATTCTTCTTCGGCATTTTCTCCCTACTCCCACCTCCCAGACCGTGATTTCTATTCAGAGATCGTCTTTTCCCAAATAAAGCTGGAAAAAGTAGCGCTTATTAAATTTGGTTAGCATTGATCGTGCGTAGGTGGTTGTATAATGAATAGCTTTTCATTCTCGCCTACAAGTTGGCCTTTCGAAATATAAGGCTTTCATTGTCACCTTAGACTGACAAAAGAAATGTATTAAATTTCGTTTGATTTTGTTTTGTTTGTCCCATGTTGGTCTCGGACTAGAAAGAATGTACCAACGGTGTAATAATACGATATGTACTTATTCTAAAAATATTGCTTCGATTATTAATGTGAAAGCAACTCTGTCTGTTCGTCTGTTTGTAACTTCTTCACACTTAAATTACTTCACCTATTGCAATAAATTGCAAATTCGTCCCATGTTTGTCTGGGATTTGGCCCATGTTAATCTGGGACAAAAAAAAAGAATGTGCCATCTGTGGTTCTTGCCTAGCATGTCGCAAAAGGCGACTAATGGTAAATAGGGTTTTGTGTATGTGATTGTGTAGGCGACGAGCTAGCCATTGTTACTACTTTTTCACAATTTTCCATTTAACCCAGTCCATTGTTCCATGTTGGTCTGGGACTTAAAAAGAATATGCCAACTGTGGATCTTGCCTAGCATGTCGTAAAAGACGACTAATGGTATATCGGGTTTTGGGTGTGCGATTGTGTAGGCGACAAGCTAGCCACTTGTCACAATTTTCCATCTAACGCAGCCCAGTCTTGTTTTTGGCTGAATGTGGTTAAAGAGGCCTGCTGCCCCTTTGACTCTGCCTACCCCTTCAGGGATTATGGGCGTGATGTTATTTTATATGTATGTGTGTGTTTGCTAGATAATGATGCTTGGATTAAGCTTTACTTGAGATAAAACCGTGTTCTAGTAAATGGTTGTCTTAATGGACGATATTTATAAAACCGAACTATGTATTTGAGAAGGCAAAATTATAGATAAAATTATAGCATTGTTTAATTTCGGCATTTTTTTTTTATTTAGTAATTTACGCTTTTCAAAAGCTACTCTGCACCGAATGCGTCTTGACTATAATTATTTCTTTAAAAGTATCTTTTTCTAATGTTTATCAATTTGTCTGTCTGTTTTACGCTTAAATTGCTGGACCCATTCAAAGTCAAAGTCAAAGTCAAAATATCTTTATTTACGTAGGCCTCAAAAAAAGCACTTGTGAATCGTCAAGTAAGTACATAGTAGAACAATTTGAATCTACCACCGGTTCGGAATGTCGCATCTACCGAGAAGAAACCGGCAAGAAACTCGGTAGTTACTCTTTTCAATGCCAGATTGAATATAAAAATTAAAATTTACAGATTAAGTTAATATGAATACCAAGTCATACAGTTAATGTTCGTCAAAGATTCAGCCGAGTATTATCAGAAGTAAAAGGTAAACCAGAGCAGACCAGCCTCTGAAGGTGGCACCTGTTCACAAGTATGACGTATGTGTCAGCCATCGTTTCACTCGACCATATTTGAGGGAATGTAACGACCCGTCACATAACGCCACCACCCCCGAAGCAATTGAGTGAGCATGACTACTCAAGCTTCCCTATCATTATTATAAGAAAGTTAAAAACTAAACAAAACAACAAAAAATTCTTATCAGAATTCATTAAATGTACGAGATGGTGTACAGTTTATAACAATAAAATTAATTCCAGACTGTTTTATCATTAAGATAATCGTCAGTCGTGTAAAAGCCCTTTCTTAACAAGGTATTCTTTATTCGTTGTTTGAACTGCGCAAGGGGTAGATTTAAAATGTCTGCGGGAATTTTGTTATAGTAATGTACACTTTGCCCAATAAAGCAGCGTGACAATCTTTGCAGTCTAAATCGCGGTACTGCGATTTTGTTTCTGTTTCTTGTATTCTTATGATGAATTGCACATTTTTTAGTGAACAGATGAATGTTTTGATGTACGTATAGAATGCAGCTGTACACGTATTGTGAGGCAACTGTTAAAATTCCTATTTCCTTAAATAGATCCCTAAGAGAATCTCTAGCATTAAGATTGTATATAGATCTAATGGCTCGTTTCTGAAGAATAAAAATGGTTTGAATTTCAGCTGCCTTACCCCATAATAGAATACCATAAGACATAACACTATGAAAGTAACTAAAATAAACTAAACGAGCAGTTGAAATATCTGTAAACTGTTTGATTCTTTTTATGGCAAAAATAGCAGAACTGAGCTTCCCTGCTAGTGATGTTATCTGACTATTCCATTGAAGTTTTGAATCTAAGTGAATCCCCAGAAAAACAGTCGAGTCAACCAGTTCTAAAGTTTCGCCATTCAATTTCAAATTTAAATTCGATTTTCTAACATTTGGGAGAACAAAATTTATACATTTTGTTTTTTTCGCATTTAATTGTAAGTTATTGGTTGTGAACCAGTATAAGACCCTTGAAAGAGCATCATTTACATCGTCAAAGTTAATTTTGGTTCTGTCAATATTAAAAATGAGAGAGGTATCGTCAGCAAATAATACAATCTTACAAAGATCTTTTAAATAAAAAGGCAAATCATTTATATATATTAGAAATAAAAAAGGGCCTAATATGGATCCTTGGGGAACCCCTATATTAACCTGCGATCCTGACGATAGTATACCATTTATGTCAACTTTTTGAATTCTGGAACCTAGGTAGGATATGATAAGTTTTAAAGCTACATCATTGACGCCGTAATGCTTAAGCTTAGAAATCAAAGTCTGGTGATCGACGCAATCAAACGCTTTGGAAAGATCACAGAAAATACCAAGAGCATTCTGAGATTTCTCCCAGGCTCCAAAAATATGCTTCAAGAGAGCAATTCCTGCGTCAGTTGTAGAACGACCTCTAGTAAATCCATATTGTTCAGTATGGAAAAGTTTGTGCTTGATGAAATGAGCTAATAATTGTTCATTCATAATCTTTTCGAACACTTTGCTAAGTGCAGGAAGGATTGAGATGGGTCTAAAGTTATTTGGATCTTGTTTGCTACCAGACTTAAATAAAGGCATAATTTTACTATGTTTCATTAAGTCTGGGAAAGCTCCATTATCGATGCAGGAATTGAATATATCTACCAGATATGGGGCTATAATAGCAATGGTGTGACTAATATTTTTTATTGAAATGTCAAATATGTCACTCGTATTTTTCTGATTTAGAGATTTAAAAGTTCTTATTATGTCTTTACTACATATATATTTAAACTTAAAGTAAGAATCACACGATGCAACATTACTTTTTAACAGCAATTCTGCTTCAGAAGCAGATGAGTTTAATTGCGCTGTTGTTGTGATAGGTATATTACTAAAAAAGTTCTCAAAAGCTTGTGCGATGTGTGTATCAGATTTTAAGACTTCGTTGTCAATGTTAAGACTGAACGAAGTGTCACGTGGCTTTAATTTGCCGCTTTCGCGGTTAATGATATCCCACGTGACTTTTATTTTGTTATTCGAATTTAATATTCTATCACGAATATATAATGACTTAGCATGTGAACATACCTTCCTAAATAATTTTGAGTAATTTCTAACATAATTAATAAATTCTGTTGTATGATTAAACTTTTTTAATTCATACAATTCGTAAAGACGATTTCTACTTTTAAAAATCCCAACTGTAGCCCATTTGCTAAATGTAGTTTGGCATCTTATAGTCCGTTTTTTTATTGGAAAGTTAATATCAAATTCCTTCTTATAGCAATTAAAAAAACTGAAATATAACCTATCTGGATCACAAGGTATGTATGGCGTCCCTTGTAATTTAGTAATTAGACTATTCTTAAATTTTTCAATGCGATTAAGAGTAGTAGGCCTATATGTAGCTTTCTTTGAAATTATACATGAATTACTAAGACTGTTACAAAAAGAAATCTGTTGTCCACAATGGTCGGAGGTTAAATTAGAGATGACAGATTTCTTAACTGGCTCGCAATTACAAAAAACGTTATCTATACACGTAGCTGACGTAGCTGTAATTCTGGTTGGTTCAAAGAATTGACATTCAAGATCAAAAGACTTGAATAAAGACATTAATCTAATACTCGTAGGCGATCCATCTAATAAATTAACGTTAAAATCGCCACAAACTATAATGGACTTATTTTTATTAATTATTTTTCTAAGAACATTTTCCATCGTTGCTTCGAATATGTTAAAGTCGCCTGAGGGGGGGCGGTACACACAAACTATAACATATCCATCTAGTTCTACGCATGACAATTCGACAATACATTCAATTGAGAGACCTACTAGGTATGTCTTTTCGTTCTTTGGACTGCATTGTATTTCTAATAAAAATTAACGATCCGCCATGTATGGCAGACTGTCTAACAAAAATACTTGCTAATTTAAGATTTAAAATATTAGAAAATAAACTAGAGTTTTCAAGCCAATGTTCTGTAACGCATAAAATGTGAATATCTTGGCTTTGCGACGTAATTGAGTGCATTTCGGTCTTGCCCCTTTCGGTACTAAACATAATTTCATCTCAAAAACGAATATTTTTCTATTCATCAAAAACGACCCTCTAAATGTTCAATCTATTTGAACTACCAATCGGCACAGATCATTACAAGTTATCTGAAATTGAAAGGTCAAGCCGGGCATCGAACGAATTGTCCGCGGTGAGACGAAAATTAATTTATCTAAGAAGATTAAGTGTCTTCGTGAAATTGGAAACGAAATAAATCATACTTGGAAAGGATTGGCGTCATTTCAAGAAATGCAATTGGAATTAGGTATACTCGTACTTGGTTCGTAATAGTTCGTATTATTTGAAAGTGGCTAAGACTTTACAAATAGTTGTTAATGTTAATTTTGTTAAACTAACTAACTAACTAACTAAACTTCACGCCACTTCCCTAGCGGGGAAGTGGCGTTAATGTTGTTAATGTTAATGTTAATGATTCCTAATTGTCTCATACCTACATCATCTTCCTAGCGTTATGTCCCGTGCTTAGACGGGGTCCGCTTAGACCATGATCCAGGATTTAGCGAGTCTGGTAATTACATTGAAGCGACTGCTGATCTGACCTTCGTAACCCTAAGATAGGGGAACCAGACAATTTTTGAATCATGGTTACAAATCCAAAGTTGTTTGAATTCGCAGGTTTCATCACGATGTTTTCCCTCACCGTCGAGCTAGTGGTATAAATACGTGACATAGATTTGAAAAATCCAGAGGTACGTGCCCGGGTTTGAACCCGCATTCCTCGGTTAAGAGGCGCGTGTCCTTACCATTAAGCTACCACCGCTACATCTCCGTCTCATACCTACATAGAAAGTCATAATAAATTGTCTTAACGTTACTTCTTGTTTCTAGTTAAATTCTGTTTTGACCATAATCAAGATTTAGATAATTCAGTTATTAAAGTGAAGCGATGCCATTGAATCTTTTTATTGTTTATATAAGAGAAGCATTAAGGTCAGTTCAATGTTACACATTCTTAGTAGGCTGATATACGTATATAAGCATTTAGAGAAAAAAAGGCGGAGTCTGAATCAACATTCATTGCCTTTTAGGCGTGTTTTCTTATGAATAACAGCTACTATATAGACTAACGCATTATAATATTGTTAGAGCAGAGTTGGAATTTCAATTACAAAAAGATTTTAAACATTCCTAATCTTTATTCCATTAACAACAAAATAGCTTAGATCAATACATGTACACACGTCTACACTTAATCAGGTAAATAACAGAATCACAAATACATAGGTTTAGATGATACAAGGAAAGATACAGCTCACCAACAGATCACACCGAAATGTCAACCACCAGAATAACCGCACGCGCCGAGTTCAGACGAAAGAATGTTCCTAGTGCTAAGCGCGCCGCCCTTATATAGGCGCGACGGGCTACCCTTATAATTTTTTTTTGTCATCATATCCAACAATATAATACTAAGCAAGCCTGGCAGAACAAATTGGATTATCATTGCGCATTCGCAAACGATCGAATGTGTCGATTTTATTAAGACGATGTTTTCTGTCACCTCCATGTTGACAGTAAGTAGATTAGGTTTTAAAATCCTCCATGCGCGGATTTCAACTGAAATCCCTCGCATTTGAGCTCCCTGCTCTCAAAACCAAGTAAACGCTTTGACATAAAACATTCTAAGCAAATATGAGCATAATCCCATTCCGCTGCGTAATACAGTTTACGAGTATACGTACGCCCGTAGTTTTATCAAACGTCGTAAACTTGTCGAATGGGGCCCGAGGTTTGGGCTAAGTGAAAATATGAGCTCCCTCGGGAACGTAACTGGGAAAAAACAGGACATCCTCCAGATAGAAAGGGTTTACAGGTGGATATGGTATAATAATATCCGACTACATCACAAACATTGATCTGACTCCGAGGTAAGTAGCTTAAGCACTTGTGTTACGGATATCAGAAACAACAGTGGTATTACAGTGGTATCAATATAAATACTTAATTTTTCACTATAAACCTGAAAAGTTTGGTTTGAACGCGCTAACTCAGGAACTACTGGTCCGATTTAAAAAAATATTTTAGTTTTAGATAGCCCATTTATCGAGGAAGGCTATAGAATGCTAAGGAGATAGGCTATGTTACATTAACCATAATCGCAGGTGAAACCGTGGGCACAGCTAGTGTCAATATGGTTTTGTTTGAATTCCTGTCACTCAATACTTTCTTTGGTAAAAAGCTGCAGCTATTTTCTGTTGTTTTTAGAAGCTACAGAAACTTCAACTTTATTTATTTACAGATTTCATATTTTGACTTTTAGTATTCTTAAAAAAAATTCTCAACCTGTTGATCTAGGTTTCAAAAATAATGTGTCAAACCGACATGCTAGGCAAAGAGCATGTCGTAAAAGGCGACTAATTGTATGGATATCGGGTTTTGGGTGTGTGATTGTCTAGTCCACGAGCTAGCCACTTGTCACTACTATTTCACAGTTTGCCATCTGACCCAGCCCATTTTTGTTTTCTGCCTGAATGTGGTTAGGTCATTGACGCTGCCTTCCCCTTCGGGGATTTTGGGCGTCAATATATGTATGTGTTTACTAGCTTCTGCCCGCGGCTTTGCTCGCGTAGTACATTGATAAAACATAGCTTATATGTTATTCAGGTGTATAAGATACATTGTTGTTAAGATACATTAAAATCCATTCAATAGTTTTTGCGTGAAGAAGTAACAAACATTCTCACAAACTTTATAAATTAGTAAGATTTATCTAAATACCAATATTATTTTTAACTGCACAAAACTGTATTTCTAAATTAGGTACATTACTTACGTATCCAACGCTCGCTGTGTTCGTACATCCAGTAGCTACTTGTGAACAATGTACGCAGTATACACATAGCCCTTCCTTGGAGGGCTATACGAACAATTTCGCCCTATCTCGGCTAAGTCTGTTTCACACTACACTATAAGGCCGAGTCGTGTAAGGTATTTTTCGTCATGTTGTATAATTTTTTACGGATTACTTATTATTTGTAGATCAAAGGACGCTTGTTTTAATGCAAAGAATTTCTATGGATTTTTGGCTAGTTTGTGCCAATGGTTTGGGCATGTTGAAAGAATGGATGAAAGAAGATTGACGAAAGAGATATATAAGGCAAGTGTAAATGGAGCCGTCAGTAGGGGAAGACTTAGACGGACTTTCCATGACCAGATTGGTAATGTGATAACAAAAGGTCAGGTAAACAGCACCCTTAACCGACGAGTATGTATGAAAAGACTTATGAATGTAGAAGAAGCGGAAGGTGTATGTCAGGATCATAGCAAATGGATGTACGTGATCTCTGCCTACCCCCATGGGAAAAAGGCGTGACATTATGTATGTATGTATGGAGTTTTGAAAGTTTGCATAGATTTGTATGGCTAGGTCGACGGTGGGAGATAACAACATCGTGATATTTACTACTACTAAACTTCATACCACTTCCCTAGCGGGTAGGCAGAGAGAACCGGACGCCATATACGGCATGGGAAGAATATCTGACGTCACATCATCATCTTCCTAGCGTTATGTCCCGTGTTTAGACGGGGTCCGCTTAGACCATGATCCAGGATTTAGCGAGTCTGGAAATTACATTGAAGCGACTGCCGATCTGACCTTCGTAACCCTAAGATAGGGGAACCAGACAATTTTTGGATCATGGTTACAAATCCAAAGTTGTTTGAATTTGCAGGTTTCATCACGATGTTTTCCCTCACCGTCGAGCTAGTGGTATAAATACGTACATAGATTTAAAAAATCCAGAGGTACATGCCCGGGTTTGAACCCGCACTTCTCGGTTAAGAGGCGCGTGTCCTTACCATTGAGCTACCACCGCTCTGACGAATATCTGACGTCACATATCATGTATAATTTCTTCGTCTAAAAAGCTCGAAAGCTGTTAATTTTTAAAGACTAGTGAAATTTTCGGATAAGTATCACTTGTGCTATTGAAGACTTAGAGACGATTTCTAATAGTTACACAAAAAATACTAATAACACTACACACATCCCAATCTATACTTATAATAAATCTGTAGAGAGGTCAATTCTGTACATGAAATATATTTTCAAAATAACTATCAGGGGGTGATTAGTGATCGGTACTGATGCCAAAAATGCAATCAGTAAAATTTTTGTCTGTCTGTCTGTCTGTCTGTATGTTCCTTATAGAAACAAAAACTACGCGTACAATTATTCTTCATACTCCTGGGCAGGTTATAGTATACTTTCATCACGCTACAATCAATAGGAGCAGAGTAGTGAAGGGAAATGTTGAGAAAACGGGAGAAGTTACACCATTTTTTAAGCTTCCGTCGCGTGTGCAGCCTTAATGGTTAAAGTTACATAGAAATCATGTTAACCATAAACGCGGGTGACACCGCTGGCACAGCTAGTGATTAATAAACTTCTACATTAACCGCCTTTTACGATATTCTATGTAAAAAACACAGTTGACATATTATTTTTAAGTATTTCTCCCAAGGGACTGCGGTTACTTAGATCATCTTTTCCATAAAATTATTATGAATTGGTTCTTCAACAAAAAATACTCTTATAACAATGTTTTTAAAACACTTCTCCATGATTGCGCCTAAAACGCGCGGATAACAGCAAAACTTTATTTACGTAACATTACTCCCTCGAGATAACGCCTCAACGCAAAAGTGTATAAGTAAAAAAAGTGAAAAAATTCGGTAAAACACTCTCCCCGCCGTTACAAGAGTAACAACGTGTAACAGCGAAGAGTTTCAAGTGAATTTTCTCCCGACGTTATTTCAAGAAAATTCTGGGATGAATTGCCATTTTTTTTTCTCCATCATTTTACAGGGAAGTTTTAATTTTGCACGCTTAAATTAACAAGACCTTTTAATGTTTCTCCGCTTATTTATTAGGGTTTCGCAAGCAAACGGAATATAGGCTTACAAGGGATCAGTTTAAGTACGGAAATATTAAATTATTTTTTCATTTTATAATTTTACGCCTTTTATCTGTGAAGTAGGGTTGTGCAAATAAATAATGCGACTTTTTTTAAGATTGCGTCCAATGGTTAATAGATCCTTAATGCTGCTAAATACCATACCTATGTTTATTCAGCAGTTTTTAGAGCTGTAGTCTGGGTATTAATATCTATCTGGTAGTATCTATTATATATAATTTAGCTTTATATATAATAGATACCACTGTTGATTCTGATATCCGTAACACAAGTGCTTAAGCTACTTACTTCTGAGTCAGATTAATGTATGTGATGTAGTTTGATATTTATTTATTTATTATTTATATCCAAACTTACAATTGCCTATTCATCCCCTGCTGTATTATCAGTTATCTGGGAGAAAACGGGACTAATGGTAATAGGTGGAAAAAGTATGTAGGTAAGTACTGAATAATAATAATAATAAATTCTCTAGACAGACACACCAATTCCCTAGTTCCAAACTAAGCTTATAAGCTTATGCTATAGATAGTAGGTGAACGAATAGACATACTTAAATACGTTTTATAAACATCCATGACTCGAGTACCAATGTCCATGTTCATCATACGAAACATTTGCATTTGCCCCTAGCGGTATTCGAACCCGCGAACCTTGGTTTCATGGCCAGGGTCTCTGACCACTCGACCAACGGGCCTGTCAAACTGACACGAAGAATCTTTAACTTTTTTTTTATGGTGTAGAACTAAATAAAATAACTTGGTTCGTTCGACGTTATTCTAATAAAAATATAAGACGGAACCCATTCATGTATGTACGATTCGTTCTTATCTTTTGTTTATTTACTCATCATTATTCTACAATTGTTATTTATGCTGTAGAAATTTAAATTTTTCTGAACCCAACTTTTTCATTTAAATCTTAACGAACTCAAATTGTGAAATTTTTGAAGCCATTTTTTTAATTGTCATGATATCAACCCTCTTTACTTTATTTTCGATGTTAACTCTATATTATAATTTCAAGGAGCTATTGAAATCGATCTCCCATCTAAATCTGTACCGCTGGGAGTTTATCATCGAATCTACCTATTGTGAAAGAGAAAAAAAAGTTTCCTGCGCTGCGCCTTTTAATGTAACTTATTTTATATATATATATATATTTTCTCATTCTAAGTGAACTATCATTGTAAGTTCTTATGAGAAATAAATGTCTGTAAATCTAAAAATAACGTGCTTGACTTTTGCAAGCTTTCAGTTTCACTGATTCTCAGAGCTGAGTGACTCAATATTCATACAACATTTTCTCGTATATCGTCTAACAATAATCTTTTATAAGTAGCTCTTTTTAAGAATGCCTTTGTTCGGTTCAATATTCTAACTGGCTGAGAACGAGATATTTTTCAATATTGAAATTGAATATTTTGTAGCTGTCATTGCATTCTTAGAGTGAAAATGTTATATCTTTCGACTACAAAGCATTTTTCATTCTCTGAAATAGTTTATTTATTCGGTGTCGAATATAATTTTCTTTAGAATTTGTGTCTAAGTACAGTTTGAATGTTATGAGGTAATTCGAGTACGGCTTTTTTTATAGTTCGCAGTACATGATTGCTTATTGATTTTTCTTTTTTTACGAAACGAGATATAGCAATTTAATGAGAAGTTATTTTAAAAACGTGCTTATATTATAATTTGAACTGTTAGAGACAGAGTGGTGTGTGGGACTCCCAGAGGCCTTTGGGTCAGAGGCCCCAGCTATTGAGACTTGAATAAAAGATCTCTCTCCTACACTTTTATATTAATATGGCCTCAATAAAACGAATTAAAAATAGCAATTCCTTCCACCCATTCCATCCAAAATTAAAACAGAATAGCTCAAATTAAAAAAGGGGTTATGAATATTAACACAGCAACAAACATGGCCGCCTTTATTTTTCTTTCGGCGCAAAAACATTAAATTGAAACAATTTAATTAAGTGACTGCCAGTTTGTTCTCGTGTGAATTAACATTTCGTGGACGAATATAAAATGGAATGGGTCACGGTTGGGGTGGGAAATGAGTAAGTATGAATGTGAGATTTTTTGGGACGTAGGTAATTGGCAGAATTTCGTTTGTATTTTTTGCTAAAAACGAATTTTGGCTTTCGAATACCATCATTGGTCTGGGACTAAAAAAAATGTGCCAACTGTGTTTCTTGTCTAGCATGTCGTAAAAGGCGACTAATGCTATATCAGGTTTTGGTTATGTGATTGTGTAGGCGACGAGCTAGCCACTTGCCACTACTTTTCCACAATTTTCCATCTAACCCAGCCGTTTGTGTTATTGTTATTTACATACCATAAGGTTAATCTTAGGAGCAGTAAATTCCCTGAACCACGTTTAGCCTAAAATAAAATCGGTTATGTACCAAAGTAAATTTTATTTTTGGCTTTGTCATCAGATATTCTTTGTTTCGTAAATATACAATACTAGCTGCTGCCCGCGGATTCGCTCGCGTGGTACATCAATAAAACATAACCTATATTCGGGTGTATGAGCTATATTATTCTAAAGTTTCATTTAAATCCATTTAGTAGTTTTTTTGTGAAAGAGTACCAAACATCCATCCTACATACAAACATACATACAAACTTTCGGATTTATAATATTAGTAGGATTATTAGAGGTTTTTGGCCCAATCCAATGGACTACTCTTCCCTGTCGTCAGTCGATAAATCAAATCTCATTATATTTTTATTCAAAAGTCATGCTAAAATACTAATCTAATTCCGAACTACCCAATCGCATTTCAATAACGTAATAACCTCCAAAAGAGTTCCCGCCCACGCGTTATCATAGCCAGCGTCCCTCAAACAAAGCAAACTAATAAAAGATGAGTGTTCGCAGTGGATAGCGATCTACAATGGTTGACCAAACATGGCGGAGTGGCTGGAGAGAAGATGGCTCGGCACACAGCGCCCACGCAAATAGAATCGCGGGCATTGCAAATACTGCGCCCCTACTAGGGGTTTGAGTCACCTAGTTTAGTTGCTATTTTTGTTATAGTTGACTCTTGCTATTTTTTCAGTGGTTGCTCTTATCGTGTAAACTCCATAGTTTTAGTTTATTCTTGCTATTTTATAAAAAGTCACCCTTACTACTTATAAAATAGCAAATACTTTATTTTAGTTGGTTCTTGCTATTTTTTTCAGTAGTAGCTCTTGATGAAGAAAATCGCGAGCTTTGCTAATGATGTGCCCCTACTACGAGTTTAAGGTGTCACCTGGTTTAATTGATTCTTGCTATTTTTTTGTTCGCTCTTAATGTATCTTGGTCAGCCTTAAACATGCTTCCCTTACTGAAGGTTACATTCTCATCACAAATCTCTTGGTTTTCTTAGTACTTGACTCTACTGTTACTCAAAAATGCAAGGAACACATCTCTTTTATAATTCAATATATACAGCCCTGAATTGACTTTAAACATGTGTTTTTGTATAAGTAATTTCCAAATGCTCATTTTTTTAAAGTAGGTAATTAGGTATGGCCTAATGTGAAAGTTATATTATTTCAAATATATATAGACTCTATTGAAAAGTATATTTTTTAAGATCTGTTGTTTAAATCCGAATGAAATCAAGGACGCTATTTAACACACAAATGTTAAATTGCATCGAGTTACATTACCAAACCGATAGTAACTCAATCTCTGATTGGGCTTCTCCGGAATGCTTTCTGGATTATTCAGTAAACTGCAAGCTTCCATTAATGCAGCGGAGTTTTGTCGCTGCACTCGCGGTTAAACATAACACAAGTGCAGACCGGAATGGTTAATTAAAAGCTTGGAACGAGTTTGTGGATTCTAACTTAAATAATAACAGGTTTGTATGAACGTTGTAGCTAGTAGATATTGCGGTTTTTATTGGGTAAGTGTGTATATTTTGGTGGAAGACCGTTGACCAGTCTTGCACTTAGATATACTTTCAATTATAAACATCTATATCTCATACTGAAACATAAGTGAAATCTGTAAATAAATACTTAGTAACTAACTAAACTTCACGCCACTTCCCTAGCGGGTAGGCAGAGAACCGAACGCCATATGGCACGATCCTTACACACCTCACTCGACTTTTCAACATTCATGATCCTTTTCATACAAGCTCTACAGTTTTTATGACTCCTAACATCACCTTCTGTTAATACACGACCAACCTTGATCTTTGTCATGCTCGATAGCGCATTCGGTAGTGACCCTGCCTCATGTGCCAAGAGTTCTGGGTTCGATCCCCACCCAGGACAAACATTCGTGTAATGAATACTTGTGTTTGTTCTGTGTCTGGGTGTTAATATATATATTTAAGTATATATTTGTAATACCACTGTTGATTCTGATATCCGTAGCACAAGTGCTAAAGCTCCTAACATTTAACCTCGGAGTTAGATCAATGTATGTGATGTCGTCGGATATTTATTATTTATTTATTATTATTTATTATCTGGTCGTGGTAGGTGAGCCTGGGCTTTCCGCGGCTCCTACTGTAAATAAATCTAGCGTTGAAAAGGATACATAACTAATGCAGGGCACTCGTCCGTGGGCATCACTCGGCAGGGCGCACTGAAAACCAGCGTCATGGCTTGCCATGCAGGTTATGGCTTAAATGCTGAGTGAGGCCCTTTTCCTTTGGACATCGCAAACTATTATATATTTTTTCCTTTCTATCTCTGTCGTAACTTGTCGTAATAAGTTGTGTTACCTCTTTTTATGTTGTTGTATGTAATGTACTATCCTGGTTGTGTTGTGATGTCCAAATCTAATAAATATTTCTTCTTTCTAATGCATATTTTTCATCTTCATATATTATTATCTTTATAAATAAATACTAGTCTTAATAAAACTAAATATCTTAGAGGAATGAAAGTTCTGAATTCTAAATGGTAATGGAAAACATTTTGCAATTAAATGCAAAAATATATTTTTATCTTGGCCTGTTGGTCGAGTGGTCAGAGGCCCTGGCCACAAAACTGAGGGTCGCGGGTTCGAATCCCGCTAGGGGCAAATGTTTCGTTTGATGAACATGGACATTTGTACTCAAGTCATGGATGTTTATAAACATATTTGAGTATGTCTATCCGTTCACCTAGTATCCACAGCACAAGCATAAGCTTAGTTTGGAACTAGGGAATTGGTGTGTCAGACTGGAGAATGGAGAATATCTTCCTTGGTTCGATTCCTTTTTTATTAGGGTAGGCATATACTTATGAAATAGGGTTGGTTTTAAATCTACTCACCATTCGCTATGGATATAAGCCATTCGTACGTCAATAAAATACTTATCTATTATCTTAAGACTATATTCGTTATTACAAAGAAAACCGACTTCACCACAATCTTTATAAACTAAACCATATATAATCCTAACCGTTCTCGCGTTAAGGCTCCGCCACAAATAGCCTCTTTAGATAAAAGCTAACAGGCTCTTAAGACCGAATGTGGTCCTTAAGTAAGGGGTCTTAAGCACCGGTGCCCACTTCACGAAATTGGGCCCTTAATCTGAAAGGGCCCTAATCAATTTTTTTTAGAAGCAAATTGGATTTCCGACTCAAAGAAATGGGTGACGCGTTCGTTTCAAAATGGAACGTTTGGGGTAGATGCATTGTGTAGGTTTATTGAATTGTCAACCATCACTGATTTTTTATACTAAGAGCGGTGGTAGCTCAATGGTAAGGACACGCGCCTCTTAACCGAGGAGTGCGGGTTTAAACCCGGCACGTACCTCTGGATTTTTCAAATCTATGTACGTATTCATACCACTAGCTCGGCGGTGAGGGAAAACATCGTGATGAAACCTGCAAATTCAAACAACTTTGGATTTGTAACCATGATCCAAAATTTGTCTGGTTCCCCTATCTTAGGGTTACGAAGGTCAGATCGGCAGTCGCTTCAATGTAATTATCAGACTCGCTAAATCCTGGATCATGGTCCAAGCGGACCCCGTCTAAACACGGGACGTAACGCTAGGAAGATGATGATGACTGATTTTTTATACTAAGAAATTTCAACCTATTTCCATGTTGGTCTTAGACTTGTAATTTTGGGTTTTAGGTTTGGAATTATTTTCGCGACGAGCTAGTCACTACTTTTTCACAATTTTCAATTTTACCATTTTTGTCCCATGTTGGTCTGGGACTTGGCCCATGTTGATCTGGGACAAAAAAAAAGAATGTGCCAACTGTGGTTCTTGCCTAGCATGTCGTAAAAGGCGACTAATGGTTTACAGGCATTTGGGTATGTGACTGAGTAGGCGACGAGCTAGCCACTTGTCACTCCTTTTTCACAGCTTTCCATCCAACCCAGCCCACTGTCCCGTGTTTGTCTGGGACTTAAAAAGAATATACCAACTGTGGTTCTTCCCTAGCATGTCGTAAAAGGCGACTAATGGTATATCGGGTTTTGGGTGTGTGATTGTGTAGGCGACCGGTTAGCCACTTGTCACTGCTTTGTCACAATTTTTTATCTAACCCAGCCCGGCTTTATTTATGGCTGAATGTGGTTGAAGGGTATGCTACCCCTTTGACTCTGCCTACCCCTTCGGGGATTATAGGCGTGATGTTAAGTTAAGTTAAGTTAAGTTACCATTTTTTTTTTTGGCTGAATGTGGTTCAAGAATCTTCTAGAAGACTGCCTACGCCTTCGAGGATTCCAGGCGTGGGGGTTTTTATGTATGGGATATAAATTTTGTCAATCGTTTCCTAAAGTGTAAAATTATTTAGAGAGTTATATCATGAAGCTACTTGTATGTCTGTCGCGATTCGGTAGGTGCAGTAGGTGCGGTAGCCTCCCACATATATTGTAAAACAAACATACGGTTAATTAAAGAACAACAACAACATAACCTCACGCCCATAATCCCCAAAGGGGTAGCAGAGAGAGAGCCAGCAGGCCCCTTTAACCACATTCAGCCAAAAACAAAACTGGGCTGGGTTAGATGGAAAATTGTGAAAAAGTAGTGACAAGTCGCCTACACAATCACATACCCAAATGCCCATATATCATTAGTCGCCCTTTACGACATGCTAGGCAAGAAACACAGATGGCACATTGTTTTTTAATTCCCAGACCAACATCGGACTATTGTAAAAAAAATAATAGTATATCCCCCACTGCCATTCATTAAAAGCATGCATAGTATTTGTTAATTACATCATTATAATTTAAAGACTGCATTGAACAAGCAATCTAAATTAATATGATTAATTGAGCATTGAAGTAATTATGTTCCATTCGTTCTGTTTCGTTTACAATATTTTGAATGCAACTTCTACATCATTGACATTTATTAAAATTACTTAAAGTCACTTTAATAAGAGCGGTGGTAAGGGTTCAAAGCCCGAGCACGTACCTCTGGATTTGAAAATTTTTGCACGTATGTATTTATACCACTAGCTCAACGGTGAGGGAACACATCGTGACGAAACCTGCAAATTTAAACAACTTTCGATTTGTAACCATTAACCAAAAATTATCTATCTTATCTTAGGGCTTACGAAGATCAGATCAGCAGTTGCTTCAATGTAATTACCAGACACGCTAAATCCTGGATCATGGCTTAAGCGGACCTCGTACAGTCACCGTACGTGGTCCGATGTATCACCGTGCAGATGTCACGGGACATAATGCTAGGAAGATGACGATGTGGTCACTTTAATGTTAATACTAGCCTCGTTAAATGTATTGTAGATTGAAACAGTGACTTAGAACGGGACGTATTGGTAGGGTGATAATTTTTAAATTAATTTTGGTCAAATATCATCTTGAACGCCTTGAACTTGTTACTGTGATTTTAAGAGTATAAGACAATTTATAACTCTATTTATTGATACGTGAAGAATAATCTTTGTACCCCTTTTTACAAACATTCCGCGGACGAAGGAATATGCTATTTGACACCGGTGAAGTTTATATACAGGAGGAGTGCAGAAAGAAAATTGTTTAATAAATACTGCGTTAGAAATTCGTAAAAAAAATAATTAATTATGGTTGAATTTCGACCACTGGGTGACCACTAGTATAAATAAGTACGTTTGAATATTAACAACAAATTGTTTATCCGCAAATTCATTGCGTATAGTTTAGAATGTAGCTCAATAAAGCTTTCTCATAGTAAAAAATGTTCAATAGCAACACAACACACACACACACACACATCGTCAAATAATCTTTTTTCTCTTTAAATTTTAGTTCAGATTTATTTCCATACCAGGAAGAACACATACAATCAGTGAATATACAAAATTTAATTATTTTTCACTTTTACAAATATTTTAAACCTTAAAACACCTGAAATAAGGTTTTGAATTCCCTGCAATCTTCCTGATGCATCTAGTCTCTTACTGCGCAGAAACTCAATATTCCACGTAAATTTTAAAGAATTATGTGATAGATTTTAAATTACAATTTGAACGAGAAATTATTGGAAAATTCCGGCACAGCGTTTTAAAAATACCTTCAAATAGACTGAATTTTCATTAATTTAGATTGAAATTTAAAAAGAAAACTTGTATAAGCTTGCATAGGTGGGAAAAATATTTCGTTACTTTCTTTTGATTGCGTGGTATTTAATTTTTTCCGGAATACAAATTATTTTAAGTATGGAAACATATGTTCAGATACTTTTGTACATACTTTTATTACCTGTACTTTAATCCCTAGGTACTTATATTTGACCTTCAGATTTAAATATAATGCAATGAACCTCAAAAACAGTAACTTTGTTCCTTCGCCTTGGCTACAGTATCATGCTATCGCGAAAATTAGTAGTTGTGTTTTTGTCAGACTATGTTTTATGGAGCGATATAGATCATCGTAGTATCGCGATAGTGTTACCGTAGGTTAAGCGATAGTGTTACCGCAGGTTGAATTTTTTGAAAAACAATTGTAATGTTATCTGTTATTGAATTTTTTAATAAAACTATTAGGATATACTTACGAAAATCTACTCCATAATCCAAATACCCATAAACAGTATATATACCTTATATATAAACCATATACCTACCTGCCCGGGATAATACTAATTGCCCCCATAAGCATCACGAAGCCCATCAAATACACCATAGAAATACATCCCTCGTAAGGTTAAGCTGTGTACACAATAACATTACGCGTAATGGCCACCTGGCGCGATTATCGCGGTACGTGTGAACCCGCCTTACGCCGTAAATGTTTAGACTTGTGCTTTGTTTAAGGCGTTTTATGAGTCAAAGGAGAGTTAATGGTTTTTGATGGGTTTTAGTATATAGTTCTCATTTTTCTGTTCATAGTACTGTTTAAACATAATTATTATGAGGAAAAGATCATCAATGATCATCAAGAAGCTTGTATGAAAAGGATCATGGATGTTGAAGAGGCGAGTGAGGTGTGTAAGGATCGTGCCATATGGCGTTCGGTTCTCTCTGAAGTTTAGTTACTTACTTAGTATAATGAATCCCTAAAGGGGTATGCAGAGTCCAATAAGTAGCATTCATCTTAAAGTATTTATGGACACAAATAAAATTAAGTTGGGTTAGATGGAGAAGTGGGAACGAGTAATGACAAGTGCCTAGCTTGTCGCAAACGCAATAAGCTATTTCCTCAAAAAAAAGTTATGGTCCACTTTTGAGATTAAAAAACAATATTGCTTACCTACGTATCTTTTCTTTTGTTCAACAAACTAAAAATGATGAAGAATCAGCGCGTTAAAGCACCACATGACGTCACTAGGTGTGTAAAATTTTTCCGTCCAAGTGACGGAAGGGCTTAATTTTGAATATTTGAAGCGCTGTACCTTTGTAATTTTTTGAGTATTAGATAAAGCGAAAAATACGTATTCAATATTTTTTGATAATCTAACTTACGGAAAAATTGAGAATAATACAACACTACAATAGGCCATTAGTCGCCCTCTATAAGATATTAGGCAAATACCACAGTTAGTACATTAATTTAACAGGCCAACATGAGAAAACCTTATTTATATTTTTTCCTGAGCAACAAGATTTATCTTACTAATATTATAAAGAAGAAAGATTTGATTGTTTGTTTGTTTGTATTAAATAGGCTCATAAACTACTGGACCGATTTGAAATAATCTTTTACCAAAAGAAAGGTAATTAATCAGCGAGTAACATAGGCCATATTTTATCCCCGTATTCTCACGGCTCTTTCACTATAAACTTAAAAAAGTAAAAGACATATAAAGCTGTTTTTGAGGAGTCATGGTAGCCATGGATTTAGTGGTTAGTTAAACATCTATCATCTGATAATCAATCAAATGGAATATTTAAATGATTATCATACCAGTAATGATTGCTTGATGAATTAATCATCATTCCGCTTTGAATCCGTAAAATTACCAGCCATTTTAATTCCCACCGTAATTTGCTGCGGAGTCCGTATGGTAATGGAGTATTATTGATGCATGATGGAACTAATTGATGGTCAGTGTTTTCGTTTTGTGGGAAAACATCGGAGCTGCAATGTGGTTTGAATTTTTGATAACTGGTTTATACGTACTCAAACTCAAAACTCAACTTATAATGTCTTTATTTACGTAGACCTCAAAAAAGCACTTGTAAATCGTCAAATAATAGATACAAAATAGAACAATTTGAATCTACCACCGGTTTGGAATGTCGCATCTACCGAGAAGAAACGGGCAAAAAACTCGGTAGTTACTCTTTTCAATTCCAGATTGAATAACAAATAAAAATTTACAGATTAAATTAATATTTATACCAAGTCATACAGTTAATGTTCGTTAAAGATTCAGCCGAGTATTATTAGAAGTAAAAGGTAAACCAGAGCAGACCAGCCTCTGAAGATGGCACCTGTTCACAAGTATGACGTACGTGTCAGCCATCGATTCACTCGACCATATTTGAGGGAATGTAATGACGAATGTACTATGTGTACAATCAATGAAGCCCTTCCGTAGAGTCCTATAAAAAAATATTCAACTGTGGTCCGTATCCATACCGTGAAGGCGACTGGTGTATTTAGATATTATGTAGGCGACGAGCTAGTTACTTGTTACAACTTTTTTTTTAAATTTTTCATTCAAATAAGCCAACCGAGTTTTACTTTTGACCAAACATGGCTAAGGCTATTAGATTTTGTATTTTTATAAATCACCTGTAGTTAATGTGAGAGGTGTATGTTCAAACACGAACATTCTCTAGATTTGTCATCTCTGTATTCGTTTTTAAGAATACTGAAAACCCGCAAATTCAATAACTATGAGTGTTAAACCGTAACCCAATATATAATTCCTAATTAAGCGTTTAGAAGATTAGATAGTAGTTTCTTTAATATATTATCTAGACTGACTGTATCTAGGATTTTTATCCAAATCCAGACACAGTTTGAACCAATATTCCTCGCATTTGAGACGTGTATCCTCACCATTAAGTTACCACGTCTGTTGAACAAGACAAACATTGTTATCATCATTTTCCCGTTATAAGTCAGATAATGTTACAAGTTTCCTTAAGAACTGTATCTTAATTAAAACTGCCTTTCTAATTATAACCACTAGCTAATGAACGTGATGAAATTACACGGCTTATTTTTGTTAATTCTCAGCTAATATTACGCCGTAACGAAGTTTGGAGGAAAATGATACATCCTTTTGTGTTGTCTCGAGAAATTAATCTTACATATTACCACGTAAGGTTGGCTATTAAATGCAATACATCATCTTCCTAGCGTTACGTCCCGTGTTTAGACGGGGTCCACTCAGACCATGATCCAGGATTTAGCGAGTCTGGTAATGACATTGAAGCGACTGCCGTTCTGACCTTCGTAACCCTAAGATAGGGGAATCAGACAATTTTTGGATCATCGTTACAAATCCAAAGTTGTTTGAATTTGCAGGTTTTATCACGATGTTTCATTCACCGTCGAGCTAGTGGTATGAATACGTACATAGATTTAAAAAATCCAGAGGTACGTTTCTGGGTTTGAACCCGCAATCCGCGGTTAAGAAGCGCATGTCGTTACCATTGAGCTACCACCGCTAATTTAAAAATTCAATTCAATACATTAGGCCATTAAATTAAGGATTTAGTTAAAAAAGTGATGGTAGTTCAATCATGCAGATAAAAAGTGAAAAAACATACATTGCAGTACATTTTTTTTCCTTTCCGCATGAACTTACTTAGTATTTATACCTACTACTACTAAACTTCACGCCACTTCCATAGCGGGGTAGACAGAGAGAACCGAACGCCATATGGCGCGATCCTTGCACGCCTCACTTGCTTCTTCAACATTCGTGATCTTTTTCATACAAGCTCTACGGTTTTTATGACTCCTAACATCACCTTCTGTTAATACACGACCAATCTGGTCGTGGTAAGTCAGCCTGGGCCTTCCAAGGTTCCTACATCACTTCCACTTTCGCATTGTATGTTTGTAAGTATAGTAAATTTTTCGTCATCCATTCTTTCCACGTGTCCGAACCACCAGAGCATGCCTCTTCTTACCTTGACTTAAATATTTATACCACTATCACGATGGTGGGGGAAATTATTAATCATAAATCAGGAAACCTGCTTATTCAAATTATAGACGAATGAAATTCATGGGATTCAGCTATCCATGGCTACTATGTAATTCTTAGCATACTGGGTATACTCTCCAGTTATATCCAGACATGCTACATCAAGAAACAAGCTCTGAGCAGAGATTCAAGCTACGGCTAGAAACTAAAAAAGATTTTTTAAATACTAGCAATTTTTTTTTTTTTTTTATAAAATTATGTACATATTATTGCACAGTTTATCATCGTTACTTAATAGATATATACAGCACATTATGAGTTCATTTGCAAATATAATTTTTAATAAGATGACATGGTGGCGAATTTTTTACATATTTTTATGGGAAATAAAAAAGAGTTGCTAAATTGTAATATGCCTTGGCAAATTATTTTGATAAAAAATACTGGTATACTATGCTATATGGTGTTGAGTGAAATAAAAACACGTCGATATCAGATTGGTGACGTTCCCGGAAATGTGATACATTTTTTATCGTCCTCATAAATTCGTCGATGTCAAATAAAAAAGAAATACATTAGGGTTGCTACTGTCGATTTTGGTATTATAAAATTGCTTAGCTAACATAAACGGTTATATGAAAATTTGTGAAGCCGCAATATTCACTCGTAATAGATGCTGTAGCGCCTGTAGCCAATGATGACGATGATAATGATGATGAGCTAGCACATGTTAATAGTAGTACAGTATCTTTTAGTAGAAAAAACACTCTAACTACATTCAGCCAAAAACAAAAATATTTTTCTAGTTTTGAAAACAATACTCTATTTTTATTTTCATAAAACATCAATTTATCACTTTGTTATACTTTCCATAAACTCTCAAACTATTTTTTTAAACAGAACTCGATTTGGATTATTATATCAAAACCGCTAATATTGAATTATTGAGTATTTTGATTTCTTTTTAAGATTTTATTTGTTTCAATGTTTTTTTTTTGGTCATTAATCAAAGTGACACCCCTATTTGGACAATAAGGGGCATTTCCGAGTACGTCTCTGGTGCAGAACAGGATATTGTCTTTGTTTTTCAATTCCTTATCAGCCTGTGCAGGAAATAGAAAAAAAAGTTTTGAGACGACAGGAAATGAGACGTCTTCATATATTATATTGCTTTCATTGGAATCTTTTATGTCTTTTTGTTTTATTTGGGGAAAGAAAAATTGTTTTATAATATAAGGATGACGTTGAGAATGTAGGTCAATTTCCAGATTCGATAATGAACGTTGCCAATGGTATTATTGAACATGCTATCTAACAGTCTGCTGTCGAATTTATAATTACACATGAACTAATTTGTTCTGTAGAATTGAATTTGTTGTTGAATTGAATCATTGCAATAATATAAAAATTGTCTCATGTTGGTATGGGACTGAAAGTAACTATGATATTTTGACATGATCTTTTGCTGTTGTCAAAGTCAAAATATTATTTATTTATTTAAGTAAAATACTTAATAATCGTCAATTCGAGCAGAATATAATATGAATCTCGAAATCCCGAAACTCCCGGTTCAGTATGTTGCTTGTACCAAGAATAAACCGTGTGGAAATAAATAATATTTTGTATATATTTTATTGGCTTGTCGTGAACAGGGTGCCTTACAATAATGTGTCATGTAAAATAATACTTTTTCATCGCTAATACGAGGTATTGGCTTTCTCCATTAAGTTTCCGGAGCGGATTAGCGGCTTGACGGAAGACGTATTAGGGGGTCATATGTTACGTAAAACGTGCTCGCGTAATTTTATGAACATGCTGTGGACTGGCTTTTGTGCCTGGGTTTACTTGTATTTTGAAGTTAAATTACAAACATGTGCCTATATGATATTGACTGGCCCGTTGGTCCAGTGGTCAGAGACCCTGGCCCCGAAACCAAGGGTCGCGGGTTCCCCGCTAGGGGCAAATGTTTCGTGTGACAACATGGACATTTGTACTCGAGTCATGGATGTTTATAAACGTATTTAAGTACTATGTCTATCCATTCGCATAGTATCCATAGTACAAGCATAAGCTTAGTTTGGAACTAGAGAATTGGTTTGTCAGTCTGGAGAATTGATTTATATATTTTTAATATTTTTCTATTTCATATTGGTCTGGGATCCAACAATATGTGTCATATATGAGTCATATAACGAGTCGCACGATGCGACTAATAGTGTAGGTATAGAGTTTGCAAGTAGGCTAGCCTCTTTAATAAGAATTAAATTTCTTAAAATTTTTATCTAAAAATAAAATTAAGTATGGTTAGATGACAAATTGTAAACAAATAGTGACAAGTGGCTAACCACTTGTCACTATTTGTTTACAATTTGTCATGTCCGAAAGTGTATGTGAATGGAGTTCAAGAGTCTAAACTCTTGAACTCCATTCACATACACTTTCGGGGATAGCGGGCGTTATATACATACATAACATAGCAACACGCCCATGATCCCCGAAGGGGTAGGCAGAGTCAAAGGGACAACAGGTTCTTTAACCAAATTCAGCCAAAAATAAAACCGGGATGGGTTATATGGAAAATTTTGAAAATGTAGTGACAAGTGGCTAGCTTGTCGCCTACATCCGAAACCCGATATACCATAAGTTGCCTTTTACGACATGCAAGGCAAGAAACGCAGTTGGCACATTCTTTAAAAAAATTAAAAGTGAGAAACACACAGTTGGACAATGGGCTGGGTTAGATGAAAAATTGGCGTTATATATACATACATAATATGTTTGTTTTACAGAAGATACATCTTTAAATTTGGATTTTAACCCGTTCAGAAAGTCGTAGACTCAAACGGCACATACCCTTCAAGTAGAGCGGCTACAGTTTCAGAAAGTGATTTGTGATCTAAGATAAACAAAAATTTTGCATCAAATTCCTCTCTTCTTCACATATCGAACCCCAAAATATTAGAGATTACATAAGTAATATATAAACGGAATACGTTCTTCAAAATGGCACGATACGTTTCTCAGAAATCCTCTTTATTTGTATCATTTTTATCTCATTCTGAGAACGTGACACCTTATAAAGACGAGGCAGAAACGGGTAAAGCCTTTAAATATTCGGGGGGTAAATAAAAAAACCTGCTAATCCAATGGCCTTATAAGGGGACCCGTATATATCAAAATGTCTTTGTTCTAAAAGTACGAAGCGGTAGACAAAATGCGCGACGGAAATGTAGGCCGGTACTGGAAGTGATTTGTGAGGGTTAACTCGGTGTATTCTAGACCCCAATTACATTCATCTTTTTGGAATTATTTTGTGATTGTTTTTTGAGCGTTTTAATCATTTTCAGTGTATACTGGCTTCTGCATGCGGGCCCGTCCGCGTCGAATACGCAAAGTAGCTTAGTAGTTTATAAATAAAAGGTAGCTTAGTAGAAGTCTAAACTTTCGTAATGGGTGTTTCAAATTTGGTTGTAATCGATATAACGTTTGCAGTTAGAAACGCAACAGAGAGATAAATTGACACTATTTATAATATTAGTAAGGATAGAAAAGATACTGCATTGACAAAAATACTGACAGAAGATTATCGTTCCATTGTCCCATGTTGATCTTGGAGTTAAAGAAGAATGTACCACTTGTGTTCCCTGCCTAGCATGTCGTAAAAGGCAACGAAATATGTAGGCGACAACTTTTTTACATTTAGTCATCCAGTTTTTTTTTTTTTGGCTAAATTTGTTTTCGGAACTTAATGCTCCCTGGATTCGGCCTACCCCTTCGAGGATTGTGGGCGTGTTGGTATGTATGTACTATGATCGTGATGCCGTATCCAGCATCTCTGTATCCAAGATCAGACAAAAAACGGTTTCTCAAAGGTATGCGGTAACAACCATTTATTATATTTCTTTGTGGCCGCGTCGGCGCTGAAAATCTTCTAATCGCGTGTATAAAACCTCCGTAACGCATTTAAGATGAAAATGCTTTATTTTTTGTATTTTTGCGCACAATAATGAACAATGCCCGACTTTTTTGGGTATAACTTGTTTTTTATTTATATAGACCTCGAAAAGCACTTAAATAAATTATCAGTACAAGCAGAACCATTAAAACAAAGATTGTTTCTATTGACAAGAAATTCTATGGCTATATAACTTTTAGTAACTTTTGCATGATTTTTTTTTTGGGTTTTTTTTTACTTTGGGCGTGCTCGCAAGAAAAAGAAAGGTAAGTGCCCTTAGAACTATGCCTCATAATTTTCACAGTAAACTGTAACTCACTCTCAAGTTGATGTCGTTACATTGTAAGTAGAGTCCAAGGAGCAGTAGGCTTCTTTATCAACTTTGTCCAAACAAAATTCATCAGGAATGAGTGGAAAATTGCGGAAAACTTTGCGAACAGCGGCAAATGGCTGGTTCATCATCTCTTTAATCATAAACCCCAAAAAAACGACAATAGTACTGTTTACAAAGTGTAATGGAAAATATTTAGCTCGGAAAAAAAATCCAATGTATAGGACACACAAAAGATTATTTGTAATTGCTGGATTTTATACGCGCTGAGCGCACACAAGTTAGTCATAACATCACGCCCATAATCCCCAAAGGGGTAGGCAGAATCAAAGAGGTAGCAGGCCCTTTTAACCACATTCAAATAAAAATAAAACTGGGCTGGGTTAGATGGAATATTGTGAAAATGTAGTGACAAGTGGTTAGGTCGTCGCCTACACAATCAAATACCCAAAATCCGATATACCATTAGTCGCCTTTCACGCATGCTAGGCAAGAAACACAGTTGCCACAATCTCTTTAAGTCCCAAACCAACATGGGACAATGGGCTGTTTGTATTAGTTAAATAAGTAGATAAGAGGTTTTGAATAAATTGAATTAACCTTGTATAATAGACAGCCGTTACTGGCTGACTGATTTAGCATTACACAGCACATGCAGATAGTTGTTATGACGTAGACATTCGGTAAGAAATCATTTTCCAAAATTCACCCCCTTAAGGGGCTAAAGGTGAAATGGAGTTCCAAACTTTGTTTGGAGATTTAATATAAGATGCGAGCGAAGCCATCATCTTCCTAGCGTTATGTCCCGTGCTTAGACGGAGTCCGCTTAGATCATTATCCAGGATTTAGCGAGTCTGATAATTACAGTGAAGCGACTGCCGATCTGACCGTCGTAACCCTAAGATAGGGGAACTAGACAATTTTTTTTGGATCATGGTCACAAATCCAAAGTTGTTTGAATTTGCAGGTTTCATAATGATGTTTTCCTTCACCGTCGAGCTAGTGGTATAAATACGTACATAGACTTGAAAAATCCAGAGGTACGTGCTTGGGTTTGAACCCGCCCTCCTCGATAAAGAGGCGCGGGTAAAAATTCGTTTCAAAGAAAATAAGGGTTTCTAGCCCCTACCAAACTACCTACTCCTACCTACGTACTACCTATTCTTTATCAGTGACTAAGTTCCACGGAACCTCGCTGTCACACTCCAGAAACTTGGTTATTCGCGAATAACTTATCTAACTTCCCGAGTTTCGGTTACAACAGTTTAATTATGTCTCCCAAGTTCGTAACGTGACGCAGTCCCGATTTCAAGTAATGTGACGTCGTTAATTTGATTCGTTTTCAACGGTATTTTATCTTGTTTTATAAATAAATAATAAAATAAAAATAAAAAAATAAAATAAAAATCATTTATTATCAGATCAAAGATCGATAGATTGTTAGTAACAATATAACTTATAGACTATGTTAGTATATATGGCAACAAAAAAATAAATATATACTTAACACCTCCAATGGGCAGGCTCACCGAACCCCTACCACATGCAGCTCGGTGAACCTGCCAACCAGGGCAGAATCGAGTCGATCACCCACCATCCTCAGGACTCCGTTCGAGCTCCGCCGCACCCTGATCATCAGCGAGGCAACCTTCAACCTTTATGTTTTCTTGTTTGAGACAGATTTTAACCTCGCGACTTAGTTTCACGAGAGATCTGATAAAAGAGGTATGTCTTTTTCGCGTGGTCATCTATAATTTCTATACTACTCCTATTAAGGAGTAACTAGAGAGTTTCTTACCGTTTCTTCTCGGTAAAATCAACGTTCCAAATGAGGTGATCCGAATAAGAATCATTTATTTGTATCATGACCATTCCTAAGTGCTTTTGTAAGGCTTATGTACATGAAAAAATATATTTCTATTTCTATATATCCCATGTTTGTGTCCCATATCCCATGGGATTTAAAAAGAATGTAACAACTGTATTCCTTACTTAGCATGTCCTAAAAAATACATCGGGTTTTGGGTATGCGATTGTGAGGGCGACGAGCCACTTGTCACTACTTTTTCAGATTTAATCTTACATACATACATACATAACATCACGCCCACAATCCCCGAAGGTTTAGGGGTGAGAGTTTCCCGCTCCCCCGCCAGCCCGGTAGGTAGTAAAGGCCGCCTTCGGCCAACTACCGAAGTCCTCTCACAAAAAAAAAAAACAATCCCCGAAGGGGTAGGCAGAGTCGAAAGACCAGCAATCCCCTTCGACCACATCACCATTCAAGATTTCATCTTACCCAATCCAATTTGGTTTTTAGCGAAAGAGGTTAAAAGAGACTTGCTTCTCCATTAACTCTGCCTACCCCTTCGTGTAATACGAGACATACGTAATGGAAGTCTTGTAATTAATATGTGAATAGTATCAACACCTCAGTAATAGGTAGTTTAATACCAAACCAATAGGTATATATTCTACATAATTATGTTACCGTATCTACGGATATCTTTAGCGAGAAACGTAATACCGTAGGCAGAAATTATATAAACACGTACGCCATAATACGTCATTAGTTGAAACTTAGTTTACATTTAATCCGACTGAAATTGATGCTGTGTACACTTGGAATAGTGTTGTGGTTCATCGGTTAAGTAACCGATATTTTACCCTAAACTTTTCGGTTTCGATAAAGTCGAAATTAAGTGATACCTATGTTATCACTTTATTCTGTAATAATGAACTATGTATTTCCTAAAAGACTAAAATTTAATATTAGAAATTATGTTTGTTACTATTTCGTGGTTAAACTATAAAACCGGTTTTAATGAATTTGATTTTTTTACCAGTTGTAATGAAAGGACTAGGTAAAAGTTTTTCTTTCGTTTAGTTTCACTAGTCGTTAAATAAAATGTTTCATTTTATTTGTTTTATTTTATAGTTTGAGTAGGTACCTTGCCAAACTAATCATATTTAAACGATTCTATTTTAACATACGCTATGGACTCAAAAGTGATTTTTAAGCACGATGGAAATATTTCAAATATGATCCCAATTAACCCTCAAGGTCTCACCTGTAGCAAACATAGTCAACTCTTACATTATATCAATGGCATCTGCTTAATGGAGTGAAGTGAGAACTCATTGCATATTTGTACCTTTTACGAGGATTGCGGTCGTAACAATTGATTATGTATGAATATCGTATCTATATCCGAAACCGATAACCGTTTCTAACGAATTAAAATTGAAATCACATCCCTAATAATTACAGCCGTAATTAGCATTAAATATTGATTCAAATTTGTGTTTCAACTATTTCAATCGCGAACGATAAACACGTGTAGTCGTGTCAATATCATTACTTAGTAATAGTTAGATTAACCTAAATTTTAGATGTAGGAGTAGAAATTATCATTTCAGTTGAATAAACTAATATTTGAAATGCGTCTGTGCTTATAAGGTATATAATATTATCACGCCCGTAATCCCTGAAGGCGTAGATAGAGTCAAAGGGGCTACTAGGATATACCTATATGTATGCATGTATAAACATAGTATTTAATATATTTTTAGGATTCTAGTATCAAATGCTTTTTCCTAATCCTACTAATATTATAAACGCGAAATTTTGTGAGCATGTGTGGATTTTTGTTACTCTTTTACGCAAAAACTACTGAATGGATTTCAATAAAACCTTACAATAATATAGCTCATACACCCAAATAGCATATAGGCTATGTTTTATCGATGTACCACGCGAGCAAAGCCGCGGGCTGAAGCTAGTAATCGATAAAGCATTTTAATGTGAAAACGTAACAGATAAACCAGTAGTTTCTACGATTTTCATGAAACTCATTTCCACAGTTCTAATATGAAAAAAATAAAAAATAATTAAACAACTTCAAAAATCATCCCTGCTGCACTTAACACATTAATTGTTTGCATACAAATATTCACATAATTATCACTTCTGAATTAAAACAAGCTCGTTTATAATTAGCTTTGTGCTAACTTAACAAGAATGTACTGCTTAATTTAACTCCAGTTCTCCACGTACTAATTTAATACCAACGCAGAATCAACACATCAAAGAGTTTTATAAAATTACCGCGTTCGGGCTCTGCCTAATTAGAGGATTCGCTAATTAATAACGGATCCATTAATAACCTTGTCGTGCGTTCGTTTTTAATGTGATGTTACATCGTTATTTGAGAAGTTGGGAAGAGTCGGGGGAGAAGGGTTGTGTAGGGTATCCATAATTCATTCATCACACGTCCTTGTAATTAGAATATTATGTATTTACTTTGACTGATTCGACAGCGCATTGGTTGTAACTTTGTCCTAAGCGCCAAGAGCTCTGAGCTCTTGTCTCTAATATCCACTTAGACCAAACATGCTTAAAAACTTGTGTTTGTAGTATATAGGATTTATAATAATAAGTTTGACTGCTTCATGAGAGATTGCTTAGATCAAAGGATCTAGTAGTAGCAAACGCCACCTAATTAAAATCAGGGCAAAATCTGTTGCTGGGTTTTTCAACATTAAAATTATTCAGTATCAGTCTGGAGACAGAAAATTAGCGGTTTAATCACCCCCGTGCCTCGGAAAGCAGGTTAAGTCATTGGTCCTGCGTCTGACCCCTCTCTGGTCAGGTCGAAGGTCGAATTGCCATCTCACTGAACTATAAGAGTGATACAATAGAGAATGCAACTGTGCTTGCGCACACACTTGTGCACTATAATATCTCCTTCGCAGTTGGCTAATCTCTTTGAGATTGGCCGCTGTGGTCAATGGTTAGGAGAACATTATGAACCGTTGTCGTCGTGGGCAATAAATAAAATTGCTAGCAAATTTTTTTTATGTTTGCTAGCAATTTTCTAAGCTAAATTAAACTTAAGCTAAGCTAAATATCACGCCACTTCACGCAGGGTAGGTAGAGATAACCGACAACAGACAAGTCTTCAATATATTGCAGACATCATCATCATCCTAGCGTTATGTCCCGTGTTTAGACGGGGTCCGCTTAGAGCATGATCCAGGATTTAGCGAGCCTGGTGATTACATTGAAGTGACTGCCAATCTGACCTTCATAACCCTAAGAACCAGACAATTTTTGGATCATGGTTACAAATCCAAAGTTGTTTGTTGAATTTGCAGGTTTCATCACGATGTTTTCCCTCACCGTCGAGCTAGTGGTATAAATACGTACATAGATTTTAACAATCCAGAGGTACGTGTCCGGGTTTGAACCCGCACTCCTCGGTTAAGAGATGCGTGTCCTTACCATTGAGCTACCACCGCTCAATATATTGCAGACAAACGTGTCTTAAATTTTAGCTAACCACAGCTTACATTTCGTTTTACAAACATTTCCTTTTATCCTCATAACGTTATTCAGTATGGTCACTCTAACTCTGTACACTGAGAAATCGTACAAATTCCTACTTTTCGCCTGTTTATTGTACAACAAGTGTTGAGTTTCATAAACTTGGTCGGTTTATGTAGGCCGTAAAGTGATATTACACAGTTGCCTAATGTTGGAAGGATTATACCGTTCATGAAAATGTTGTAGGTAAGTAAGGGCGAGACGTGGTAGCTTAGTGATTAGCTCAGCGTTTCACATGCCAGGTGTTTTGGTTCAAACCCGGGTAGGTATGTATATTGGTGAGAATAGAATTAGCTTTTATTGTGCCTTTACTCGCATTAGTTTACAGTTTGTAACATGAATAAATTATTTATTATATCTTTAGTAATAAAAAAATCGTCACTGGGACTTAAAAAGAATGTGCCAACTGTGTTTCTTGCCTAGCATGTCTTAAAAGGCGACTAATAGTAGGGTTTTGGGTATGTGATTGTGTAGACGACGAGCTAGCCACTTGTCATTACGTTTTTAAAATTTTCCATCTAACCCAGCCATATTTTTTGCTTTATCAAAATAACAAAAAAATACAAAGATAAAAAGCATCAAAGTTTTAGAGTGGGGGCTTGCGACGTCACTTGTAAGTAAACATTGTACCTACGTGTGACGTCACTCGCAACTTTTCTGTGTGAAGCCCAATGGGTCGCGAAAATGTTTAAGCTTGTACCTACAAGCTTTTTGAATCGTGTCGAGCGTTTTACAATCTTTTTGAATCGCCACTTCTTACCTAAGAAGTGGCGATTCAAAAAGATTGTAAAACACTGCTCTTGAAGACTAATTACACTAGTCAACATAATTACGTTTTTTCTTGTAACAGAAACAATTTATTACTTTTTCTACTGATCAGTACCAGCATAATACTATTTTATTATAATAATTTTCCACTCAGGTCACATTTTTAAGTTATTGAATTACAAACATAAAAACGCTTGCAATTTAAATGAATTTTGATGATTTATTTAACAGCATAAATATTATTAAAACGTTAACATAATACATGCGATTAATAGTCAGAATACTTACATTTGAATGTACTTCGGATGAAGTTTCTATAAGATTCTATGCAAAGATATGGCTAGTTAAACTTTACCAATTTTTTCATAGATTTGAATCTGCGCCTTTATCGACGAATTCTTTATACCATTCTAATGCAATTATTTTGCGAGGCATTAATATAGCAATATAATTTACACTATAAATAAAAAAATTGGGATCATTAATTTTCACAAAATTTATTGTTTAAGAATTTATTTATCAATACTGAAGTCAGACCTTAAAGTCAATTTTAGAATCTTTGTTCTCAAATATCTCAAAAATGTGACGCACCTTCGCCCTGCCCGGGGACAGAGTGGTGTGTGGGGCTTCCAGGGGCTTCTGAGTCGGAGGCCTCCCTTCCGGTCAAAGGTGGTGAGTGTCCCGGGTATACCCACTAAACCCCGCGGTACCCCTCGCTCGAGTGGGAGTGTCATGGGGACAATTCTGGTTCCAAAACTGGCTGCAGGTACCTGCTGCCCCTTTGACCTACCATTCGGGGATTATGGTCGTGATGACGAATAAGTATGTATTTATAATAATGCTTCAAACAGACCTTGACAGAAACATGGTATAACAGTATAAAAATTATGACTAAAACACGCATCGAATGCGATCAACATATATCCGCTAGGAATACGTCGAACGGTTTCTCGAAACAAAAAGTTGCCTTCGCAAACAAATGACAATATTGTTTGTCGTCTGAAGTCAAACATGTTCTGAGACGACTCGCAGTAAACAGTTCAAACATTATTTTGTTTCCATTCCGAAGTGATGTTTCATTGAAGAAACATGGCGGGTAATAACGTCGAACGTTTTGTAGTAGAGTATGTAAATATACTTTAATTTGACTGCTGAAATTGGAAAGTCAAATATTTGAATGCTTTTCTTTTATCTATAACTAGCAGCGCCCCGCGGTTTCTCCCGTATAGTTCCTGTTCCTGTAAGAATATGGGGATAAAATATAGCCTATGTTACTTCTTGATAATGGAGCTTTCCAATGGTGAAAGAATTTTTTAAATCAGCACAGTAGTTTTTGAGTTTATTCATTACAAACATACACACACACACAAAAATACAAATCTTTCCTCTTTATAATACAAGTATAGATAAACACATGTCAAATATTGTGATGGGTTTGCATGCCAAGGGTCTGTATGCATAAGGATGTGATCTTTATAAAGATGTGCACAACACTGGTGCTCACATAGCATCTTAAGCCTGTAGTCTTTAATGACGTTCTCATTATCACATCTCCAACGTGTAACAGGCTGAGTAATCAAAGCCTAAGTAATGGTTCTTCCGGTTTCTCCCTCTATTATAGTTTTAAACCCGCCGACTGCTCGCCGCATCCCAATTAGGGGCTGATGCTTCCAGGATTGAGAACTATTTGCTTCTGGATGTGGCATCTCTCGACAGAATGACTTTCACAACTTAAGAAACAAAGGCATACTGCGAATGAAGTAAGTATACTTATTTGAATGTATATCGATTTGAAATGACTTAACTTGGGAGATAATTGAAACTGATCCTGTATGAAAATGAAAGACGTCTTTTACCTGATAATATACAGTTTGTTTGAGGTAAAGTACTTTCGGTAGTTTTGGGATACAGAACAAACACAAGTATTCATCACACGAATGTTTGTCCTGGGTGGAGATCGAACCCACAACTCTTGGCGCATGGGGTAGGGTTACTACCGAATGCGCTATCAAGCCAGTCCGAGAGTTCAAAGCTTTTACCGTGTAACGATCACCATCAAGTACTTATTAGGAATAACTTTATGTTGATCCGTACCTGTCAATATTTTTGATAAATTAATAAATATTTTTTTCAGACTGACACACCAATTCCCTAGCTCCAAACTAAGCTTATGCTTGTGCTATGGATAGTAGGTGAACAGATAGACATACTTAATACGTTTATAAACATCCATGACTTGAGTACAAATGTGCATGTTCATCACACGAAACATTTGCCCCTAGCGGGATTCGAACCCGCGACTCTTGGTTTCGTGGCCAGGATCTCTGACCACTCGATCAACAGGCCAGTCAGATGTGTTTGTTCTTGAAATGTTCTTATTTTCTACCTACTAAGCTACTGCTGATTATTTAAGCTCCACCATACCACCTCCTAATTGTCTCACCTAATTTTTACCACATCCACTCCAGTCTACGTTCAATTTGTTAACGCTAAATTGGATGCGGTTTTGAATTGCTGCACCCAATAGTTAGTCGATGAGAGACGCCGCGTGCTGCACTAGTTTGGTAATTAAAACCGCGCGTTCGTAATACTTGGTAGTATTACGAAAGCACGGTCCAAAAAATATTGTCTAGTTCCTCTATCTTAGGGTTACGAAGGTCAGATCGGCGGACGCTTCAATGTAATTACCAGACTCGCTAAATCCTGGATCATGGTTTAAGCGGACCCCGTCTAAGCACGGGACATAACGCTAGAAAGATGATGTTCGTAATACTTGATAGACAAAAGTGGGCATTAACTCTTTAATCCGTTAATCGTTCATTAACGGACAATCTGCTGAACGAATTAACTTTTAAGTTAACTGCTAAAAATTTTCACGGTCTTGTTAACTTTCGTTAAATTCAACTTCCGTTAATTTTAGTCCTTTACATTAGTCATTTGTTGATATGCTGTCATTTTAAAGCAAAAGTTGCTGTGATTAAATAAAGGGAAGCAAACGAAAAGGAAATTATTCGTATTAGCGGAAGTAGCAATAATGAAGAAGAAGGAAATAATTTTTCCGCCACTGCTACTCAGTTTGAAGACAATAGGTCTATAGGCCGCCAATCTCCAAAAAAAAGCTCACAATTTGATAAGAACTTCAAAGTCGAAGAACACGAAACCAAAATAATCTTTTACGGATGCTGTTATTCTAGGTGAACCAGTTTTAATTAATCTATTTATTAAATATAACACTGCTGCCACTGCTGCTGCTATACTCCTTGCCCCATACGCTAAGAGTTGTGGGTTCGATCCCCACCTAGGACAAACATTCGTGTGATGAATAATTTGTTTGTTCTGTTTCTGGGTGTTAATATCCAATATTTTTTTAAGTATATATTTGTAATACCACTGTTAATTCTTATATCCCTAACACAATTTAAGCTACTTGTTGTGGTTTGTATCAAAATATATACTGCTAGCGTATGTTACTACAGCGCGAGTTGAATGCAGTCGGGGCCTGAGACGAGACATACCTGAGCTCTGCATTCGAATCGCGCGCTATCTGTACTTACCACAGAGTCAGATCAATGTAGGTATGCTATGTAGACTGATATAAAAAAAATATAACAATAACTAGGGGACTCTGTAAGCGTTGAAAGTGATTATATTGAAGCGACTGTTAAAGAACACATAAGAAATCTTATACACCTTTTTTTTTGACGCGGGGAAATGCGTTATGCTTCGTCACCCAGCCCAGGGGGCAGCGTCTCTGGAATTAATGGCCCCTGCTCCGGCCAAGATGGTAGTGGCCGGGGTATACCCACTAAAACCCCGCGGAACCCCTCATCGCTTGAATGGAGGGACGTTGTGGCCTCTACATCCACGACCCCCTTCAGCGACCGGCCCGCCCTACACGCCCTACCCCCAGCAGGGAGGAATTCACAATACTCATACGGCTATGGTCTTAGCGTACTATTATATGAGGGTCTCCGGAACAATTTGAGAAAAAAATAAAATTAGAAAGTCGATTATAGTAATGTTTTTTTAAAACTAGAATCACATACATTCATTGATCTGACTCCAAGTTAAGTAGCCTAAGCACTTGTGTTACGGATATCAGAATCAACAGTGGTATTACAAATATATACTTAAATATTGGATATTAACACCCAGACACAGAACAAACACAAGTATTCATCACACGAATGTTTGTCCTGGGTGGAAATCGAACTCACAACTCTTGGCGCATAGGGCAGGGTCACTACCAAATGCGCCATCGAGCCAGTCAAAAGCCAAAAATAGAATTAGTATTTTTGGACAACCGACCCGAACCGGGGTTGAGTTTAGACTAGCTCGCGCTCCCGTTAGGTGGATGACTATAAGTATTTGGAGCTGACGCAGCAGCTTAGGGATAGGGATCAGCCATCCTCCTAACATCGGCAGGGTTTAACATTCCTTAATACCTATTGACTAGAAACGGTACAAATTTAAAAGATCACGACTCTTTACTGGTTAAGGTTCATGAGTCTTAAGAAACCTAGTAATCACTAAATTGCCTTTTACAACTATTTTAAGACTGAAACTTGAAGATAAAAACGATGATTCTAGTGAAATATAACAACTAAATCCAAAAAACACAAGCAATTATTACACTGATTTTCGTTAATTATTCTGAAACGTAATTAAAGAGGCAACTTCATGCCTAAAAGTAGATAGCATGCTAGTATTTGTAAGGAGAACAGCCATACTTTCACTTTGTAACTTGAGTTAGACTTGAGTCTTCGTCAAATTAAGTAACAAGTCACAACAAGCCCGGTTAGCTCGTCATAAGATACGCTCTTTTGAGACACTCTGTATAATGTTTCGTGTATTCTTGGAAACTGATTACATTATTACATTAAGTATCCAATTTGTCTTTTCGGATTACGTAGGCTGGTAGGTATTCGTTTTATTAAGCTCCATCAATAAATAATTTTCTCAGGCTGACATACCAATTCCGTAGTTCCAAACTAAGCTCATGAGCTTGCGCTATGGGCAGGTGAACGGGTAGACATACTTAAATACGTTTATAAACATCAATGACTTGACTACAAACTTGCATGTTCATTACACGAAACATTAGCCCCCAATAGGATTCGAACACGCAACCCTTGGTTTCATGGCCATGGTGTCTGACCACTCGACTTACGGGCCAGTCCTGTCATTGTAGGGCATCGAGTGGTTATTTATTATTAGATTATATAATATTTTGTTTGAGCGTAGGTTATGTCTAGATTGTTTTCACAGGTTTTTAGTTTAAATTTAGAGGGTATGTTTTTTAACTTGCAAGGATCACATTTTTATTTTGTAAGAGATCTGTGAATAACTAAAAGTTAACCTATCATAAGGTGAATGACCTTTTGATTAGATGAACTCCCTTCACAGTCAAATTATAAAATATTTAGCCTTCAGATATGTTAATTTAAAATATATTTTGGTTTCCCTATCTGAAGGTTACTAAGGTCCAGTCGCTCGTTATATTAATGTATAGATAGTGGTTACTTCTAACAAAAATAATATCTTTAAAGTATTTCTTTATGGCTGAATCAATTTAGTCAGATTTTTTGCTGGTAAAAAATAATGAGCGCTTCAACCATTAATATACCTTTTACCGTATACCGGACAAAGTCACCTAAAGCCTCAAAACATCACTAAACTGTGTGATCTCAATCTACCCTTCACAAAAATCTCTTAGACTTCCCACTAACTTTTGAATTTCAATTCGCTCCTTCAATCTTTTGAAATCCTGAGCTTGATTTAAAGTAAACTCGAGCGCTCTAAGGGAAATTCTCGCCTCTACGAGATAGTTATTATGCATTTTATTATTCAAATAAAGTGTAAAGAACCTCGTTTGTTGTCAGAGGGTGTTGCTTGTGAGTGCTGATTGAATTTTATTACTGTAAAAGGAATTCTTATATTTATTATCTGTTTTACGAAAGTTTATCTACGGTGGTAGCTCAATGGTAACGACACGCGCCTTTTAACCGAGGAGTACCGGCTCAAACTCGGGCACGTACCTTTGGATTTTCAAATCTATGTACGTATTTATACCATTAACTCGGCGGTAAGGGTCATCGTGATGGACCCTGCACATTCAAACAATTTTGGATGAGTAACCATGATCCAAAAATTGTCTGGTTTCCCCTATCTTAAGGTGACGAAGGTCAGATCGGCAGTCACTTTAATGTAAATCAGATTTGCTAAATCCTGGATCATGATCTAAGTAGACCCCGTTTAAGCACGGGACATAACGCTAGGAAGATGATAATAAAAGAGTATCTCTAATGCTTAATAATATATGTTGAATGTAAAAGTGAGCTTGTTACGCTTTCCCGTCAGAATCAACTACAGATTTGATCGACATGAATTTCTGTGTTACTACTATATTAAGACTGATATGTTAGGTATTCATATGTTAAAGATAAATAAATATTTTTTATTGATATACGTTTATATAAATAAAAGTCTTTGTTGGCGGTCTGGTTTTGCCAGCCAGTTTCAAGCCCGGCACACCCTTGTAAGCTGTTGCTCAGGTCTACTTAGAAGATGCGTAATGGCATTTTTCACGGAAAAAGGTAAGCGTTCAATCGATGCTTAATTTTTTTTGTCACTACTTACTCACAATTTTCCGTCTAACCCAGACGAGTTTTATAAAATAAATAAATAATAAATTAATTCTCCAGACTGACACACCAATTCCCTAGTTCCAAACTAAGCTTATACTATGGATACTAGGCGAACAGATAGACATACTTAAATACGTTTATAAACATCCATGACTCGAGTACAAATGTCCATGTTCATCACACGAAACATTTGCCCCTAGCGAGATTCGAACCCGCGACCCTTGGTTTCGTGGCCAGGGTCTCTGACCACTCGACCAACGGGCCAGTCGTTATTATTGACTGAATGTGTTTAAAGGGACTTGTTGGCCGTTTGACTCGGCCTACTCTTTTGGGGATTGAGGACGTGACGTTGGTAGTTGTACTCTAGTGCTGTTTTTGTTTTTAAAAGACACAATAATGCACAAGAAATTTGTTACAAAAAATATTTTGAACAGACAAATTATTCAGCTCTATATGTTAGTACTAGCTGTGCCCCCGGTTTCACCCGCGTTTATGGTTAATATTATATAGCATTAGCCTCCCGCACTAAATGGGCTATGTAACACTGAAATAATTTTTCATATCGGACCAGTGGTTCCTGAGATTATCAATCAAACAAACAAAAACACCTTCAGCTTAACAATATTAGTACTTAGGTACTAATATTATTAATCTAAAGTAAAGATAGGATTTAAGCAAAACAAATCTAATGAATAAAAGAGCTAAAAAAACAGACATTGATATATTTCTTTCACTGACATAATGGCACATTTCCCAACACCCAAAAAATATTTCAAGAAACCCTTTTTATTACATTTTTCTCATTTCCATAAGAAATCACCGTTTCAATTTACTCGTATTTGTGAGTAATGAGCTTTTTATGGGAAAGGTATAAGAACGTGGGGTTATTTGTGAAAAACTGGATTATGTTATGTTTTTAGATTAAACTCTCTTCTCATTTGAATAACTTTGATGTAAGTCTATTTAGTGTTAATGAAAAATTTTAGTAACGAGTCTGAGGAAAGAGAAAGAAAGTAAGTTAGTGAGTTGGAAAATCAAGACTTTCTAGTTAAATAAAATTTTTGTTTGTTTGGCAAATTTCAATCATTTCAATGATCACAAATATTCCTTCGTGTATCAAGTAAAATTAAAGTCTAATTTTGATTTAGTTTGTTCGAAATCAATTTTACCAAAACATCATAAGTTTGTTAGGATTATTCAACTTTACCATACATACACAATATATGGGGGTAAAACATAATAAATACAGCAAAGTCTTGATTGGTAGATGTTTAATTAGTTTGATTTAGATTTAACAACAAATGTTATTTTTCCAGTGAGAAGTTACATATGTATAGAACTTCATCGTCCATATAACCACTCTATAATGTATGTGTATGTTCAATATTATCTTCTTATACCTTCCAAGCCCTTTTGGCAACATACTGTATAATTGATTGTTAGAAATCCGGCCAGTATTCAATGTTCCAATGCTGCGCGCGACGTGACATATTGACGTCATTTGTCACACGCGATCAAAGTTTTTGTGTGCTGTCGGGGAACATTTAGAATAAGAGATAGGAAATCGATAAAATCCGAATCCTATTAGACTATTCCATAAAAAATTATATATGATTGTTAAAGTAGATTCACATTGAATTTAAAATAAATTAAATAACATTCATACAAATGTAATATCATGCCCGTATCCCCGGAGGGGTAGGTAGAATCTGAAGAGCGAGTCCCTAAACCACATTTAGCCAAAAATAAAGTCGAGATGGGCTAGACGGAATATTGTGGCTAGCTCGTCGCCTACACAATCACACACCCAAATTCCGATATACCATTAGTCGCTTTTTACGACATGCTAGGCAAGAACCACAGTTGGCACATTCTTTTTGAGTTCCAAACCAACATGAAATGAATGAATATTCCACGTGAATTATTATTTTGAAATGCCGTTTGTTTCCTTGACTGTAAGTACAAAGCAATATGTGGCAAATTTTAATCCCGCTAGGAAATATTCACGGAGTATATTGAAAGTAGTAAGTATTCTTACTTTATAAATATTTTTAAACGTGACATTGCTTAACTTATGTATTTATGTAAAAGTACACGCAAAATATATTGAGATTGTAAAAAAAAGTTCTGAATCTATTTTAAGCTACACTTTTCTCCAACTTACAAATTTAATATCATCATCATCCTCTTAGCGTTATGTCCCGTGCTTAGACGGGGTCCGCTTAGACCATGATCCAGGATTTAGCGTGTCTGCTAATTACATTGAAGCGACTGCCAATCTGACCTTCGCAACCCTAAGATAGGGGAACCAGACAATTTTTGGATCATGGTTACAAATTCAAAGTTGTTTGAATTTGCAGGTTTCATCACGATGTTTTCCCTCACCGTCGAGCTAGTGGTATAAATACGTACATAGATTTGAAAAATCCAGAGGTACATGCCCGGGTTTGAACCCGCACTCCTCGGTTAAGAGGCGCGTGTCCTTACCATTGAGCTACCACCGCTCCTAAAACACTATATTAAAATATACCTATCCAATGAACCGATTTCTATTAAAAACCCCCTTAATATCAACACTATATTAAAATATACCTATCCAATGAACCGATTTCTAATAAAAATCCCTTTAATATCAACACTATATTAAAATATACCTATCCAATGAACCGATTTCTAATAAAAATCCCTCTGTAACACCAAAACTCTACGTTTCGCCTCTACAAATAGAGTTCACAATCCTTCAACTGATAAAGCCGTCTCTACATTTTCTACTTAGCACCCATCTTGCTCGTTAGTAGAGCGGGCTCAGCTAATGAGGACAATAAAGCTGGATCCTGGATTAGATTAAAAAAAAGATTGGCAAGGTCGCACCGTCTTAGCTAGTTATGGTTCCGTAATATTAAAAATATAATTATATCACATCGGACATCGGTGTGTGAATGTTTTGATAGGTAGGTACCCACTTGCATGTATTGCGCGCGCCCTTTGTCATACTATGTTGTTTTTTTACTTATTATTAATATATATCTTCTCTGTAAGTGATTATTGTAATCTTTTTGAAAGAAGCGTATGGAGTGCGTCTGTTGGTTCGTTTGTTGTGCTTAGACAAATACTTACCATCACGTCCACAATCTCCGAAATGGTACTGATTTTGAAGCTGTTATATCTGGAAGTGGTTTAAGGAAGTTCCCTTAAACCACTTCAATTTAAAAAAAAAAATCGTAAGGTTTGGATGGAAAATTATGAAAAATAAAACAAGTGCCTTACTGACCCATGGCTACCTCACAAGCATTTAGAGCTAGATCATCTATTACTTATCTATCTATACATTTTACGTTCTTAATCTAAAGAAATATAGCGCCAAGTGCTCTAGTTAAACCTACTTCTAGTTTTCCTAATGTTCATAGACTAAGATGGCTACTTTGTTTATCGCCCATAGAAGTATCAAACAACACTGATAAACTAACTAACTAAACTTCAGGACACTTCCCTAGCGGGGTAGGCAGAGAGAACCGAACGCCATATGCACAAAGCACTGACTAGCTATATGTTAGCCACAAACTTTTCCAATAGCGTTTTTTTAGCGGTAAAACTGGCCCCTAAAAGTCTAAAGTCCGACGCGCCTTTGAATTCGGCGCATTTTGGTTCAGCGAGTCTAATTAGCGCAGATTGAAAAGAGATTCCTTTGCGAGTGCTCAAGATTTTGTTTTTTAAGTTTTCTGATAAAATCTTGACTTGTGATGCTAATTATAATAAATAATATACTATCACACTCACGATTATAGTAATAACTAGCTGTGCCAGCGGTGTCACCCGCGATTATGGTTAATATTATAAAGACTATTTCCGTCATACATGATTTCTATGTAACTTTAACCATTAAGGCTGCACACGCGACGGAAGCTTAAAAAATTGAGTAACTTCTTCCGTTTTCCCAACATTTCCCTTCACTACTCTGCTCCTATTGATTGTAGCGTGGTGAAAGTATACTATAACCTGCCCAGGAGTATGAAGAATAATTGTACCAAGTTTCGTTAAAATCCGTCGAGTAGTTTTTGTTTCTATAAGGAACATACAGACAGACAGACAGACAGACAAAAATTTTACTGATTGCATTTTTGGCATTGGTATCCATCACTAATCATCCCCCGATATTTATTTTGAAAATATATTTCATGTACAGAATTGACTTCTCTACAGATTTATTATAAGTATAGATAATAATAAATATTGTGTTATTATGTTACCTAATAAGTACCTATAGATTTTATTAAGCACGAAATTGTAAATTTTTGCATTTAAAAGAGTAACTATCGAGTTTCTTGCCGGTTTCTTCCCGATAGATTTTCCCTTCCGAACCGGTGGTAATCCTTTTTTCTGTTTAAATTGACTATTTATAAATGCTTTTTTGAAGCCTATATAAATAAAGAGATTTTGAATTTGAATTTGAATTTGAATTTGAATTAGACGATATCACATACATTGATCTGACTCCGAAGTAAGTAGCTTAAGCACTTGTATGTATACTTGTAATACTTAAATATTGGATATTAACACCCTGACATAGAACAAACACAAGTTCATCACACGAATGTTTGTCCTGGGTGGGGATCGAACCCACAACTCTTGGCGCATGGGGTAGGGTCACTACCGAATGCGCCATCGAGCTAGTCAATTCCCGAAGGGTTAAGCAGAGTTAGATGAGTAGTAAGCTTTTATAGCTTTTATCCAAATTCAATTGACTTAAGTGTGACGAAAAATAAAATTGTTTGTAAAGACAAATAGCTATCTTGTCGCTTATACGATCCGAAAACCAATATTCAATACACTATTAGTCGCTTTTTATGAAGTGCTAGGCAAATTGGCATACTATTTTAAGTCCCAGACCAACATGGGATATTTGATAAGGCTGGTGTTGGAAAGTATATTTTTTCCTAAACTCGGTTTGTGTTGTGTTAAAGCATATTTTATGGAGATACTTAAGGTTATTTTATAGAGAAGAATGTAGGGAATGTAAAATGTCCGTAAGTATAAGTTATCTACAAATACACTGCTGCCCCTTTGAGTCTGCCTACCCCTTCGGGGATTATGGGCGTGATGTTATGTATGTATGTATTTATGTATATTAATCACCGATTTCAATGTGATTTAGTTTCAAGGATTTTTTTTTATATTAAAGGTGAAGTAATAATATAAATAAAGACGAACCTCACTTTATGTGCGTAAAAATGGTTATTAGTATAATAACAAAATCTATTAAAGTACAATCTGTAGTTATACAAATGTATGCCCATACAAATTTCTACATATCACGCAAATATTAGAGAAATGGAAAATACTATAAATATTATATTCCTAGCGTTATGTCCTATTAGACGGAGTCCGCCAAGACCATGATCCAGGATTTAGCGAGTCTGGTAATTACATTGAAGCGACTGCCAATCTGACCTTCGTTACCCTAAGATAGGATAGCCAGACAATTTTTGGATCATAATAACACATCCAAAGGTGTTTGAATTTGCAGGTTCCATCACGATTTTTTCCCTCACCGCCGTTTAAATACTTACATAGTTTTGAAAAATCTGGAAGTATGTGCTCGGGTTTGAACTCGCACCTCTCGGTTATGAGGCGCGTGTCCTTACCATTGAGCCACTACCGCTCATGTTCAATATTATAAATACCAGTTTGTCAATTCGTCCCGCCATCAAACGCGATCACATCCAAAATTATGCTAACATAATTCGGAAAACACAATTTTATTTTCGACGGCAGATCTAGAGCTGATTCAGTATGCAAAGACTGTCACGGTCTAATAACTCTTGTTCCATAATCAAATTCCACTGGAATCCTTTTGCACGTAAAATGGAAAATTACAGGCCGTTACGTTAACGCTAACGGCTGTTAATTGTTTAATTCTGAAGATAACTTTCGGCTAATTGTTGAATGGGCGTTTGATCGGCTCCGAAATGGTGTTTATGAAATGTTTTACTGTGATTTTCAAAGGGTATTGTGTAGGATGATGAAGATTTCACTAAATTACGAGTAAAATTGTTTACATTTTTTATTAAAAAAAAAATCAGTCGAATTGAGAACCTCCTCCTTTTTTTTGAAGTCGGTTAAAAATATAATTTAAATTGTTAGTAACACATTGAAAAGGTAACTACATAATAATGTACTCCTAACCAATGTCGGTCATGGTGCCCAATCTCAACGAAGATTAGCCAACTGCGCAGGAGATATTTTATAGTGCACAAGTGTGTACGCAAAGCGGGGGCAGGACCAACGGCTTAACGTGCTTTCCTCAGTACGGGGGTGATTAAACCGCCAATTAATGACTCCGTACTGTTACTGAGTAACTTTAATATTGAAATACCCAGCCAAACATTTTGGCCTGACTCGGAATTTGAACCCGGGACCTCTTGGTCCTTAGGCGGCGCATGCTACCACTAGACCAATGAGACAGTCAGGTAAATACATACATACATAACATCATGCTCACAATCCACGAAGGTGAAGGCAGAGTCTAAAGAGCAAAGATCCTTAAATCAGGTATTTAAGATTCAACAAGTGAACTAGGGTTACATGGAAAATTGTAAAAAGTTGCTCAAATGACTAACTCGTCACCTACATAATCACCAACTTATTAACCAGTACCCCACCCTTACTTAAGTCACCTCTTTTCGACATGCGGGACAAAAAACACATTTGGCACATAATTTTGAATCCCAGACCAAAGAGGGAACTTTTAAACTAAGCTACTGCAAAGTACTATTATACTCACTGCCACTTTTCACTAATCTCCCATCATCATCTTCCTAGCGTTATGTCCCGTGTTTAGACGGGGTCCGCTTAGACCATGATCCAGGATTTAGCGAGTCTGGTAATTACATTGGAGCGACTGCCGATCTGACCTTCGTAACCCTAAGATAGGGGAACCAGACAATTTTTGGATCATGGTTACAAATCCAATATTGTTTGAATTTGCAGGTTTCATCACGATGTTTTCCCTCACCGTCGAGATAGTGGTACTAATACATGCATATATTTGAAAAATCCAGGGGTACGTGCCCGGGTTTGAACCCGCATTCCTCGGTTAAGAGGCGCGTGACCTTACCATTGAGCTACTGCCACTTTCCACTAATCTCCGAATCGTAATTAATTAATCTACCATCACAGCTATCAGTGACGTAATCCGTCTGCTCCCGGCGATTCGTCTTGTCTGGGACCCGCTCACTATCCGTCCCGGGAAGATTGTCCCATTTTGTGTAACGGATTCATTAATTCATCCAATTCCAGTCTTTTAAAACTTGGAGTTAAGAAGCGGTTGAGGTTGTGGATATGGTTTTTGATAGGTTTTGTGTGTTTGTGTTAGACGCATGTTTTGTTTACTATTACTAATTTCATTTGATAAGTGTTTTTCAGAAAACAGTATTTTTAGTTAAAAATTTAAGTTATATTTAAACTTACACCAATACAATTAGCAGTAAAATAAATATTAGCTCTGCCTTCAGTTCGTAGACGGATCAGATAAAGCAGAAAGCCTTTTATTAATTGGTCAAAGTACAAAAAAAAGTGTTAAATGACGTACAAAATAAACATTGCTTTAGCAAGTACGAAGCGACTATCGTCTACTGTCTAACGTTTACCTAAACGTTAAGCAGATATATGTATTAGATATTATAATATATTAAGCAAATATATTACTTATTAAATATATTTACCTGGATATAACTATTGCATCCATGATTCTTTAAACGAGCAGATTTTTACCCCATAAATGAGCTAGATAAATAAATTCTTACTTACATTTAAAAAAATAAACATGTGCTTGATTCTGTTGAGTAGTTACAAGCAAACGCTCAAAACTGCCGTATCCTATTTCCATTTCTAGACTCCTCATTTACAAGACTTAATTGCCTTCAAAGGTCATTCCATTTGCATTAAATTTGCCAATGTTGAACGTCTACGTCTATTCGTACGTCTCTGTAAAGCTTTGCTTTTAAGGAATAACAGTCTTTTGCCAACATTAATTGGAGTCGGCCTTTTTATTTTCGACCGATCGAATGAAAGATTGATTCTTAATTATTGCAAATCTTTCTGTTGAGGATTTCATTTGTTTAGACGTCAAAAATAAAGAAAGATAATATCTTTGTGTAGGCATCAATAAATAAATAATAAAAAAAAAATCTCCGGACTGACAAACCAATTCCCTAGTTCCAAACTAAGCTATAAGCATGTCCTATGGGTACTAGGTGAACGGATAGACATACTTAAATACGGTTAAAAATATCCATAAATCAAGCACAAATGTCCATGTCCATCACACTAAACATTTGCCCCTATCGGGATTCGAACCCACGACCCTTGGTTTCGTGGCCAGGGTCTCTGACCACTCGACCAACGGGCTTGTCAATACCAAAAAAACTATACAGCGTGATAAATCCTAGTTGTACTATAAATGTGAAAGTAATTTGTGATAAAAGGTACACATAAAATTGGGCTCTTAGTATATATACTCTTAGGATATAGGCTATTTTTTTTATACTAGATAAGTGCCACGCAACACCATATATTATCTGTTATTACAGACCCGACAGACATTGTCCTGTGTTGGAACAAACTACCGACGTGCGCCCTAAGGGCGGGGGGGGGGAGCTCCGAATACTCCTGTGGTATCCCTGCCTGTCGTAGGAGGCGACTAAAAGGGCCTTAGAGAAGACGACGACACGTAGATCCGCGTCCACTAAATAGAATGGGGTGACAGTGTGGTCTGTGCCGTCGTAAGCACCGCGAGGTGTGCTGGGGGCGAGGTTGCATCTCCCTCGAGATGGGCCGCATGGATCGGCTGCGGCGTAGACGTAGATTTTCCTGGAATCTGCGCCACGCCCGAAGAATGACCACCGTGAGGTTTAGTCGGTAAAAAAAATACTACAGATGTAAACAACATAAAATCAGGAAAATCTGACAAAGTGTTATGTTTTACGCTAAGTTGTTTTAATATTGTTTTTATTTTGGTGGGAACAAGCTATGAGAACATTTAGCTATTTTGAACCGACTTCTAAAAAAGAGGAGGTTCTCAATTCAACTGAATTTTGTAAACCACCACTCGCTTGATATAGCTTGTTCCCGGCAGTAAAACTTTTTTCAACATTCTAGTAATATTTATTCACATGTTATGTAATACTTTAGAGGGAAAAGGGGTTTCACCTACAACGAGCTAAAGAAGAGAAAGTAAAACAGTAATTATCTAAAGCTAAAAGAAATGAAGAGCTTGTTTTTTGCTTCTCAGTTATATTTTTACGCTGCAGTCGGGTTTTTTGTTTTATTAATAATTAAGTTTATAATCACTTCAAACTGTATACACCTGTAAGGCTAGGATTTGGTGATCTTCATAATAAAGCAACTGCTACTGCTAATTATGTACCCAAATTTATACGCAATAAAGTTCATTTCAATATAGCTAATAATATCTAAATGTGAACATATATAAAGATTTGGTGATTATTCTGTTAGGGAAATAATGTATACCCCAGACTACAATATAATGAATACGATACAATAAATGTTCTTTACAAACACCTCCTTATCACCAGTTAATGTTTGTAATACTACAGAGTAATAATATACTAATGGAAGTCATGATTATATTAACACATCTGACAACACTAAATTAATAAATATATCAGACTACATCACATACATTGATCTGATTCCGAGATAAGTAGCTTAAGCACCTGTGTTAAGGATATCAGAATCAACAGTGGTATTACAAATATATACTTAAATATTGATATTAATACCCAGACACGGAACAAACACAAGTATTCATCACACGAATGTTTGTCCTGGGTGGGGATCGAACCCACAATTCTTAGCGCATGGGGCTGGGTCACTACCGAATGCGCCGTCGAGCTAGCCAATAGTAAGTGTCTTTTGGATTTCAACTAGGTACTGGGAGATTAATAATGATAGCATTTCCATCCCATATAGACAAAGTCAGTAAATCAAAACCAGGATTACGTTATCCCATCCACAAATCCCTAAGAAACCTCATTCAGATCGAGGCCCTATCCCTTTGTATGTTCAGACCCTAATTTTCCGCTCCGGAGAGAGCGAGACGGACCACTTCCGGACGTTCATTTCCGCCGGAACCGGAATTGGTCCGGCTTCTAGAAAATAATCTTAGTCGGCTTTGTCTAAGGTAGCTATGAGCTATGAATTTATAATAACTGTTTGCATTTAAGTTGTAGATTTCTTTGACTGGCCCGTTGGTCGAGTGGTTAGAGACCCTGGCCACGAAACCAAGGGTCGCGGGTTCGAATCCTGCTAGGGGCAAATGTTGCGTGTGATGAACATGGACATTTGTACTCGAGTCATGGATGTTTATAAGCTTATATAAGTATGTCTATCCGTTCACCTAGTATCCATAGCACAAGCATAAGCTTAGTTTGGAAGTAGGGAATTGGTGTGTCAGTGTGGAGAATTTATTTAGTTATTATTTATCTTGGTATTTTTGCAATCGTTGTATCAAAGTGTTGTTTGTTCTACAGTCATGCGCATTCGGTAGTGACCCTGTCTTATGGGCCGACATTTATTTATTTTAACCAACTGATAAAGTATAAAGTCACCAATTTGCGGATGTCATACAGTATTTCACTTAGGAAACAGGCAATGACATTTTACACTCACCCGGATGTGATTTATTCGATTGTAAACTTGTATGTATAATAAAAGCTTAAAATATTAGCTTAGTTAAGAACTAGGGAATTTGTAATTCATTCTGGTTTTTTTTTTAATCTGACAGTAAAAAAATCAGCTCTAATTTAATAAATAAGTTTAAATTTTTCGAAACTTCAGTTATTTAAAAAATAAAAGTAGTTATAAAATAGTCGAAACCAGTTAGCTTTATCGGAGATCAGCTGGAAAGAACATAGAGAGAATGAAGGTTAAAGTTCAAAAAATTTTTTTTATATATACATATATAAGTACCACATATAGGCTATTAGTAATAAGCTGAAATCTAATTATGACCTTAAAACAGACACTTTATTTTATTTACCTGTATATGTATATAAATTTTATCCAGTACATTATTTTAGACAATTTAAGCGGAGCGGTGCTTAGTGGTCTGGACACGCGTCCTTTAACCGAGGGGTGCAGGTACAAACTGGACACCTACCTCTGGGTTTTTCAAATTTGTATGCGTATTTATACTACCATCTCAGCGGTGAGGGAAAACATCGATATGAAACGAGCATATTCATATTAGCACAGAGTAATAATATACTACGTACAACGGAGGGTCACTGCCCATACTTGAAAAGTTACTGCTATAACTCACGCAAGAACAGCGACAGTGGTGAGTAATTGGAACTACAGCAAAGTTTAGTCTGTTTGTCAGGAATAATACAAGATGGAGCTACAAGCACAGGTTAGTTGTTTCTTAGTAATAATACGCCATCTGTGGAAAATTTATGGTTTTAAAACAAGGATTATTTTGGTTTGCTTCTAGAGAAAATATTTTAAATTCATGTTTTTTACCCAAGGTGTCACGACACAAGCTGAGTTTGTTTTGTTTGAAATTTATCTACATATTTACATGTACTTAATTTTTTTTTTCTAACCTTCTTTCACATTTCAACAACTATAGATGTGCAACCATGATCTTAATTGGTAATAAATATTACGAAGGCCAGACCTAATTCGGTATATCCTGGATCTTGGTCTAAGCGGACCCTGACTGAGCCCTGACATGCTAGAGTGATGATGATGAACCAAGGACAATTTAAAACTTGGGTCTTTAATTTCAAACTACACTGCACAAACTGGCCTTATACCAGAAAACTAAATTTTACCCATCCCATATCACACTAGATTGCTATAACAGGAGATCCGTCCTGTCTTATTATTTTTTGTTTTATTACTTTGCAATATAAACTTTGCTCAGCTCAGAACTCGGAAGAAATAAAACACATTTTACGCCACAATGTTCGTCGAGTAATGGTTTGAGGAATAAATTTCAACACGATTTTAAATTGTTGGGCGAAATGTGCTTTTAATTATTTTTTTTACAGGTGTGTATCGAATCTATACTATATATTATAAAGGTGAAACCGCGCGCACAGCTAGCTTTGGTATAAAATATCGACTCGTATATTATGATGGCATTATAATGTCTCATGTGAGGCTTGAAAAGTATATCTACACCAACTCTGTTCCTTGCCTAGCATGTGTATGATTATCTTATGGTTACGAAGGTCAGATCGCTTCAATGTTATTACCAGACTCGCTAAATCCTGGATCATAGTCTAAGCGGACCCCGTCTAAACACGGGACATAACGATAGGAAGATAATGATTTGAAACCTATATAAATAAAGAATATTACGACTTTGACTTATTGTAATCTGCTTGTGATTACTTTAAATCTTCCTGTTGATCTCTAAATCTCGCAATCAACGCGCAACTTAACCTTTTGGGCAATTACGCACATCGTTTTCTTCAAAAACATTTCCGTTAAAGCTTTGTAAACATTGACAGCGTAACTATCAAAAATATAAAAGCAAATAAATAAAAACTCGTTTGATACTAAAATTTTAGGAAAATCCCAGGTTGGTCTGGAACTTAAAAATAATGTGCCAACTGTTTCTTGCCTAGCATGTCGTAAAAGGTGACTAATGGTATATCGGGTTGTGGGTATCTAATTGTGTAGGCGACTGGCTAGGCACTTGTCACTACTTTTTCACAGTTTTCCCAGCCCAGTTTTTGGTTGAATGTGGTTTAAGGGTTGGCATATTCTTTTTAAGTCCCATGTTGGTCTGAGACTTAAAAAGAATATGCCAACTGTGGTTCTTACCTAGCATATCGTAAAAGGCGACAGGTTAGCTGCTTGTCACAGCTTTTTCACAATTTTCCATCTAACCCACCCCGACTTAGTTTTTGGCTGAATGTGGTTGAAGGGGCATGCTGCCCCTTTGACTCTGCCTATCTCTTTGGGTATAATGAGCGTGATGTTATGTAATAGTATATATGTATGTTTGTGCACAGATTTGAACCACCATGCCACCCGTTTTTTTTTTTTTGTAATTATTATAGTTACTTCTACTAGATATGTCACCCTATTTCCCTAGCGGTATATAGTAATATATAGTCATATGACACGGTCCTTACATCTCACCCGCTTCTTAGACACTCAATTTTTTTTCAAATACGCTCTACGATTATTGAAACACCTACCAACTTCAGTTACCACACGACCAATTTAATTCTTGTAAAGTTGGGGTATAATTTATGAATTTTATAATAAAACCGTTTACCGTAAAACTATTTTTTTTTCTTTGAAAGTCTTTATCGCCTATCTTCTACTGTGGCTCTTGTCTTTCATCTCGAAGATACAGGTGCCTTCGGTAAGCCTCGTAAGCACCACTCCAGGTAATTGAGTAAGCTCGCCAAATTGGAATTTTTATTTATTTACAACGTACTTGATGGAAAAATTGAACGAGTAATTAGATTAATTTACGCGAGTTATCGGGTTTATTTATTGGATTTTTGTTTACCTGTTTATTGGATACGTCACTACCTGTAATGTCATTTTGAAAAGTGGTCGAATCGAAGTTGAATCTTTTGTAACTTTGAGGAAACATCACATCCATGTATCTGATTCTGAGTTAGTATGTACAATAAGTCAAATTCCTTTTCTGACTAGAACGTCCTGCCTTCCCCTTCCGGGATTACGACAGTGATATTAAACTTTAAATATCAGACAACGTCATATACAATCATCTAATTCCGTGTGAAGTTAGCTTAAGCATTTGTATTACGGATATCAGAATCAACAGTGGTATAACAAATAATTACTAAAATTTTGACATTAATACAAAGATACAGAGCGAATACAACTATTCATCACACGGACTTTTGACACGTGTGGGGGTCGAATCGACAACTCCATTGAGCCAACCAATAGGGACATCATTATAATTTTTCTCGTCTAAAGCCCTTTTTCCTTTGTTTATTTGAGGAAAATTTACTTAAAATTACGCCGCTGCAAACTTTAACTTAAAACTCTTTTATAATTATTTCAAAACCTTTTGTAAGTACAATTTTATAGTTCAAATTCTCAGTTAGCTTTGAAAACTTTTACTTACAAAGAAAGCAATTCTCCACAATTAAACCTTTCTACAGTCTAGCTCAATCGAATAAGCTAATTAATACTTAACAATAGAATTGCTAATATCCCGCTAATTAGCCTAAAGAGGTACTGACCGCGAGCAACCTAAGTAATTAGTTCATTAAGCTATTAAATTATACGAAGTGATTGGATTGTGTATCGAGACAAAAGTGGATAATTAGACCTTGAATAGTCTTAATGACTGGAACAATTAGAAATTGTATAGGTAGCTGCAATTGAAATATTTGCATTTTGACTGGCTCGATGACTGGCTCGATGGCGCATTCGGTAGTGACCCTGCCCCATGCGCCAAGAGTTGTGGGTTCGATTCCCACCCAGGACAAACATTCGTATGATAAATACTTGTGTTTGTTCTGTGTCTAAGTGTTAATATCCAATATTTAAGTATATATTTGTAATACCACTATGTTTCTGATATCCGTAACACAAGTGCTTAAGCTACTTACCTCGGAGTCAGATCAATGTATGTGATGTAGTCGGATATTTATTTATTATTTTATTTTCGGAGAAACAGTTTAGACTTGTATTAAAGACTAGCAGCGCCCCGCGAATTCACCCGCTTAGCCGTTGTCGTGGGAATACGGGGATAAAATACCCTATGTTACTCACTGATAAAGTTACCTATATATAGTTGTTAAAATATTTTTTCAAATCGGTTAAGTAGTTTCCGAGACTATTACAAAACGGCGAAAACAAAACGGAGGTGGTTCTCAAGTCGACGCGTATATATTTTTACGCATAAATTTTTGAGTAGTCCGATTATGATATTTTTTTATCGCCAATGCTATAGGTATGTAAGTATACCTACCAAAGATCACTAAGTTACCTTAAATTTAAAGAAATAACTAAATCAAATTAACAATTCAACGTAAAATCACCAGCGACAAAGATTAACATTCCAAAAATCGCATCACGCTTGACGTAGTACGCGTATTAATTTGCAGACTCCAAGGAGTAAAAAGCTCCTACAGCCAAATTAAAAATGAGTATACAGGGGTAGATGGGAAATTGTGACAAGTGGCTAGTTGGTCGCCTACACAGTTATTAACCTAACACTCAATAAAATATTTGCCGCTATTTACAATAAACATAGGCGAGGAACACAGTTGCATCATAAATTTTTAGTCAGAGACCAACATGGAAAAACAAGTATTTCAAATTTATTACTCGCGTCCTATCTCCTAGTACTAATCTAGGTAATAACACGGAGTAATAATGTACTATGTGTAATAATAATATTAATGTCCTCCTAACCGATATCGGTTACGGCGGCCAATCTCAACGAGAATTAGCCAACTGCGCAGAAGATATTTTAGTGCACAAGTGTGTGCGCAAACACAAGTGCACTCTCTTTTCCTTCACTCTCATAGTCCGATGAGACGGCAATTTGACATGACCGGAGAGAGGTCAGGCGCAAGACCAACAGTTTAACGTGCTTTATGTTATCCCTAACTAACTAAACTTCACGCCACTTCCCTAGCGGGGTAGGCAGAGAGAACAGAACGAATGTTAGCCATGCGATGGCATAGCTGCTGTTTGCTTTTAATCTACATTAACTAACGGTATTTATAAAAAAATTTGGTATTTGTAAATGTTTTATTTACTTTGCGTATGTAGAAATGGAGGCAATTATTGAGTTTATTTAAACTAAACTAAACTAAACTTCACGTCACTTCCCTAGCGGGGTAGGCAGAGAACCGAACGCCATATGGCACGATCCTCACACACCCCACTCGCCTCTTCAACATTTTATTTATATGTTTATTAGTGTGCGCCGAAAAAATATTTCTACCTATATGGTTTCTTGATCTGTTTATCTTGAGCTGATTATTTAAGTAACCGACCAGCCAATTTACTGCTTACAAATTTTCAAGATGGAGAATTATTTTCATTTTTGGCTGAATAATATAATTTAAGAACTTTATAGTTTCTCAGACTTTCACGACATACTTCCCCCTTCGGGGATTTTAGGCGTGATGGTTTGTATGTGTGTATGTAATCTATACGTTAATGATAATGACCACTCTGAATTTAATGAAAGTTTAAATACATGCAATGGTTTTTGCTTTTACTTTTGGTATAATTTAAAACAAACAACATCACGCCCTTAATCCCCGAAGGGGTAAGCAGAGTCAAGGGACAGCAGGCCCTTTTAACCACATTTAGCCAAAAATAAAACTGGAGTGGGTTAGATAGATTTTGAAAAAGTAGTGACAAGCGGCTAGCTCGTCGCCTACACAATCACATACCCAAAACCCAATATAACTTAAGTCGCCTTTTACGACAAGCTATGCAAGAAACATATTTGGCACATTCATCTAAATCTATATTTATAAAAATCTGTAAAGAGGTCAATTCTGTACATGAAATATATTTTCAAAATAACTATCAGGGGGTGATTAGTGATCGATACTGATGCCAAAAATGCAATCAGTAAAATTTTTGTCTGTCTGCCTGTCTGTCTGTATGTTCCTGGTAGAAACAAAAACTAATCGACGGATTTTAACGAAACTTGGTACAATTATTCTACTCCTGGGCAGGTTATAGTATACTTTTCATCACGCCACAATCAATAGGACCAGAGTAGTGAAAGGAAATGTTGGGAAAACGGTAGAAGTTACTCCATTTTTTAAGCTTTCGTCGCGTGTGCAGCCTTAATGGTTAAAGTTACATAGAAATCATGTATGACGGAAATATTCTACATAAAATTGTCTAAAAAATATCCCGCAACAGCATAATGTCTATCTTTTATGGTTGACTCACAATAACACGTGTAACTCCTGATAGCTTAGCAGTTCGGAGCATTCTGATTATATTTGTTTAACCCTACTAAAATACGAAAGTTTGTCTGTCACATCAAAACCACTGAACCCTGAGGAAGGACATATGCTACTTTTTTACGAAAAACGACGAAAACGCGGACGAAGTTGCGGGCAAAAGCTAGTTCATAATAAATCTTTCATTCATAGACAAAGCCGTGGGATTAACAATAACGAAGTAACCTGTTAAATTAAACCTGACAAAGCTGTTTGCATTGATAAACAACAAAAATGAACAAATTAAACCCTCGACCAATCCTGTTAACAGTTCGCAAAATTTTCATTTAGCGTAACAAATAGTTCCAATAACGTAATTTGTATTCTATTTACATTCTAGATTAGTCTGCCGAATCCAATTCGGGATTGAAAACCAGCCCTTGATTGGTTGTGAAGTGTTTTGAAATTTTGTAACGAACTTTCATTAATATTAATTCAAGTTCAATTTAGAGATTAGTTTCTAGTCTATGAATCTTTACGGATAAAGTGTCTGTTTGTTGTATAAAATGTTTATGAAAACAAAACTAAGACTTAAGAATAATGTGCCAACAGTGTTTCTTGCTTAGCATGTCGTAAAAGGCGACTAATGGTACTTCGGGTTTTGGGTATATGATTGTGTAGGCGACGAACTAGCCATTTGTCACTTCTTTTTCACAAATTTTCCATCTGATTTAATCCGGTTTTATTTTTGATGAATTTGGTTAAGAGGGCTTGCTGCACCTTTAACTCTGCCTACCCCTTCGGGGATTACGGGCGTGATGATATGTATGTAATATACCTTACTGAAAACAAGAAATCGTTTTTTTTTTTTTTGTCTCTGTATACAAGCTTGTATTTATACTCGTCAGATACTCAGTATATGCCTGTATTTTTACTAAGCAAGCAAGAGAATTGGTAGCTCAATGGTAAGGACACGCGCCTCTTAACCGAGGCGTGCGGGTTCAAACCCGGGCACGTACCTCTGGATTTTTCGAATCTTACATAGATTCGAAAAATCCAGAGGTATTTATACCACTAACTCGACGGTGAGGGAAAACATCGTGATGAAACCTGCAAATTCAAATAACTTTGGATTTGTAACCATGATCCAAAAATTGTCTGGTTCCCCTATCTTAGGGTTACGAAGGTCAGATCGGCAGTCGCTTCAATGTAATTACCAGACTCGCTACATCCTGGATCATGGTCTAAGCGGACCCCGTCTAAGCACGGGACATAACGCTAGGAAGATGATGATGAAGCAAGAGAATTGGTGTCTTAGTCAGTCTGGATAACCAACACCCGATTCCACGCTATTTCAGTCCGTAGGTTCCATTTTAACTCTTAATGTTTTTTCGAAATCGCCATTCAACTTCTAATTTATCGACCTCGTAAACGTTTAAAATATCCGCTGCGAAGTTAGTTACAATAGTGTTTTCAGCGTCGCTATTGTAATTCAGTTGAATGTAAAACGAGAGTTTCTGTCGTCGCAACTTGAACACAACATCGCACATTTTATCCGAGCGTTTCAGACCATTCAAAGGAAAAAGCATCTAGTTTGTGTCTCGAAATGGGGTCTTTACATGAGACGTGTGCATTTTTGAAAACCATTTTATTTTCGTACGTATGTTCCGTTGTATTGTACGAACGGTACATGAGATTGAAAAAAAAATCCTTTAAAGGTTGCCCAAAATACTTTTGATAAACGTATTAGCTTTGTAGATAACAAATATTATTGACACTTATGTTCAATCACTAAATTTTATGTTTTTAAAACCATGATTAATTTAAAGATCGTAAGGATCCTGTCATATGGCGTTCGGTTCACTCTGCCTACCCCGCTAGGGAAGTGGCGTGAAGTTTAGTTAGTATACTTTAGTTCGCAAAAAACGCAGAGTTACCAAATATAATGTGAAAATTACTACGTACATAATGCGTGAGTAATAAAACAAATTTTAGATATTTGTTGTAGAAAAGACCTATGATGATAATAAATAATTTTGATAAAAAACAAATTTTACCTTTTAAACAATAAATAGTTAATTAAGTTAGGGAAGTGGCGTGAAGTTTAGTAAGTTAGTTAACTAATGGTAGTACTAACAGACCACACCATTGCGGTGCCATTGAGTGCTGTGCCCAGCACACGCTGGAGGTGTGTCCGGCTTCTGCCGGCGAGCGCGCAGCGCTCTCCGCCGCCGTTGGGCAGGACCTCTGGCTGCCATCCGTGATGTCAGCCATGGTGGCGAGCGAGAGCTCCTGGGAGGCAGTGCTCTCCATCTGCGGCATCGTTATGTCGCAGAAGGAGAGCGCCGAACGTCAGCGCGAGTTCGACGATCCCGCCGGACGCAGAAGGCGAGGCCGCCGTGGCGATGGTGTCTAGCCCGGCGGCGCCCTACAGGGGGGTCTCCGAATACTCTTGTGGTATCCCTGCTTGTCGTAGGAGGCGACTAAAAGGGCCTTTGGGATTGTGGAGTGTTTGCGGGGGGGCCTGCATTCACTTCGTTCAAGCAGCCCCAGAGAAGATGACGACACGTGGATCCTCGTCCGTTAAATAGGATGGGGTGACACTGTGGTCTGTGCCGTCATAAGCACTGCGAGGTGTTCTGAGGGCGAGGTTGCCTCTCCCTCGAGATGGGCCGCATGGTTCGGCAGCAGCGTAGACGTAGATTTCGCGTAGAGTCCCGCAGTGGGGAGCCCGGAATCTGCGCCACGCCCGAAGAATGACCTCCGTGAGGCTTAGTCGGTAGTGGGGTGTTTTCCCAAACCTCTGAGTACGACACATCTCTCGTAGGCCGAATCTAGGTTTACTTGGACGGTGCGTAAATGCATTCCACATGTAAAAAAAAAAAAATAGGTACTCACAGACCACAAAAAGTACTATATGTTATTATTTGTATAGTGACTATTTATAAGGGCTTTCTTGAAGCCTATATAAATAAAGATAATTTGAATTTAAATAAATCCGGCATCAGATACAATTCCACAAGATATCTGCCTGATAAGTTTTTTTACCAACGACTTAGTATAAAATGTACCGAATTTCCATCGCACCGTGTAAATGCCACCGACGTGGCATTAAACTAAAACACCATTTGCACGAGGCTGAACGTGGCCGGCTGACGAGGCTTTTGTCCCGGGATTATGCCAGTACTTGCTGTTAGAATGGCTTTAATTAATAATTCGGGAGATGGCTGTAGCTTATACTGCACTTGCACATAGTAGTGCAACTCTAAGTAGGTATTGCAGAAAATAGCTGCAATTCAGTTCAAGTACTGTAAAAAACTCTAAGTACCAACAAACATAGTTTTCTATCTAAGTCAACTCAAGGTCATCGTACTACATACATGGTGTTAGGGAGACGATTAGTCCTATCGTATTGGAACAATAAGTTTTTTTTATCCAAGGTTTTTTTGACATGCAATACAAGGAACACCTTTGGTCTTGAATCCAAATCTAACTTGTGAAAAAATTACTTCGTTTAGATACATTTGTTTCTATTTCGTATGGAAGTTGCTGTGTATTTCTTGATGATTCCCAAGAGAATTGTCAACGTATACATTTTATGGTTAGACTAAATAAAAGAAAAACAAATGCACTTTTCATTTAATCACTAAAATATTCACAGAGAATTATACATTAATCATTATGCTTGTGTGTTTCGGCCATTTTTAATTATTCCAGTAACTTGTATGTCTGGTGGATACAAATATAATAAAGGACAGTTACACAATCTTGTTTGACAGGCTCAATGGCGTATTCGGTAAAGACCCTGCCCCATGCGCCAAGAGTTGTGGGTTCGATTCCCACTCAGGACAAACATTCGTGTGATGAATACTTGTGTTTGTTCTGTGTCTGGGTGTTAATATCCAATATTTAAGTATATATTTGTTATACCATTCTTAATACTGATATCCATAACATAAGTGTTTAAGCTACTTACCTCGGAGTCGGATCAATGTATGTGATGTAGTCGGATATTTATTTATTATTTATTTAAAAAAAAAATCTTACTGTGTAAAGGCAAATAAATAGGAAAGTGAAACAGAACCGTGACATCCCTTTGCCCTGGGATTACGTGCATTCGTGGATGCGCCAGTATGTCCCCCCACGCCAAGATCCAAGATAGAAATGCATTGTTTGGGAAATAAGTTAAATGTTCTGTTCTGTCGTTGAGCTTCAAAGAGCGGGGAATTCAAAGCTTATCTTGTGGTATGATATTTCTATTCTTATCATATACCACAGAGTAATAATATACTACGTACAAAAGAGGGTCACTGCCCATACTTGAAAAGTTACTGCTTTAACTCGCGCATGAACAGCGACAGTGGTGAGTAATTGGAACTACAGCTAAGTTTAGTAAGTTTTTCAGGAATAATACAAGATGGCGCTACAAGCACAGGTAAGTTGATTTCTTAGTAATAATACGCCATCTGTGTAAAATGCATGGTTTTAAAACAAAGATTATTTTGGTTTGCTTCTGAAGAAAATATTTTATAAACATGTTTTTTACCTAAATTTAATAAATTATCTAAGAAATGACGTAAATAACTTATTTTATAAAAAAATATTTTTTAAAAGTAAAAAAATTACGTTTTTATTTGGTTTTATCTCTTAATCAGTCTAAATGATGCCTGTAGCGACATCTCTGTGTCAAGTCTATACGAAATCTAAAATGTATGTGACTGACCAGACATGCATATACTAAGCTATTCCTCGTGGTAGGGACTGGACTGCGATTTAAAATGTATCATACGTACATTAAAGGCATCAGGCCTACAATCCCTGAGTGGGTGATAATGTCCTCCTAAGCGATATCGGTCATGGCGGCTGACCTCAACCGGAATTAGCTAACTGCGCAGGAGATATTATAATGCAAAAGTGTGTGCGCAAACACAGGTGCACTATCTATTCCTTTACTCTCATAGTCCGGTGAGACGGCAATCCAACATGACCGGTGAAAGGTTAGGCGCAGGACCAACGGCTTCACGTGCTTACCGAGGACGGGGGTGATAAAACCACTAACTTCCCGACTCCGGGCTGAGTAACTTCAATTTGGAAATACTCAGTCAGAGTGCCTTGTTAGTCTGAAAGGGTAGGCAGAGTACAAGAAGCAGAATGGTCCTTAAACTACATTCAGCCAAAAAAAATTATGTATGTATGAAAGAGGGGATGAAATCCAGCGGCATTTTTTAACGTCATGTGCTGAACCCAGCAGAGTTAAAGTTGTATTGAACCCAGCTAGATTGCTTAATCCAGCATTCCAATACCTACATCATCTTCCTAGCGTTAGTTATGTCCCGTGTAGACGGGGTCCGCTTAGACCATGATCCAGGATTTAGCGAGTCTGGTAATTACATTGAAGCGACTGCCGATCTGACCTTCGAAACCCTAACATAGGGGAACCAGGCAGTTTTTGGATCATGGTTATAAATCCAAAGTAAATTTCGAATGCGCCATCGACTGGCTCGATGGCGCATTCGGTAGTGACCCTGCCCCATGCGCCAAGAGTTGTGGGTTCGATCCCCACTCAGGACAAACATTCGTGTGATGAATACTTGTGTTTGTTCTGTGTCTGGGTGATTAACACCCAGACACTATTTAATTATATATTTGTAATACCACTGTTGATTCTGATATTCGTAACACAAGTGCTTAAGCTACTTACCTCGGTGCCAGAACAATGTATGTGATGTCGTCGGATATTTAATTTGACTGGCCCGTTGGTCGAGTGGTCAGAGACCCTGGCCACGAAACCAAGGGTCGCGGGTTCGAATCCCGCTAGGGGCAAATATTTCGTGTGATGAACATGGATATTTGTACTCGAGTCATGGATGTTTATAAACGTATTTAAGTATGTCTATCCGTTGACCTAGGATCCATAGCACAAGCTTAAGCTTAGTTTGGGACTAGGGAATTGGTGTGCCAGTCTGAAGAATTTATTATTTATTATTATTAAAGTTGTTTTTAAATTTTCAGGTTTCATCACGATGTTTTCCTTCACCGTCGAGCTAGTAGTACAAATACGTAGGTACATAGATTTGAAAAATCCACAGGTACCTACGTGCCCAGGTTTGAACCCGCACCCCTCGGTTAAGAGGCGCGTGTCGTTACCATTGAGCTACCACCGCTCCATTCCAATACCTACAAGGCATTGAAATCCAGCGGAATACTACCAGCACATATCACTGAATCCAGCAAAGCTTAATTATGCTGAGCCCAACTGGATCCAACATTGCAGTCCCTAATTTGAACAATTGTGAAAAAGTAGCTAACTTGTCGCCTAGTACAGTCTCCTAGTACCTAACAGATAACACATACATTTGAAAAACAAATTAAGCTCTCCAAGTTTGAACCAAAAATACTAGCATCGGAGACGCGCTGCTTTACCATTAACCCACCGACGACTACACATGTCAGCTCACTTCCAATAAACGTTGCCCACCCCATCTTCTACGCCACACGTTAATATTCCCGTAATTTGCTCGACTAATGTAATTTTGTGCTCGTCGCGCCACAGTGATTGATGTGAGAGCTCAATATTGCGTAATTACCAACTAGAGTTTAATAACGGGACAAGTGCCAAATTAGACGTGACGAGCTGTCGCAATGCATACAAGTTTTCTTTATCTTGTAATTTTCATTATAATGTCCTATTTTGGTGGACTTAAAAATAATGTAACAATTATTGTCACTTTTTTAAAAATTTCTGTCTAACTCAGCTTAATTATATTAATGGCTGAATGTTGTTCTAAGGAGTACATATAATATTATCTTTATTGATTTTATTATTTATAACATACGCCCATAAGACCCGAAGAGGGTAGGCAGAACTAAAGGGGCAAGCCTGAAAACTGTATTAGGTTAGATGGAAAATTGTAAAAAATAGTAACAAGTGGCTAGCTCGTCGCCTACACAATCACTTACCCAAAACCCAAAATACCATTAGTCGCCACTTACGACATGTTAGGCAAAGAACAAAATTGGCACATTGTTTTTAATTCCCAGACCAACATGAGACGGCATTACTTCTTTAACATTGTTAATCCTGACGGGAATTACGAGCTTGATGGTAAGTATCTATTACAATGTAATAGATAGATAGATAGATATTCTTTATTGCACCAAAAACAGATATGTACAGAATTAATGATACAGACAAAAAACAATACAATTTAGGCGGTCTTATCGCTTAAAGCAATCTCTTCCAGACAACCTTCAGGTAGAGGAAAATAAGCTAATGAAAAGAGAGGGGTAGGGCCGTGCAGTAAATCATAGTAATAAAATAAAAAGGGGGATATAATATTGTAATAACAGTGTATAATAATTACATAAAGACCAGTAACGAGTATGTAAGTAGTTGTTGTATGTACTATCTAACTAACTAAACTTCAGGCCACTTCTTTAGCGGGGTAGGCAGAGAGAACCGAATGCTATATGGCACGATCTTTACACATCTCACCCTCTTGCTAATTTAACATTCATGACCCTTTTCATACAAGCTCTACGGTAAACTATCTGTTTTTTTAATTTAGTATATATTTTTAGAAACTTGCTGAAATCTGTTTGGAAACATATATTTCCAGTTATTTTGTTGGCATTTGTTGGCACAGTGTTTTTTAGTCCCCGACCAATATGGGATGACCACCAAACTATTTATGTTTTCAATAGTAACGCAATCTATTTGCTGTTGTTTATTGAAATGAAATACCGTATTTGATATACCAAAGAATATTCCGTGGAACGCGGCTATTTCAACGAAAAAAGTTCCATCAAAGAACATGGAATGGAACATTTAAGCGTAGTGCTCGTGTTTCAAATGGAGCAAAAATATATAAAGCCTAGCTGCCCGCCCCGGCTTTGCACGGGTGGAAATTTATTTTCCAAACGTGTTGTGTCGCAAGCAAGGGGACAATATCCGTAACATAGAACAATATCCGTAATATCCGTATCCGTAGTATGGAACGTCCTATTTTTTAATTATTCATTTGAAGAGTAATCAACAGGTATTAAAACAGTTTTAAATACGAAATGAATTATTTGATTATGGATTAATACCAATGGCCTAGTACATGCATACGTACATACATAACATCACGCCCATAATCCCCGAAGGAGTAGGTAGAGTCAAAAGGGCAGCATGCCCATTCAAACACATTCAGCCAAAAAAAAAGCCGGGCTGGCTTAGATGGAAAATTGTGAAAAAGCAGTGATAAGCGGCTAACCTGTTAATCTGGGACTAGGTCCAATGTCGGCCTAGTTTGTGCCGACGTTATTATTGCATTTTTTAACATGAAAAAGTAGTTATTGCAACAAAACTGTAATAGTTAGATATATGGTATTGATACCATATATCCATATAATATATACAAAAATGTCCTTGAGGACATTTTTGTATATATTGACGTCATCTATAAAACTGTTATACATCACTCTGCTCTATTGTCAACAGTTTCAGCAGCGTGCGCGGTATAAGAATTTTTTGTTATCTTTTTTACACCTTGAGTTACATTATCGAAGTTTTCTTACGGATTCCTAACTTTTTTTAAATATTATATAGCCTACGTTAATCAGGGATAATGTAGCATTCTAATGGTAAAGAATTTTTGAAATCGGTCCAGTAGTTTTTGAGTTTATTCATTATATACATACAAACATACAATATTTCCTCTTTATAATAACAGTGTAGATGATGTAGATGTAGATACATTCGATCCGTGTAAAGCAAATAGAAAAACTCGTTACACACCAGTTTACACTCGTGCCCTGCGGATTTAAAATCAAATTCCTGAGCGGACTTCTCTTTTCGACGGCCGTTGGAGAACGCACGTGTGTGGAGCTGCAGTGTTCCGTAGTATATAATTTTACTGTACTGACCCCTGTGGCTAGTAAGACCATATGTTCATCCTGCTATTCATACCAGTCTAAAATAGACTTCTATCCGAGAAAATTACCTTAGATATAGGATTGTCAGATGATGTATAACAATACGTAGAACGGAATGATGTGACGTGTGTAAAAAGGAACGTAGTAGAGTGACAGAGACAGAAGATATTTGAAATAGGAATGAGAAGAATGGCGGGCGACGGATGGTGAAAGAAGTGTGAAAGAAAATATTTTATTCTTTATAAGTTTAGAAAAGAAAAAATCACGTGTTGATTCATGTTTCATTTGCTGTGAGTCAACGGCGGATATATTCTGCACCCTATAATATAGTCAAGTATAGAGACTGGCTCGATGGCGCATTCGGTAGTGACTGTGCCCCAAGCGCCGAGAGTTGTGAGTTTGATCCTCACGCAGGACAACCATGCGTGTGATGAATACTTGTGTTTGTTTTGTGTCTGGGTGTTAATAATCAATATTTTATTTGTAATACCACTGTTGTTTCTGATATCTGTAACACAAGTGCTTAATCTACTTACCACGGAGACAGATCAATGTATGTGATGTAATTTGAATTTATTAATTTATATAATAATCTACATTTACATCATACTATTCCTACTAATTTCATAAATGCGAAAGTTTGTATGGATGGATGGATGTTTGGTTAGTTTTTATTTGTCACTCTTTCACGCAAAAACTACTGAATGAATTTTAATTAAACTTTAGAATAATATAGCTTATACATGTTAATAACATATAGACTATGTTTAATTGATGTACCATGCAAGCGAAGCCGCGGGCAGAAGCTAGTTCCAAATAAAACAAGGCATGTGTGGTCCAAAAGTCTAAGCAAGACTTAGGATACACAATTTTCTCGACATCAATCAAATCACCACTTTCAACCAGTTCGACGATCTTGCTTTTCTCGTCACAAAATGAGAAACGCACTTGGATCTCAATGAACTGAAAAATTAAAACCATCCCAGCGGCCCCCAAATGGAACCCGCTGCAACTTCTTTTTTCCGCGGCCCGTCCCAGTTATTGGGCCGCGCGCGTCCGCGTCGACAGATCTGAATTCCGGCAACCTCACGTCCGATTCAGCCTACCTTATATAACTACAAGTACCTACGTATGTAAATGATTGAATGAAGTTATTATATTTTGAAGTAACTTTGGTTTGAAAATATAATAGGTACGACTGCCTCGTTGGTCTAGTGGTAGCATGCGCCGCCTAAGGACCAAGAGGTCCCGGGTTCAAATCCCGGGTCGGGCCAAAAATTTGTGGCTGGGTATTTCAATATCCAAATTACTCAGTAACAGCCCGGAGTCAGGAAGATGGCGGTTTAATCACCCCCGTGCCTCGGAAAGCACGTTAAGCCGTTGGTCCTGCGCCTAACCTCTCTCCGGTCAAGTCGGATTGCCGTCTCACCGGACTATGAGAGTGAAGGAATAGAGAGTGCACCTGTGTTAGCGCACACACTTGTGCACTATAATATCTCCTGCGCAGATGGCTAATCCTCGTTGAGATTGGCAGCCGTAACCGATATCGGTTAGGAGGACATTATTTTTATAATAGGTACTACTTAATAATAAAAAGCTGAAGTGTTTGTTTGTTTGCTTGAACGCGCTAATCTCCGAAATTACTGGTGCGATTTTAAAAAATCTCATAGTGTTAGATAGTCCAGTTATCGTGGGCCTATATAACATTAACCATAACAGCCTGTAAAACTCTGGGTACAGATAGTATCAAATAAGTTGGTCTACATTACGTAAGTACTTATCATTACGCCCATAATCACCTTAGGGCAAGCCCATTCTATTTAATTGTTAGTTAAAAGCGATACTAGACTCTGCCTACCTCTTCGGGGATTATGGGCGTGATGTTATATATGTATGTACTTCAAAGTTCATGGAATGGTCTCTTCATTCTTTCTATCAATATAGTTATTTCTTCACTTTGAGTACTTTCACATTATACTAAGAACTTATATTATAAACGCGAAAATTTGTGTGAATGTTTGTTACTCTTTCACGCAAAAGTACTGAATGGATTTTAATGAAACTTCACATTAGTATAGCTAATATACATTAGTTTAACACTTAAGCTATGTTTCATCAACGTGTCACGCGAGCAAAGCCGCGGGAAGAAGCTCTATATCAATAAATGCGTTAGCTAAAAGTTGGCTAACATATTTTTTAGGCATATCCTCCATTCTCGCCGAAGTCGAACAATCAAATGCGGCAACTGCAATCATGTATAATTTGTTCCAAGTATTCTTCATGCATTTACGAGTACCGTATCGAAAAAGTCGAAATAGTGATTAAACCGAACTCGAGTGTCCTCTGAAACTGCGCAAGAGTCTCGCATTGTGAAGCATCATCTCGGCGAGGGATTAGGTCGGAAACTAAGCGGCTTTCACTTTGATATATCCTTTTTGAAGTAATAGTTTAGCGATAGTACAAAATGAGGGCAGTAACTTGGCTTGAGAAATGAAATTTATGAGTTTTGCCTTTTTTATATATACTTTTTGACCCTCTCGTTGGTCTAGTGATAGCATGTGTCTACATTTGCGCAGACACTTGTGCACTATAATATCTCCTTCGTAGCGAGCCGATCCTTGTTGAGATTGGCCGCCGTAACCAAAATCGGTTAGGAGGATATTATTTTTTATATATTTTATAGTTTCCTATGTCTTAATTGATGGTGAACAATCACTGTAGCCTATCACACAATACGAGAGGTGTTACAGGCACGTTGTCGACCTCGTAAGTTAGGTTTTCAGGAGTCTCACTAAATATATAATAGTATAAAAATAAAGCTGTCCAGAAATACTTATTTAATTACCTTGCTATTATATAGCATAATTAATTTAAATGAAATATATCCATGTATTTTACATAAGGTACCTTTTATATTTATGTCAATTCCTGAAAAGAGAACCAATTGATTCTAAGGTCTACGCAGCTGAACATGAAAATAATATCTTATCAATCTAATTAAATATATATGAGCAAAGTTCATTATCATGAACGAATTATTTTTAAATACAAGTTACTGTTAACCTTTCCTACTGTGGCAAGGGGTAGCATTGGAAATTCTACTATATTAATCGGGCCAAGAAAGAATCCGATTAAATCGATAGCTTTGTGATAGGGAACATATCAGAAGCATTTAATCCGGGAACTATTTGCTTATTTAATCGTGAAATTAAAAGGCTTTATTGAATTTCTGAATTCGATAGAGCAATTTTATTTGTAGATTCGAGTGTTTTGCAAACTTTGGCGATAAATAGTTATTGAATCAAATGAACTATTAATCAGTGGGGTTTTTAAATTTATTTTTCAAACGATTGGAAATTGGATAACATGGATTTATGGTTGGTGAATTTTATTCTTATTAACACTTATTATGATATTGATGTTGAGTAACTATTTTTTAAATTCAATTATTGGAATAAACACCTGTATGTGTTACTAGCTGTGCCCGTGGTTTCACCTGCGTTTATGGTTAATGTTTTAGCGACTTTTAGCCTTCCTCGATAAATGGGCTATCTAACATTGAAATAATTTTGCGCGTGACCTTACCATTGAGCGGTGGTAGCTTAATGGTAAGGACACGCGCCTATTAACCGAGGAGTGCGGGTTCAAACCCGGGCACGTACCTCTGGATTTTTCAAGTTTATGTACGTATTTATACCACTAGCTCGACGGTGAAGGAAAACATCGTGATGAAACCTGAAAATTCAAACAACTTTGGATTTGTAACCATGATTCAAAAATTGTCTGGTTCCCCTATCTTAGGGTTACGAAGGTCAGATCGGCAGTCGCTTCAATGTAATTACCAGACTCGCTAAATCCTGGATCATGGTCTAAGCGGATCCCGTCTAAGCACGGGACATAACGCTAGGAAGATAATAACATTGAAATAATTTTGTTTAATTGGTCCAGTAGTTTCTGAAATTAGCGCGTTCAAGCAAACAAACACACTCTTTAGCTACAGAAGTATAGATTATACTCAAGTAAGAGTCTTTGCACTGGGGATATGTTGACAGTTTTTGCAATCAATTATTAGTATAAATATAGGTACATTAAATCACCCCGAAGGGGTAAGCAGAGTCAAAGGGACAGTAGTATATCGGTAAAGTAGGTATTCAATAATAGGCACCGCTCGTCAGTAAGGCCATGTGGAAACATGCACTTCTTTATTTTTGATTATTAATATTATAAATGCGAAAATGTATCTGTCTGTCTGCTATTTGATATCTAAAGTTTCAATAATTAAAAGACTACTTTTATCCCAGAAATAATTCCCACAGAACACACTATTCTATAACAGATTCTATTTTTACGCGAGCTAAATTTATTTAAAATAACTATGGATCCGAGATCCATAGTCTAATTTATCCGTTATCCTGAAATCTATCAATTTCCTCGTAATCAAATGCCTCAAATATATATATATCCGACGACATCACATACATTGATCTGACTCCGAGTTAAGTAGCATAAGCACTTGTGTTACGGATATCAGAATCAACAGTGGTATTACAAATATATACTTAAATATATTTGATATTAACACCCAGACACAAAACAAACACAAGTATTCGTCACACGAATGTTTGTCCTGAGTGGGAATCGAACCCACAACTCTTGGCGCATGGGGCAGTGTCACTACCGAATGCGCCATCGAGCCAGTCAAATTAATCCTAAATCTTTTCTTAGGGTCTAAACTTAGGGTGTAATAAAATCACAATCAATTAAGTGGATTACGAAGGTGCAAAAACGTCAAACACGGACTTACATACATGATAGCTTCCTTTAAAATGAAGCAATAATTTTTTATCATATTCTGTAGTTATCTGATTTGTATGTGTTATTGAAATAATTTAATTTAAGCTTATTTGTAAAATATTACTTTAAATAATGAATCTTGTAATTAAATCATACCACGCTATGAGTCAGAGTACATACATACATAACATCACGCCCATAATCCCGAAAGGGGCAGGCAGAGTCAAAGGGGCAGCAAGCATATTTAACCACATTCAACCAAAAATAAAACTGCAAGCTCAGATAGAAAATTGTAGTCATAAATAGTGATGACAAATGGCTAGCTCGTCGCCTACACAATCACACACCCAAAACCCGATATACCATTAGTCGCCTTTTACGACATGCTAGAAACACAGTTGGCACAATATTTTTAGGTTTCAAATAACATAGAACACGGACTTTCTTTTACTTTTATAATATTAATAAAGATATAACCGTCATTTACTGAACAACATTTTTGCTTATAAATAAAAACACATACATGGATCTTTAGTCCTATTCAATTTAATATATTGGGCATTGGAACACACAGTAGGACTTATGTCCAATTTCGAAATGGGCTAACAAACGGAATTTTAAAAACGGCTAATGGTGTATCGAATAAAAGAATTGTAAATATTCACGCCGATGTAAAATTGACGGGGCTATTTTTGTACTGTGAAATCCTGCGATTGATTTGTAGACGTCGACGGTACGTGTAAAATTTATGAGACGAAGCGGCAATTATAACCAGCTCGTATTGGAGAAATATAAAAAAAAACGGGATGTGTACTCTGACTGGCTCGATGGCCCATTCGGTAGTGACTGTGCCCCATGCGCCGAGAGTTGTGAGTTTGATCCTCACCCAGGACAACCATTCGTGTGATGAATACTTGTGTTTGTTCTGTGTCTGGGTGTTAATATCCAATATTTTTAAGTATATATTTGTAATACCACTGTTGTTTCTAATATCAGTAACACAAGTGCTTAAGCTACTTTCTTTGGAGTCAGATCAATGTATGGGATGTCGTCGGATATTTATATTTTTATATTTATACGACTTATACTCTTATATACGAGTAATATTAGACTATCGTTATGTAATTGAGGAGGACTTTTAGGGTTATATACTTAAAAAGAAAAAGGAAGAACAGCGTCTGTCTGGCTGGCTATCTCACTGTAAGCCTGGATGTCAAACTGACCGATTATGTAGCTGGCTGACTTGCCATTTCATTGGCTAAAATATCCAGCGAAACTTTTAAGGAATCAGCATTGTCTGAAATAGCTTTCGAGCAATAATAAATATTTTCGCGCTAAAATATTTACTTGTTTTTGTTTTATTCGACGAAATTCCGTGATGGATTGTTAACGTCAACGGTTCGTGTGATATTTATGTGTCGAAGCGGCAATTAAAATCAGCTCGTATATGAGTAATATCGTTTTGCAAAAAAGGGATGTGTACTCGTATATACGAGTCAGTAATATAAAACTAGCTATCGTTTTGTAAAAACGGTTTGTTTTGGGGAAGACTTTTTAGGGTTAAATACTTTAAAAGAAAAAGGAAACAAAATGTCTGCCTGGCTGGCTATCTCGCTGTAGGTCCAGATATTTGACTGATTGATTGTTTGGTTCTAAATATGGATGATAGCCAAACCGCAACTGGGTGTATCTGCCAAAATATTCTCTAGATTAACGCTTTAGTGTTTTCTGGGTTTATTACATAATATCACGCTCATAATCCCCGAAGGGGTAGGCAGAGTCGAAGGGGCAGCAAGTAAGGCAGCAGCAGCACCAAGCAAAAATAAAGCCGGCCTGGGTTAGATGGAAAATTGTGAAAAAGCAGTGACAAGCGGCTAACCTGTCGCCTACATATTCAAACACCCAAAACTCGATAATATACCATTAGTCGCCTTTTACGACATGCTAGGCAATAACCACAGTTGGCATATTGTGTATAGCTATTACTAGATCGACAGGTAAAAAGCGCCCTATTCCTGCCAACAAAATTTGTTAATTTGTTTTTAATAGTTAACATAATTTAATTATGTTAACTATTTGGCTACTGACTAAATGCCTGCCTACTGTTAGTGGAATTATCGAACATTGATTGAAAGCTCTAATAGAACCTTGTAGAAAGCGAGCTTACTATCATTATTATTATATTATTATCCTCAATTATGTCAAGTATAATTTTGACAAAATGATAAAAATAAATGCGAGTTTCAGATATTTGACGCGGGCAATAACTGCAAAGTCAAATCTCAATCTAATTTTACCTCTAAAGGCTTTTTTATGAATATTATAAATTTCATTTTACATAATATTTTGCATCAGTTTTTAAAGTAAAACTTTTTCAATAACCAGATGGCTAAGAATTTACCTGTTCAGTGATATACAGACTAGAATAGACCCTATTAATCTGCATCTTACTAAAATATATATTACTAGCTGTGCCAGCGGTGTCACCCGCGTTTATGGTTAATATTATAAAGAATAGTCCGTCATACAGAATTTCTATGTAACTTTAACCATTAAGGCTGCACACGCGACGGAAGCTTAAAAAATGGAGTAACTTCTCCCATTTTCCCAACATTTCCCTTCACTACTCTGCTCCTATTGATTGTAGCGTGATGAAAAGTATACTATAACCTGCCCAGGAGTATGAAGAATAATTGTATCAAGTTTCGTTAAAATCCGTCGAGTAGTTTTTGCTTCTATAAGGAACATACAGACAGACAGACAGACAGACAAAAATTTTACTGATTGCATTTTTGGCATCAGTATCGATCACTAATCACCCCCTGATAGTTATTTCCAAAATATATTTCATGTACAGAATTGACCTCTCTACAGATTTATTATAAGTATAGATATTCGTCACTACCCGCAATTGTATATGTCTGTATCGTATTAGTAGCGCAAAGCGCCCTATCGCGGGCACTCGGGCGCCGGCGACTAATGGCGCCCATTACTGTGGCTGACTGATTGCCGCACTACTGTTAGTGAAACCGTCCGGCACTGATTAAAGACTACGCCCTCTATCGAAGGGTATTGCGTCAGGATATCTGTGGCGCTGCTTCACTGGTAATTGAGAATTAGCCACTTATTTTTTGCGTACTTTGCTATCTTTTTTTTTTCAACCGACTTCAAAAAAATGAGAAGGTTCTCAATTCGACCGTTTTTTTTTATGTGCATTCGCGTATAACTTCGTCGTTTATAAACCGATTTCCATGATTCTTTTTTTTGTTGGAAAGGAGATATTCCAAGGGTGGTCCCATGATAAGAAAGCCAAGTTTTGATGATGGTATCCCTGAGAAATCTCTACTTCAAAATTATAAGTATTAAAAAACGTAGGTATTACTTTGGCCTAAGTAAATTTATTTTTTCCTTTTATTAGGTTCATTTTTGAAGTCGGTCGAGTGGTGGTAGCTCAGCGGTAAGGATACGTGCCTCTTAACTGAGGAGTGCGGGTTCAAACCCGGGCACGTACCTCTGGATTTTTCAAGTCTATGTACGTATTTATATCATTAGCTCGGCGGTGAAGGAAAACATCGTGATGAAACCTCCAAATTCAAACAACTTTGGATTTGTAACCATGATTCAAAAATTGTCTGGTTCCCCTATCTTAGGGTTACGAAGGTCAGATCGGCAGTCGCTTCAATGTAATTACCAGACTCGCTAAATCCTGGACCATGGTCTAAGCAGACCCCGTCTAAGCACGGGACATAACGCTAGGAAGATGATGGATGATTTTTGAAGTCGGTTATTTTTTGATATTCTAAGAATCTTTTGGGTATACTTGTGTTTAAAACACAGGACGTCTTTGTATACAATAAGTTTAAGTTAGTTGATAAGTTGCCTACATAAAAGTTATATTTTATTTTAGTTTTCGTATTAGGTGAAGTTTACCTCTAAGGATGGTGTAAAATTAGATTTTAATAATAAAATATTATTTTTAATCTCGATATGGATGTGTTCGTAATTTTTAGGGAAACTATAAAATACTATAAAAAGATACTATAAAATTCTGTCTGTCTGTCGCTGTCGTTTCTTGTTTAAGGAACATGTTGAGGTGAAAAGTTGTAATTTATATGAAATATATAGATCTGCAACCAAAATAATTGTAGTTATATAACCTAGATCACTATCATTACGTTCGTAATTCGACTATACATTTTTACTCCATTTCATAGGCACAAAGGCTTTTTACTCTCACAGTGTATAGGTAAATATATAATATATCCTTTTGTTCAATATGAAAACAACTATAGAAATTTAAAATCTATATCCGCAAAATCAAATACAAAATCATCGCTTCAAACAATGAAAAAATATTAAATGGTTTGTTTATTTGAAATAGGATTTGTTATTTTTGTTTATTTTATTATCATTATAACGCTTACCATATATAATTTGAAAAAATAATTGTGTTAGTATAATATACAAAATATTTTCTATCTAACCCAACTTAATTCTAACTAACTAAACTTCCCTACACTTCCCTAACGGGGTAGGCAGATAGAACTAAATGCCATAGAGCTTACCCCTGAGATTCTATTTCTGGCTGAATGCTGTTTGAGCGGCTTATTGTTTTGATACCCCTTAGGGGACGTCTCATTTACGACGTCTTAATATGTGAAAGTATCTATGATTTGCACGAACTATGTATTCGTATTCACACCTGCAATCCCCGAAGGGGTAAGCATGTTTTGTTTACTATATATATAATAAGCTCATTAGCTACATATTACCAAATAACAAGTTTGGTTAGATGGAAAATTGTGAAAGGTAGTGACAAGTGGCAAGCTTGTCGCCTACACAATCACGAATAAAATACCCAATACACTATTAGTCGCCCTTTACAGCGTGCTAGGCAAGGAAAGCAGTTAATTTTAAGTCCCAGACCAACATGGGACATTAGTCCGTATATATATCCAAAAATATTAAGCAGCATTTATACTATATTAATATAAACGAAAATGTCTCTATATATCATATTAACAACCATCTTGGCAGCTAAACGCATCCCTCGGATCATAAACGTATTTCAAAACCTACCCCGTCGCACCCCTCAGGGGTACCTTCGCAACACAAATATATCGCGCAAACATAGCATCGAACCCACGCTGATGTTTATCAAAACTGACACGTGTTTCAGGTGATCGATCATTCGAGTTTTGTTTCTGTTACTGTCTCTATTTGATGAAGTACTTGGATATATTAATTGATATAAATAAATATATATAATTCACAATATAACACACATTGATCTGACTCCGAGGTAAGTAGCTTTAGCACCTGTGTTACGGATATCAGAAACAACAGTGGTATATACTTTAATATTGGAAACTAACACCACGGAATTTTTCCCATGTTGGTCTGGGACTTGGCCCATGTTGATCTGGGACAAAAAAAAAAGAATGTGCCAACTGTGGTTCTTGCCTAGCATGTCGTAAAAGGCGACTAATGGTTTACGGGCCTTTGGGTATGTGACTGAGTAGGCGACGAGCTAGCCACTTGTCACTCCTTTTTCACAGCTTTCAACCTAACCCAGCCCACTGTCCCATGTTGGTCTGGGACTTAAAAAGAATATGCCAACTGTAGTTCTTGCCTAGCATATCGTAAAAGGCGACTAATGGTATATCGTGTTTTGGGTGTGTGCTTGTGTAGGCGACAGGTTAGCCGCTTGTCACTGCTATTTCACAATATTCCATCTAGCCCGAGTTAATTTTTGGCTGAATGTGGTTGAAGGGGCATGCTGCCCTTTTGACTCTGCCTACCCCTTTAGGATTATGGGCGTGATGTTATGTATGTATGTATGTAACACCACAGAACAATCACAAGAATTCATCTAACGAATTTTTATCCTGGGTGGAGTTCAAACCTACAAATCTTCGCGCATAGGATAGGGTCACTACCGAATGCGCCATCGAGCCAGTCGGAAGAAATTGACATGTTTTTAAGAATAAAATTATTTCAGTCTACGTAACGTTTTGTTTTTTTCTTGTAAAAGCCCGTAAATCCGGGGGGGGGGGGGGCTTAGTAAGCCCTAGACTTGGACCACCCAGGACAGAAGCTAAGAGGGACCTCGAGGTGGGCCGCGACTGGTGTCTTGCCAGCCAGTCGCGGCACCGGCCGGATTAGGATTGCCGAGGAAGAGGAAGAGCTGGGTGTTCTCGTTGCCCGCCTCCCTCTACTCGGCAACCCAGCAGGAGCGCACTGCTGATGCGTTGCGGTGGGCGTGGGAGTACTCCCGCGCGTACAGGCGAAGGCGGCCCCCCTGACGAGACGCTCTCCCTGTGTCCCTCTCGTATAGCAGAGGGCACAGCGCGAGAGTGTGCCCACGACGCCGTTCGCGGGGACGATCGGCGTCTGATTCCTGGGAGGTGTAGTTGAGACATACTGGGTGGCCTAGCATGTCTTGACGTGCGCGCGTGCTCGGTGCTGTGCATCCGACGACGGATGACCGTGATCTGCACAACATCGACCACCGCCGCGCGAGGTGAGCCGCGCAGCGCGGCATGCGCACAATGGAGGAGTTGTTTTATAGTCCCGGCAGTGGGGACAACGGCTTCTCCGGAACTGTCCTTTGTTTCCCCGAGCAGAGGGCGACGGCTCGTGGGAGTTTTCCCAACAGAAAAAAAGGGGGAAGGTTTTTAAATATATAAACTTAAAAAAAAGTATTTTTGAGTCGGCGCCAAACAAATTAATTAATTACGTAAGGCGTAATGTTAATAATCTTTTTCATGTTTGCATTGTTAATTTGATTAAGATATTTCTTTAAATTTTAAGGTAATTTTGTGATCTTCGTTCATTGTTTGGCGCCATTTCTAACTTACTTATGTATACTTTATTATTTTTTGCATTCCAACTTTTCAGCGTTTTAATTTTTTGTAATTTTTTTTTGTGCCTGTAATATATTTATTACATCATGGTTAACTTTTGATTACTTTTAAAATTGCTATCTTATTCGCTAAAAACTGTACAGCTCAGCATTTAAATCTGTAAGTGAACAATAAGTTACCCCTATTTTCCCATCCTTAGTGTAGGATTTTTTTCTATTTTTTTTTAATTGATATGGCACTAACTTCGAAGTATACCCTACCAGACAAAAAAAGAATTATCGAAATTGGACAACCCTTTATAAAGGTATGCGTGGTTATACATAACAAATAGTGAATAAACAATCAATCATCTCCTGTTGTCCTACCATTAGGGTAAATTTTTTTTTCAAAATTTTATGGGGGAGACCTTTGCCCAGCAGTGGGACAGTAAAGGTTAGAGAAAAAAAAAAAAATAAATGGTTTATCTTTTCCAAAAAGAATTATCAATATCAGGCTACTCTGTAAAAAGATATGCGTGGTAAAAAAAAAATGCGTCGGTGTGAGAACCTTCTTTCGTCGGTTTAAAAGAAAACTAACTTAACGCAGAGTGAACCGGACAGCATACTTCTATTTGAAATATCCACAGGTACGTACCTAAGTTTTTCCAGCACTTCACACATATGAGGAGCATGGCCTTACCATTAATCTACCATTGCTACTCTGTCCTAACTTTCCCACATAAGCCTTAGTGACAGACATCAGTCCCTCCTAAGCCAATTACCAATTTGACCGATCGTTCAATGACAATTAACGTATGATCCATTATAGGTCGTTAAGAGTGACACTATACAGATCTACACACAGGCAGAGTGTACCACTTCGGGGATTATGGGCGTGATGTTATGTATGTATGTATGAACCAACATGGGCAAATTTACGACTGCAAAATTCCAATCAGTAACAGTCAAAACGAATTTAAATACACAGAACCATAATTCTGCTACAACAATCTATTCCATCAAATCCATGGAGTTAAAAGGAAACAATATAATCAGGGCATTGTAAAGCTAAACAAACGAGCCTCAAGATCTATCAGGACATTCTAACTCGAATTAAAATTCAAAATATATTTATTTTTAGACTTCAAGGAAGAACTTATAAATAGTCAATATAAAAAAAAAAACAGAAGAGACAATACTTTAAGTATTTTGAAAAGTAGATTCTATCGAGAAGAAACTGGGTATAAATTCGATAGTTTCCCTTTTAAATGTCAAATATCATCATCATCTTCCTAGCGTTATGTCCCGTGCTTAGACGGGGTCCGCTTAGACCATGATCCAGGATTTAGCGAGTCTGGTAATTACATTGAAGCGACTGCCGATCTGACCTTCGTAACCCTAAGATAGGGGAACCAGACAATTTTTGGATCATGGTTACAAATTCAAAGTTGTTTGAATTTGCAGGTTTCATCACGATGTTTTCCCTCACCGTCGAGCTAGTGGTATAAATTTGTACATGGATTTGAAAAATCTATAGGTACATGCCCGGGTTTAAACCCGCACTCCTCGGTTAAGAGGCGCGTGTCCTTACCATTGAGCTACCACAGCTCCTAAATTTTAAATGTCAAAAATACAATTTTGAAAACATAAATATTCATTACTATGAAACTTGGCTATATCTATGATGTATCTATGGTGTTTATGTCAGACTGTCCGAAGCCAATTACCAGTTTAAGCGATCATTCAATAGTAATTAACGCGTAAGCCCATTGCGTCTAGCGACTCGCCGCGTCCTGTATACCGATTGGGGCTAATACCATTCGGGGGTAGTTTTACCGGAATGCGCGGTCCTAATATGTTTACACTATTTGTAGGTCTGTAGAGTGCAAAATGTTGGCTCGTACACTATCTGCCAATTGATGTACTTTCACTTACGTTTTAACCGACTTCAAAAAAAAAGAGGAAGTTATCAATTCAACTATTTTTTTTTGTATGTATGTTACCTACTCTGAGAATTGTTAACCGATTTTCAATTTTTTTTTCTCTGAGAATTGTTAACCGGTTTTCAATTTTTTTTTTATTCAAAACGGTTTTCTCCCGAGATGGTCCCATCCACCAAGTTAGGATCTGATGAAGGGATCCGAGGAAAATCGAGGGAAACCCTCAAATTTTATAGGCACGTTCAATGTGTTTTAGACATTTTCTAAGATTTTTCAAGTATTTACGCATGGTACTTATCATCTTATCCTCCTTTTTTTTAAGTCGATTAAAAAAACCCAGACTTACCACACAGGAAAGTATTAATATTATTATAGTGTCCCACTTGCGCAATGGTCCCTATTTTTTCACTTCTGTGTCTGTAGGGCCACGCCCTTTTTGACGAGGGGTAATGCGTTACGTACTGTCACCCTACATAGAAATGGGAGGGGAGGGGGTCAGGGTATTGTATAAGATTTAATAGGCTCCTTAAACTGAGGTTTTAGCCAAAAAATTATCCGGCTTTGATGAAAAGTTGTGAAAGATTGTAACTAATGATAGCTTATCGCCTACGTAATCACAAACCCAAAACTTAGTATAACATTAGTCGCCTTTTACGACATGCTAGACATGGAACCTACTTATTGAGGAATACATTGTTTTTGGCACAATGAATAACTAACTAAACTTCACGCCACTTCCCTAGCAGGTTAGGCAGAGAGAACCGAACGCCATATGGCACGATCCTTACATACCTCATTCGCCTCTTTAACATTCATGATCCTTTTTATAAAAGCTCTACGGTTTTTATGACTCCTAACATCACCTTCTGTTAATACACGACCAATCTGGTCGTGGTAGGTGAGCCTGGGCCTTCCGCGGCTCCTACATCCTTCCACTTATGCATTGTATATCTGTTTAGTCAATCTTTCGTCATCCATTCTTTCCACATGTCTGAACCACCGGAGCACAATGACATACATACATAACGTCACGCTCATAATCCCCGAAGGGGTAGGCAGAGTCAAAGGGCACAATGATACAAAATACTGAATTCCATAAACTAACAGTTAAAACGTATTTCAATACACTGATCAATGATTCTACTTCACCAGTCTATTCTTCACCAAATCCCTGGATTCCCTAGGGAACAGGCTAATCAGGGTATTCTAAAGCTAAACAAACGAGCCTCAAGCGGTCCATCAGCTAATTGATTAATGACTGGATGGGTCGCCGTCCACTATACATACACAGATTTGCACATATGTCAAATTGTCAAGGGATCAATGAATAACCGTGGAAGAATTATTGAAACTGTATTTGTTATGTGTGAAGATATGTTATTGCTTATCTGTGTAATAACATATTTTTGTGTTAATAAAAGGGGATATTAGGAGTCATAAAAACCGTAGACCTTGTATGAAAAGGATCATGAATGTTGAAGAGGTCAGTGAGGTATGTAAGGATCGTGCCATATGGCGTTCGGTTCTCTCTGCCTACCCCGCTAGGGAAGTGGCGTGAAGTTTAATTAGTTAGTTTATGACTGGAAAATAAGTTCAAAATAGGACATGTTTTTCAAATTCTAAGAAAGGATTTATATCACTTGCATAGGGGTGATGGAAATCACCGTCAAAAACATACATATTATTAAACTGCTTGTATTCATAGAATAGATACGTAGGTCAAAAGGAAGTCCCTTTAATCTATTTACCCATACTCTATATCCTGGATTATAGTATATATGAATTCTGGCTAAAATACGACATAATGCTTAAAATAATGAGGTACATAATTCTAAAATTATTTGTCAAAATCGATGGCGCATTCCGTAGTGACCCTGCCCCATGCGCCAAGAGTTGTGGGTTCGATCCCCACCCAGGACAAATATTCGTATGATGAATACTTGTGATTGTTCTGTGTCGGGGTTTAATAACCAATAGCAAAGTATATATTTGTAATATCCCTGTTGATTCTGATATCCGTAACACAAGTGCTTAAGCTACTTTTCTCGGAGTCAGATCAATGTATGTGATGTAGTCTGATATTTATTTTTTATTAAAATTTATCTAGTAGATGGATGTTGGTTTAAAGTACATCCATATTAGGTAAATTATATTGTAAAAATATTGTCAAAATCAAAGAAAAAAACATATACCTATACAGATAAAAATATAAACGGGACGGGAAAGACGACCTTTCTTCTAAGTATTAAACCTTCAAATTTAATAGGACTATAACAAGATAAGTCTGTAGTATTTAAACAGATCGTTTAAATTATATTTAACGACAGCATCCAGTTGAAGTTTTTATGTATTACTGAGTAATTTGGAGCACTCCACAAAATTAATGCTTTGTAATAAATCTACCAGCGACGTTTATATCTCCAACATGATCCAAGCTTCTATTTATAGTCGATGAATTAAAATTTGTTGCAGAAATTTCTTTTGCAGTTGTTGTTATGTTTTTTCATTTAAATATAGCTTCTTTTTAAAGTTGGTAATTATTTATAGTCTCGTAAATCCTCACTATATTGATGCGAAAATGAATTTGAAAAATTCATGGAGCTCTTGACGGGTCGTAATGAAATTTACTATAATGAAAGTTTTGATTATTCTCGCAGTAACTATTATACTACGGAAAATACCATAACGACTCCATAATGGACCTAATTTAATACAGGTAGACCCGCAGACCAAAACTAGTTGTTTTATAAACAGATATTGGAATAGGTATTTCACAGTTTTACCTAGTTATAAACTATAACGTTATAGACCAGACTCGCTAAATCCTGGATCATGGTCAAAGCGGACCTCGTCTAAGCACGGGACATGACGCTAGGAAGATGATGACTGATAAAATCATTATCTTTTCCTTAGTTATTGCTTTTGACTGGCCCGTTGGTCGAGTGGTCAGAAACCCTGGTGACGAAACCGAGGGTCGTGGGTTCGAATAGGGGCAAATGTTTCGTGTGTTGAACATGGACATTGTTGAGTCATGGATGTTTATAAATTATATTTAAGTATGTCTATCCGTTCACCTAGTATCCAAAGCACAAGCACAAGGTTGGTTTGGTACTAAGGAATTGCTGTGTCAGTCTGGAGAATGTATTTATTTAATATTATTATTGCCGTATATAGCTTAGTAAAAAGTAATTATAAACACCACTATTACTTCCTGCCTCAACTAACTGCAGTGGAAGCTATAGGTACTTACAGTTCTCTATAATGTCACTGGTTCTACTACAGGAATCGATTACGCAACCCTGCGCGTCTATGACAACGCCCTAATTACTGAGCTATGCGGCAAATAGGTCAGAGAATATTTTACTTGTTCGCTACCTACATTTTGCACGAAATCAAAAAATAACATTGAAGCTACCATGAATCTTTGAAAGTGCTTTCCTAATCTACATTTTAACGATCAGGCCCACAATTCACGGGGTCCAAAACAAAGACTAAATAAGAGTAAGCTCCGTGAACTTCATTAAGCCAAAAATAAGACAGGGTTCGGATAAAGGGCCATTGTGAAAATGTAATGACAAGTGGCTAGCTCGTTTCCTGCACATATTCATTTTAAGTATCAGACCAACATCATCTTCCTAGCGTTATTTCCCATGCTTAGACGGGGTCCGCTTGGACCATGATCCAGGATTTAGCGTGTCTGGTAATTACATTGAAGCAACTGCCGATCTGACCTTCGTAACCCTAAGATAGGGGAACCAGACAATTTTTGGATCATGGTTACAAATTCAAAGTCGTTTGAATTTGCAGGTTTCATCACGATGTTTTCCCTCACCGTCGAGCTAGTGGTATAAATAAGTACATAGATTTGTAAAATCTAGAGGTACATGCCCGGGTTTGAACCCGCACTCCTTGGTTAAGAGGCGCGTGTCCTTACCATTGAGCTACCACTGCTCCTTCCACCAACATGAAACTTAAAAAGAAATTCATTTTTATTCGCCCAAATCATTATTATACGACATGCTAGGCAAGAAATACAGATGATACATTTTATTTGCTCCTAAGACTAACATCCTACATCTACATTTTAAGTCTTCAAAAAATACAAAAAAATTCACACCACTTCCCTAGCGGGGTAGGCAGAGAGATCCGAACGCCATATAGCACGATCCTTACACACCTCACTCGCCTCTTCAACATTCATGATCCTTTTCATACAAGCTCTACGGTTGTTATGACTCCTAACACCATCTTCTTGTAGTACACGACCAATCTGCTCGTGGTAGACAAACAAAACGAAAATTACTAGTGTTATCTTTTGGCTGAGGGATTATTTTTTGAAGGCTTTTGCTTCTGCCTATTCAGAACTCAAGGAGCAGTAAGTTAATCCCAACAGCCTATAACATCAGATGAAAAATCAGACTGATGACGGACAGACCGACAGACCCGCAAAGGAAACGTAATCAACGTTCCTTCAATACGCAATCTAAGAGTTAAAAATGGTCTAAAAGATAAGTCTTCCTTATCATGTATGTCCTCTTGCTTGCGACTAGGTGCCACATAAATCAAGTTAACTTAACGCAAACGCGCAAGTTTACGTTCGAAGCAGCACAAATACTTCTACCGATGCATGCAAACTAGTTGTCAATTAAGTACCAACTTTGCAAGTTGCAGACTTAATACCTAACTGTGGTAAATACATAAGCAGTATTAGTTGGAAGTCTGAGCGATGCAATGTTAGAGCGCCGCAAATTGCGTGGAGTATGGCATAGTTGGAGTATAGAACACTTTACAGTATCAGAGGATCCGATAGTGCATGCAATAATGTAGCAAATGGTAAAGAGAGAAGGGTTATTTTGCTTTGGAAGTAACGATGCATTAACGCATATATGAAGTTTTAATGGTCATAAGGTTCAGATGCTTAGAAAATAAGGCACACGGTAGTGTCCTGTCAATGTTGAAGAAACAGCCAAGTCAGTATTGTTCATACTCTATCGTCATAATTTTGTTATGAACTAGAAACGAAAATAATATATATTCAAATACTAGCTGTACTTGCGGTTTCACTTGCGTTTATGGTTAATACATAGCTTATAACCTTCGTTGATAAATGGAATATTTTTTCAAATCGGACCAAATAGTTGAGATGAGATGAGCGCGTTCAAGCAAACAAAAAGAAACTAACTAACTAAACTTCACGCCACTTTCCTATCGGGGTAGGCACAGAGAACCGAACGCCATATGGTACGATCCTTACACACCTCAATCGCCTCTTCAACATTCATGATTCTTTTTATACAAGCTCTACGGTTTTTATGACTCCTAACATCACCTTCCGTTAATACACGACTAATCTGCTCGTGGTAGGCTAACAAAAAGACCGGTTTTATTTTTTGGCTAAGGTATTATTTTTTGAAGGCATTGCTTCTGCCTATGCAGAGCCCAAGGAGCAGTAAGCTCTTTTAACCATTTTTAGCCAAACCAAGATGGAACTGGATTAGATAAAATGTTATGAAAGTGGGTGGTCACCTACTCAATCAAAAACCTACAAGGCAAGGAATACTTCATGATCTTCCTAGCGTTATGTCCCGTGCTTAGACAGGGTCCGCTTAGACCATGATCCAGGATATAGCGAGTCTGGTAATTACATTGAAGCGACTGCCGACCTTCATAACCATAAGATAGGGAAACCAGACAATTTCTGCATCATGGTTACAAATTCAAAGTTGTTTGAATTTGCAGGTTTCATCACGATGTTTTCCTTCACCGTCGAGCTAGTGGTATAAACACGTACATAGTCTTGAAAAATCCAGAGGTACATGCCCGGGTTTGAACCCGCACTCTTCAGTTAAGAGGCGCGTGTCCTTACCATTGAGCTAGCACCACTATTAGGAATACTTGCAACTAGTAAATTATTTTCAAGCTGCCAACATGAGTTTCGTAATAATTCATTAAAAAAAAAACATATTATTTTTCCTGTAAGCCTCAAACGTGCTGAAAGATCCTTATGAACACAACTTTTTCCCCAAATCTCTTCTGAAAATAGCCCAAGATATTACCAATAACATTTTTCGGACGAAAAATGATAATTCATGTCTATTTATGGGATTCCTTTTAAGCTATCCATTACTGATTCTTGCGATGAAAGAAAATACGTTTTTAACATTTGTTTTTCTTGATTCGTAACGCAAGAGTGATCTTTAATAAATTTTTTACGAGTATCTTCTTCGGTAATTTCCATTAAAATATCCTTTCGCTTATTTATCACATTCCATCGATTGATTACAATGTGAAAATTACATAATGTTCCTAAATATTAAACCTTTACCCATCTGGGTAGACAGGGACACTTTACCATTTGTTAAGATTTTGGCCTACACCTGTATTTTTATTGTATTGTATTGTAGCTATCGCTTCTTTTAGATTCTTAAGTTGGTCGTTCCATGTTGGTCTAGGACTTAAAAAGAATATACCAACTGTGGTTCTTGCCTAGCATGTCGTAAAAGGTGACTAATGGTATATCGGGTTTTGGGTGTGTGATTGTGTAGGCGACGGGTTGGCCGCTTGTCACTGCTTTCTAACAATTTTCCATCTAACCCAGCCCGGCTTTATTTTTGGCTGAATGTGGTTGAAGGGGCTTGCTGCCCTTTCGACTCTGCCTATCCCTTCGGATTATGAGCGTGATGTTAGGTATGTATGTATAGGCAGATGCCCTTCGTCATCATTATCAGACATGTTTTACAATAAACGTCGTTTGGTGTAAGAACCAATGAAACAGTCAAATGTCAATCACCAGTTATTATAATCACACAAAATATCTTCCTTACAGAGTTAAATTAAAATAATACCACCATTAATTAGGCAATTACAAACTAAAACGATTTTAACTATTTGAAAAGTAAAATGACAAAGATTACTTGGAACAATAGCGATTCGTCGGTTCCGATCGGTGCGCTCGCCATTACGTCCCATTAACAGTGACGTATTCAAAAATAGCCGCGCTGACCATCGACTCGACGCTCCGCCAGACTTGACAGTTGTCAAATCTCGTTCCATAAACAGACAGTGCTACTAGTGCGCCGTCATATGTATTATGTATGTATGTATGTATTGTATCTACCTTTCGCTTCTTTAATATTCTTAAGACTTTTCAGGTATGTTCGTCGGTTAAGGATCTATCATCATCATCATCAGCTTATTATTGCCGGCAATGTCCGGACATGGGTCTCTCTTAATGGTAACTATGGTTTTAACGTCATAAAAATTGCTTTTTTTTCGTAATTTTGGCACTATTGCTATGGAAATCAGAATCGAATTTAAACTGAAACGACTGTCTGTATGTAAGTCTGTTTTAAGCATATTAATTAGGTTTAACTAACTAACTAAACTTCACGCCACTTGCCTAGCGGGGTAGGCAGAGAGAACCAAACGCCATATGGCACGACACACCTCACTCGCGCCTCTTCAACATTCATAATCCTTTCATAAAAGCTCTACGGTTTTTATGAATCCTAACATCACCTTCTGTTAATTCACGATCAATCTGGTCGTGATAGGTGAGCCTGGGCCTTTCGCGGCTGCTACATCCTTAATTAGGTTTACATTTATAATTTATAGAGTTGATTGATAATTCTTAGGCATAATTGAATTGAATTTCATTCATAATAAAAAATAATATAAAGTAATTAAAATGTAACGTATTAGTTGAATATTGTAAGGAAATGTTTTTTCGCTAAGGAGTAGTGGTAGCTCAATGGTTATTACATAGGTGTAGGTACAGACCTGGACACGTACGACCACTCCCTCGGCGGTCAGGGAAGACTTCATGATCTCCCCATGAAGTATCTATACTAAATTACCATGATCTAATTTATCACGTTCTCTTTAGTATCAAAAAACTATGAAATTATATTGTCCTATGTTGATCTGGGACTTAAATGAATGTGTCAACTGTGTTTCTTGCCCAGCATGTCGAAAAGCGACTAATGGTATATCAGGTTTTAGGTATGTGATTGTGTAGACGACAAGCTAGCCACTTGTCACTACTTTATCATAATTTTCCATTAAACCTAGCCCATTTTTATTTTTGGCTGAATGTGGGTAAAAGGGTCTGCTACCCCTTTGACTCTGCCTACCCCTACGGGGATTATGGGCATGATGTTATATATGTGTTTTTTTTTTCATTTATTTTGTTTTTATTTCTTTTTAATGAATGTGTATAAAATTATCAAATTACGACAATCACTTCAAAGTAACAAGCAACTTAATTCGTGAATATGGTCCGAATGAATAATCAACCAAGAATGAAATATTACTAGGAAGAAGATAAATGATGAAATAACATATTTTAACTTTACCTGAGCAGGGTAAACTTGCAAAGATGCAACCTGCAGCAAAATGAAATGAAACAACTAGGCTAGAATTCATTATTGTCTGGTACAGGATCCTTAAAATGTCTACTATAAGATGAAATATGATCGCGCGTGGCGCTTAAACAGCGCTGCAAATATTTTGCAACAGACGCGAACAAGTTATTAATGGTAAAATGCCTGTCGCCTTTAGAAGCAGAATGGTATCTGTATGCATCAAGAAAATTTCGTTTTAAAGTAAGACTTAGTGTTGCTTATTCAGAATTTTAAAAACGTGTTTTATTTTAATCCGTTGAATAAACATTTCTTGTTGCCATGTTAGTTTTGGGCGGAAATAAAATGTATCATCTGTATTTCTTGCTTAGCATTTTATGTAAGGCGACTAATGATCTAGGCAAATCAAAATGAATTTCGTTTTAAGTTGCACACATTTCCACTTGTCACAACAAGAAAAAAAAAAACAAGAAAAAAAGCAACAACAACAAAAAAAAGTTGTGACACTTGGTCACAACTTTTTTTCACAATTTTCCATCTAACCCTACTCAATGATTTTATGGCTAAATGTGGTTTTAGGAGCTTATTGCAGTGTTGCAGATAAATCGATAGTTCAACGGCAAATAATCTGTACAATCGATAGGACAATCGATAGTATCGATAGTTTCGATCGGTGCCAACTAATAAACTATCGATAGTGTCGATACTATCAATAGTATTGCTCTTCAATATCGTATAGACTATCGATGGTATCGATAGTTAAACTATCGATCGGCTATCGATAGGCTATCGATATACAATCGATATTGGCCTATCAAGTGGCAACACTAGCTTATTGCTCTTTGAACTCTGCCTACACGTTCGGGGATTAAAGGCGTGATGATATTATGTATAAAGATGCATAGAAAGAAGATGGTGATAACAGATAATACACGATAAGCCAAAAAAACAACATAACTATATTATTATCTAATGACGTCACATCTTACGTTCAAAAACAAATGACGGAGAAAATTTAAACCTAGAATTCAGTCAGTCATTATAATAAAATAAAAAACTATAAAAAATAAATGCACGCTCTACGAAGTTTACAATTCTCTTCATATACACCCCAGTCCCGTAATAATAAATTGAACGATATTATTATATCCAGACTAAAACTCATTATTGTTCCACATGGGGTTTTAAAAATGGCTTTTCTGCGTCGCACGTGGCTCTGCGGTTTAATTGTGGCAATATTTTGCAGGAACGTGAAGTTGTTATTAATGAGAATGTTTTATGTTGATTGCAGCGGGGAATAATGTTATTTGTCTTTAGCTGTTGAACACGAAACCTATGTTAGTGTTATAATGGGCAACAAAACTTTAAATCTCACATACCTATTGGTCTGGTATTCCAAAATTATCTTACCTCGAAGTCAGATCAATATTTACACTGGCTCGATGGCTCAATCTGTAGTGACCCTGCCCCATGCGCCAAGAGTTGTGGGTTCGATCCCCACCCATGACAAACATTCGTATGATGAATACTTGTGTTTGCTCTGTGTCTGTGTATTAATATTGAATACTTATTTAAGTATGTATTGGTGATATCACTGTTGTTTCTGATATACGTAACACAAGTGCTTAAGCTACTTACCTCGGAGTCAGATCAATGTATGTGATGTAGAGTATAAATTATACGAGTATATTGATGAACCTACGATGTAGCCTGATAGTTATATACTAACTGAATTTCTTCTCTAAATTAAATGAGTCCATGATCATGTAGACAACTAGCTAGCCTCGTGTTACTAATTTTCCCTTCCCAATCTATACTTATAATAAATCTGTAGAGAGGTCAATTCTGTACATGAAATATATTTTCAAAATAACTATCATGGGGTGATTAGTGATCGATACTGATGCCAAAAATGCAATCAGTAAAATTTTTGTCTGTCTGTCTGTCTGTATGTTCCTTATAGAAACAAAAACTACTTGACGGATTTTAACAAAACTTGGTACAATTATTCTTCATACTCCTGAGCAGGTTATAGTATACTTTTTATCACGCTACAATCAATAGGAGCAGATTAGTGAAGGGAAATGTTGGGAAAACGGGAGAAGTTACTCCATTTTTTAAGCTTTCGTCGCGTGTGCAGAAATCATGTATGACGGAAATAGTCTTTATAATATTAACTATAAACGCGGGTGACACCGCTGGCACAACTAGTATATACTAAGAGAAGGAGCATAAATAGATTTAATTTGGAATAAGAAAGTTAATTATTCATTATTATCCGTATGTAATTTAACTAGGCAAATTATTTGTGTTGTTCAATGTGTTGATATTAGTCATAATTTATTCCAAGTAACTAATAAATAAAAGATAAGGGTATTCAAATTCAAATTCAAAATATCTTTATTTCTTGACGTATCAGGAAGGAACTTGTCAATAATAAAAAAAAAACAAAAAAAGAAGAAATAGTACTTCGGTACCACCGCTTCGGAAGGTAGGTTCTATTTAGAAGGTTATTTCATAAACCGGGTCTTAGACTAAATGATAGATTTAAAAATCTAAAGTTACATACTCGGATTTGAATCTGTACCGCTCAATAGCATGACGCGAATCACTGTTTAAGTAAGGCCAACACGAATTTCGCAGATTTAATTCAAACATAAATGTAACACAAATCGTGAAACGAAGAGGAAGAGGCTGCGAGGACCTCAATCCGCTTACCGGGTCTGTGAGTCGCTGTTGTGTAAACGAGTAAATTCCGAATTCTTAAATGTGGAGCATGCATTAAAGGAGCTTTGCCTGCCTCATTGGTCTAGTGGTAGCATGCGCCGCCTAAGGTAAAATATGAATAAAGTAAAAATTTGTTAAATTTCAACTTCATCACAGTTTCGCAGTCGCGTGCAAAGTGCGAAATCAGACAATTCATGGATGTCGGGATCGTCGGTTACAGTAATTAGTTCAATACTCTGAAAATCACGGGCGCGGTTAGCTGACTGTGACATGTCTTTAAGCTCACCGGATTGCGAAATATGTACTGTTATCTGTTTAATATTTCTAGCGTCTAGACCCTTTGGAGTCTATCATGAATGTTGTAGAGGCGAGTGAGGTGTGTAAGGATAGTGCCATATGGCGTTCGGTTCTCTGCCTACCCTGCTAGGGAAGTGGCGTTTAGTTAGTTAGTCAGTCTAGACTCCAAAAGGAAAAGCGGGAAACCCGGGCACTTTTCTCTGGATTTTTCAAATCTACGTACGTACTCATATCACTAGCTCGGCAGTGAGGGAAAAACTCGTGATGAAGTCTGCACATTCCAACAACTATGGATGTGTAACCATAATCCTAAAATTGTCTGGTTCCCCTGTCTAAGGGTTATGAAGATCGGCAGTTGCTTTAACGTAATTACTGGATCGTGGTCTCAGCAGACCCCGCCTGAACTCTAAAAGAGCTCAATGGTGGATGTTTGTTTGTTGTTGAGGATGTTTGTTGTTGAGGATGTTTGGATGTTGCCATATGCGAGGGGTTTCGGTTCAAAGACCATGATTTTTTTTTATTTTGCCCACTATTTTATGAATCTTAAATAATATTTACCTCCATTTTACAACTCTACATGAGTTTTTATACTCTTCTGCGGTGAGAAAAAAGCTTGTCAAAAACCTGCACATTCAAATTATATCAATTGCAGTTTAATTCCAGGATCATGTTCCAAAAAACAAAGTTAAAACAATTATAATATATTAAATGATCATATATATAATACACACACACACACACACACACACATCATAAATTTCAGAATAAAATGTAAATGTTTTTGTTTTCTTAAGAATAAGTTAGATTGTTAAATTTAAGTCTAAATTTAAAATGTTCACTTCAAATCTCATATTATAATAACAAATTTGGAAAGAGCGAGACATCCCCAACACAAGTATTTATTACTTCCTGGGGCGTCTCTAAACTTGTAATTTAAAATTTGAGAAATAAAGATAATATTTTTATTTTATTTTTTATTTTATAAGATGGACAGTTACAAAAAAACAGACGGCTTAAAAAAATTCACAGTTGATCAATTAAACTAAATATCCCACTATAATCGCGCAACAGACCATAACATACAAACACTATCTCAAACATATTACACTACAACTAAAAAGCCGAAATAAGTGTCAAACTCAACACACCCATTTTAAGCGTCCATTGCTACGGCGAATCGGGACCTTGGGATAGATTAGCCGCAATAAACCCGGCTCAGCCCGGACCATAATGTCGCAGTGTCGAGGGATGCAAAACACGTCGTGTGGAGTTCAAAATGAGAGTAGAAGCTGTGTAAAAAATGTCCGTTAAACGGTTAATAGATGTCGCCACTGTACTTAGAAGTTAGCGGATTACAGTGGTCTATAACGGCGCCGTGTCTAGATATAAGCCTGTAGAATGTGTCAAAAAGTGTACAAGATTTTTAATTAAAAGTCCGTTAAAATAATTTTAATAGATAGTGTATATAGAAGTAAAGAGAGGTTTATACAAATTTCAACACCACTAAAGGTGGCAAATAAGTAAACAATCTGCCTGATAGTAAGCATATTTGCGATACCAACAATATTGCAAGGTAATAGAGTACCTAGGATAGAGAATCAAAAAAGCAAGAGAAACCGGCTTTTTCTCTTTAGCATGTTAAATGTATTACGTAAACATTGTCACAATTCTTGCAGAAGAATTGAATATAATTGTTTCTGGGATTAAATATAAGTATTTTTTTAGGATACAAACTTTTACCCTAACAATTTCATCTCAATCGGTTCAGTTGTTTAGACATGAATACGCATCAGATAGTTTAGGCATAGAATTGTTGTGTTTACAGCATACAAAGATAAGATAGTGTATTTTTTTATTGTGATAGGACTGGCTCGATGTCGCATTTGGTAGTGACCCTGCCCCATACGCCAAGAGTTGTCGGTTCGATTCCCACCCATGACAAATATTCGTATGATGAATACTAGTATTTGTTATGTGTCTGGGTGTTAATATCCAATTTTTAAGTATATATTTGTAATACTACTGTAGATTCTGATATCAGTAACACAAGTGCTTAAGCTATAAGTAGCTTAAGCACTTGTGTTACTGATATCAGGTAATTACATTGATCTGACTCCGAGGTAAGCCTCGGAGTCAGATCAATGTATGTGATGTTGTCGGATATTTATTTATTTATTTAAAAAAATAAAAAATTCTCCAGACTGACACACCAATTCCCTAGTTCCAAACTAAGCTTATGCTTGTACTATGGATACTAGGCGAACGGATAGACATACTTAAATACCTTTATAAACATCCATGACTCGAGTACAAATGTCCATTGTACATCACACGAAACATTTGCCCCTAGCGGGATTCGAACCCGCGACCCTTGGTTTCGTGGCCAGGGTCTCTGACCACTCAACCAACGGGCCAATCATTTATTATTATTTATTTTTCTTAAAAGCATCTACATTGTCGTTATTTTTAATATTTTGTGTTTTTGTCTAAGGAACCAGTTTTTAATTAAACGTACAGATAAGATTGTTGTTCTGCTCTTCTACACACCATAGTAACGCACTTATCTACTCAAATTTATTTCGTAGTATCCAGTAGTTATATGAGAAGGTTAAATAAAAAGGGTTAAAATAGCATTTAGAATATACAAGTAATATAACAAATAGTTTTACTAATACAAGTAACTTCTAATACAATTACTTTTGTAGCATTTATCGTGTACCTATTTAAATTTAAAAGGTTAGTTGTTAGATTACGAATTCAGGTAAAGTCTGGCTACGATTAAAAAAGCTTTCGAAACTTTTAAATAATTAAATGCTACGGAAAATCGGGTTAATCTCATCCATACTATCTATAAAAATATATATTATAAATGCGAAAGTGTTTGTCTGTTATCTCTTTACACTTAAACTGCTTAACCAATTAAAATGAAATTTGGCATAGAGATAGTTCAAGTCCCGGTAGAGGAAATAGGATAGTTTTTATCCCCAATATCATTGTTTAAGGGAGTCAAAGTATAGGTAGAAATTTGTAAATTGAATCAATAACATATTAATATCATACGGACGAAGTCCTGGGCAAAATTTACTAAAAAAAATAATTGGACATTGACTATAAATCTAGGACAGGTTTTTATTTATTAATATTAAACATAATCTACGGTGTACAGCTGTGACGGAAAGTATAACAGAGTTATGACCAATCTCTCTCATGAATTCCTTGCAACGTGTAACTAGCCTTTTGAAGGAATCCTCGGAAGCCGCAAAGAAAAATCCACGAAGTGCCTCCTGCACTGGAAACTTTTAAATTTATTCACTTACAACCAGCCACAGCGCAGTCACGGAGTCAGTAACATAATCCACTCCACCAAGCTGAGAGTGGCAGAGCAACGCATTAATTTCAGAGGGAACTCAGTCGGCGAGGAAATCCCTCGGAAAAATATAATGAAATCGCTCGCTCTAATCTCACGCTTGTGTTGGGCAGATAATGATGTCGCCAGACCCGCTATGTGGGGTGGAAGTGATAAGAAAATGTGACTTCGAGGTACGCTAGGATATTTGTAATCCTGCTAATTCATATTATAAACGCGAATGTTTGTTACTCTTTCACGTAAAAACTACTGAATAGAATTTAATGAAACTTTACAATAATATAGCTGTAGCGGCGTGGTGGCTACACAACAATTATATGTATTTACTGACTTTACTACTTTGGCTAAATGGATTGGGAATTTATAAATTAAAAATGCAACGCTCATGTGAACGACAAAATGGCGAATGTAATCGAATATTAATCTACAGATACAAGGATAGCGGGGGTATGGGAACAATTGATAGACCAATCAGCACGCACTTTCACGTCATCGTGTTGTGTCCTTATTGGCAGTTCAGAACGCATTAATGGGTAGGTTTTCAATCTCCATCTCCAACATAGCTTATATGTACATCCAAATAGCATACAGGCTAATATAGATAGGTTAATCGATGTACCACGCGGGTAATGCCGCAGGCAGAAGTTAGTGTTACATGAAGTAACAATGCATCGAGTGTTGGGCTGTGTTCGATTTGTAAACAAATTATACATTTAAGCGGTTGCATATTTTATAAGTAAATGTTATCCGTGCATACATACATACCATCACGACTGCAATGCCCAAAGGGATGAGCAGGTTCCAAGACGTACTTCTTAAATCATATTTAGCCAACTAAAAAATTAAAAAATAAATTGAATTGGGATGGATGAAATTTTCTTCTACGTGCCTAATCCGCAACAATTTCGTACAAATAATTCCACTCCATGTACACATGTTTTGTGCTATATTTTTATACATTATTCGAGCAACTCATGTCGTTTTGGGTAACGATTTAAAACCGCAACCATGAGAAGCCCAGATTAAATATAAATATAGACGTTTTCATATAAATATACTTCAATATATTAAATGCGCTTTGAACTGATTTTTTGATTCAATATTAATAGTTAATCAAGAATATTGTAACAATCCTATGACTTGTCCCACGCCCGACGGCTGTGCGCAAAAGTCGTTTGCGAAGGGATCCCAGTAATATCATTTTGTTGATTATGACCTTTTCTGGTTTTGTTGCCTGACAATAGTCGCCGCTTCGTGGTACAGAGCCATGATCGACATTCCAAATGAGCTACGGTTTATGTCAGTTTTGACCAGTATACATTTCAGAGGGGTCTCCAAGGGAGGCGTTTTTTCGCCGCAATTTTTCCTGCTTCATTTAATTTACTTGTTGTTGAGTTGATTTGATATTGACTCAATCAATTTCATTTGAAGTCTTTTTTTCTCTGAATTGCTATAAATCTGTGTTTAGAATTGAAAAAAAAAAACAATATCTATCTATATTTTTCAACCTAAGTTTAAAAATAGATGCAACCGTTACACAACTTTTATTCTCATTCAAGTAAAATTATAGTATTATTTGACAAGTAACATTAAAATACCAACATACTAACATACCAATTCGTCCTAAAAGTACTTTTTCATAAAAAAGTCTGTTTACAAACTCGGGGTAAAAGGTAAACTGCCTTGGTTTATCGTATATTTACTTATGCTTACCGAGACACGCTGCGCCCGCGCGGGTGGCAAGCGCGTCTCGTAAGACCGTGTTGGTATTGTAATCAGCGCAGGTGATGAGTGAGAGAGTGAAAAACTACCATACGGTCTTAGGAGACGCGCTTGTCACCCGCGCTCGCACCCCGCGCGGGCGATCATCGTAACTCTAAAACTAGCCTTAGTAGCCAGAATAATTTCATCAGCGCGTTGCAGAATATCGTCATGACGTCGACAATTCAATAAACGTCATCTGTTGACACGCTCATCAGGACTACAGCCTCGACTGTCATATTGCGTAATAGACAGATGTCTATAGATGTCGCAATATTACCTTTGAATATGCGTTTCTAATCATCAATCCCAATACATTCCTTTGACAGTTGAATGCTCCAATCAACATTTCCCAGATGCTGCACCTAATTACAGATTAATTGGTTCAGATCCCAGTTTCTCTGAGGCATGATAATCGAAATGCCAACGGAAAGTAGCTCGAACACGCCAATAGTTGAAGAGATTATGTGTATTGAAAATGTTTTTCGTGAGAATGTGAACAAGAAGAGGCTATATATTGTATTCGTGATATCTTGTATGCTTATTCTTAGTATAATTATAACGAAAATTTTAGTTTTTTTTTATTTTGTTACATTTATGTCTTTGATTGACCACACGCCATAGGAACCGTTAAAATTATGTATACGAAAAGGGTCGAGGTGTGTAAAGACCGTGCCATTATTGCGTTCGGTTGTCTCTGCCTATCCCGCTACGGAAATAGCGTGAAGCTAGTTTCGTTTAGTTCTGTTACTCATTCACGTCTTATTATGGTCAATACATATCGTACCAGTAGTGGTTATGAACCATGACAGAGATCTGTATAATATCTCATAAAAACTAATCCGTAGATAGCTGAACGGATGAACATTATTTTAAGGATGAACATTATTAGATGAATCACTACACGACAAGAAAGAAAAAATACCAAACTATCATGTATTCTGGAAATTAATAAGATCGAGTTATTTTTCTCAAATCATTTGCCTGAAAATCGCACCAATCGAAGCGAAAAGCCCTTTTCCAATTGAGTTTTCAGCACAAAAGGTGCAATTAAAGAAGTAGGTTAACGAACTTTTCACGGGCGCGGAACAATTTGTGAGCTCTCGAAAAAATGTGAAAGCCACTTGGGTCATTTAATAAAAGACCGGCCAAGATTGAGTTGAGGTCTCGGCGAGAGTTCCCGCATTGTTGTGATAATTTGTATCTATAATACCTTCCTTTTTGCAGAGATCGCATTCGATGCACAATGATGAATTCACTGAAGTTTTTATGTGGAGCAATATTTATTTGTATTATAGGTCATTCTTATTTTTACTACATCACATCTTAGATTAAACCACTATTTGATTTAATCTAAGACATCACATACATTAATCTGATTCCTAGGTATTTAGCCTAAGCACTTGTGTTACGGATATCAGAATCAAGAGTGGTATTACAAATATATACTTAAATATTGGATATTAACACCCAGACACAGAACAAACACAAGTATTCATCATACAAATATTTGTCCTGGGTGGGGATCGAACCCACAACTCTTGGCGCATGAGGCAGGGTCACTACCGAATGCGCCATTGAGCTTGTAAAAATTTGTATCTACATATAATACCTTCCTTCTTGCAGAGATCGCATTCGATGCACAATGATGAATTCACTGAAGTTTTTATGTGGAGAAATATTTATTTGTATAAGTAGGTCATTCTCATTTTTACTACATCACATACATTAATCTGATTCCTAGGTAAGTAGCTTATTATTTGGGTTGCGGATATCAGAATCAAAAGTGGTATTAAACATATACTTAAATATTGGATATTAACACCCAGACACAGAACAAACACAAGTATTCATCACACGAATGTCCTGGGTCCCCACCCATTGTAAATTAAACATAAAATGCAAGTAATATCAAATATGTCAATGTATCTCTACAGTTTAATGGAGCTGAGAGCTTTTCCGAACGTACCAATATAGTACACGTTGAACCATTTGTCCACTGATCCCCAAAAATCCAGGATCAGCGAAATGAGCGAGTACTGAGCGCTTGGAAAGTATTAAAATAAAGGACAGAGATAAAGTCAAACGGTGAAAAAGGTCCGTGATAAAAGCGGTTAAGAACACTATGGGTTATCAGCTGGAGTGAATTCAAATTCAAAATATCTTTATTTATATAGGCTTCAAGAAAGCTCTTATACTAAATCTATACTTATAATAAATCTGTAGAGAGGTCAATTCTGTACATGAAATATATTTTCAAAATAACTATCAGGGGATTAGTGATCGATACTGATGCCAAAAATGCAATCAGTAAAATTTTTGTCTGTCTGTCTGTATGTTCCTTATAGAAACAAAAACTACTCGACGGATTTTAACGAAACTTGGTACAATTATTTTTCATACTCCTGGGCAGATTATAGTATACTTTTCATCACGCTACAATCAATAGGAGCAGAGTAGTGAAGGGAAATGTTGGGAAAACGGGAGAAGTTACTCCATTTTTTAAGCTTCCGTCGCGTGTGCAGCCTTAATGGTTAAAGTTACATAGAAATCATGTATGACGGAAATAGTCTTTATAATATTAACCATAAACGCGGGTGACACCGCTGGCACAGCTAGTAGTCAATATACAAAAAAAAGAACAAATAATACTACCACCGGTTCGGAAGGTAGAATCTATCGAGAAGGAAACGGCAAGAAATTCGATAGTTACTCTTTTAAATGCCAATTATACAATTTTGTAAACTTAATTAATCTACACTTAAGACTAGATATCACTGCAGATGAACAATTCATTATGAAGTTAACCATAAATCTTTGTCATTGAGGAATTCTTCGATCTTGTAATAGCCCTTACTCATTAAAAATGATTTAATGCATAATTTGAATATACGTAAGGGTAATGTTAAAATACTTTGTGGTAGTTTATTGAACATTTTAATACTTAGACCAATAAATGAATTACCACTTTTTTGGAGTCTATGATTTGAAACAGCAAGTTTGTGTTTATTTCTCGTATTAAAACATACTACTATAGTGAAATAGGTTGTCTATGTTTTGCTATACAAATAAATAATATCATCTTCCTAGCGTTATGTCCCGTGCCTAGACCATGATTTAGCGAGTCTGGTAATTACATTGAAGCGACTGCCGATCTGACCTTCATAACTCTAAGATAGGGGAACCAGACAAATTTTGGATAATGGTTACAAATCCAAATTTGTTCGAATTTGCAGGTTTCAACACGATATTTTCCCTCACTGTCGAGCTTGTGGTGTAAATACGTACATGGACTTGAATAATCCAGAGGGACGTGCCCGGGTCTGAACCCGCACTTCTCGGTTAACAAGCGCGTGTCCTTACCATTGAGCTACCACCGTTTCCTAAATAATGTGATAAAAAATGCGATATTTTCTTTGAAAGTAAGTTTATATGCAGCGAATCTATTATTAGATACAGCTATAAAAATAAAAAAAATAGCTAATCGTTATCAAGTAATTTTCCATCTAACCCAGCCTATTGTCCCATGTTAGTCTGTGACTAAAAAATAATGTGCCAGCTGTGTTTCTTGCCTAGCATGTCGTAAAAGGTGACTAATGGGATATCGGGTTTTGGGTGTGTGATTGTGTAGGCGATGAGTTAGCCACTTGTCGCTACTTTTTCTCAATTTTCCGTGTAACCCAGCCTGATTTTATTTTTGTCTGAATGTGGTTAAGGGGCCTGCTGCCCCTTTGACTTTGCCTACCCCTTCGGAGATTGTGGGCGTGACGTTATGTATGTACGTAGTAGAAAATTTATATGAAGTACAGATTTATCTCATGTTTCAGCAAATATATATGTATAAATATGAATATGACCACCACCAAGATGGCCGCTCGGCGGTGGCGGCACCACAGACCACATATCCATTAATATCATTATGGTAAACGGTAACGCAGACCAAACGTGCATCTATAGATGCCTTATTTACACCGTACAGGTCAAAAACTAGATTAGGTGATGATATTTCGAAGGTGAACAGATAAAGTTTGTAGAATATTGTATAATACTCTGTAACAAATATCTTCCATATTCCGTAAAACATTGATTTTACATGATAATAATTGTTTTTTTTTTCAACGTGTAAATGAACAGCCTTTAACCACCATATATGACTGGCTCAATGGCGCATTCAGTAGTGACCCTTCCCCTTGCGCCAAGATGTGGGTTCGATCCCCACCCATTCGTATGATGAATATTTGTGTTTGTTCTGTGTCTTGGTGTTAATACCGAATATTTAAGTATATATTTGTAATAGGTACCAATGTTGATTCTGACATCCGTAACACAAGTGCTTAAACAACTTACCTCGGAGTCAGATCAATGTATGTGATGTAGTCTGATATAAAAAACAATATTGAATAAATAATATTAAACGATGGTAATCAAAAATTTTATAAAAAAAAAAATATACTACAGCTTTGTTTTATTATGATACCTACTCTATTCCTCAAACTACGCTAGTATTAAATTACAATAATGTTACAAAACGGTCTAACACACAACCGAATCTGCTTACCAAATTAGCTTATCACTCCGCTTAACTGAACTACACGTATGAAGACCTTTAGCCCTCACGTAGACATAGATTCAAGATAAACCTACCACGGGCGGTGTTGGGTTTCTAAGGTGTCTATCTTTTCTTAAGATCTTTGAACACCCTATGTAGTTAATATTGTTGGATAGTGGTGTATAGTGAAATATATATTTAACTAGAAATTTTGAATAGATATAATTATTAGATCATGTTGTGATAAGGGTCTGGAAATTATTAAAAATTAATGCAAATATAAAAAAATATGATTCTTATCTTTTGTATTTTTTCTTCCTAGATGACCAGGAACTGAAATTACAAGTCTCGTTATTACATTGAAATTATTGCCCATTTGACCTTTGGAATTTAAGATAGGGGAATCAGACAAATTGGGTCATGGTTACGAATTCATAGTAGTTTTAATACGCAAGTTTTCCCACTATGTTTTTCCTCATGGCCGAGTTAGTGGAATAAATCCGTATTTAGATTAGAAAGATGTAACGGTACATGTATTTGTTTTTGTATATTTGTTTTAACTAGTGCCCATGGCTACCAGCGCTTTTACTTTAAGTAAAAAAATTTTTTTGTAAAATAATTTCACACAACTTTATCGAGACTTTGCTTGCGTTATCGTGTCAGTAGTCTATTGGCGGTGACATATTTTAACCTATTAAATACCTAATCTTTTGTGTTGTAGTCATCCAAGTATTGTTATAATTCTATGTAAGAAAACATCACCTTTGATACAAATTAAATAAAAAAAAAAGAATGCTAATTTACTTTTCCTAAGCAGGGTTTTTCTTGTGTTATCGTCTACAAAGTGCTTTATTTGTTGGAAAAGGCACGTTTAACATTTTTCTTTTATGTGTGTGATTACACTTCGGTGTGAGAGTCAGCCACTAGGCATTACGTGAACGAGCACACTAAGCAAACAGGCTTATCGCGCGTCTGACAACGGCGATTTATGCGCCGACCACAAACAATATTCGACCACGGCTTTCTCTTGAGGAACACATGTATCGTCTTATACGAAGGATTAAGTTCGATTGCTCTGTATATGTACTTGAATGGTATTTAAAGTCTAAAGTATTACAGGAATTAGATATTAGTATAAGCTTTCTAGGTATATAGCATACTATATACGACAAATTTTAATACTGAGAAGAGAAACTGAAGCTTGCATATTATATTCGTTTTTATTAGAATGAAAATTTCATGGGTTTTGAGTGTTTTGAATTATATACAGCATTTAAATTTCAATTCTTGCCCTAAATTATCAATGTAAGCTCTTTTTATTCCAAAGTAGGTAGCGCCAATTTAAAAAAAAAAGTTCAGAAATGTTGATTTGAAAATATTAGAGATTTTGTATATGGCTCTGTATATATTTATTTAACTGTTAACATAATTACCAAATTTTATATAAATTACTTATATTTTAAATACATTACATAAACTTTCCATATTTTAATAATATTATAGTTCGTATATTTCTATAAAGTTTGAATGAGTTATCATAAAAAAATAATTGCAGTTGATGTGCAATTAATCAAAAACAACTGTTATAGTAATTTTTGAGTATCTTTACCAAATAATAAAGATTTGAAGAAAGAAGATAAGAAATTAATAAGATTTCACAGTTAAAAAGTTAGCTGCACTTCGTGTGTATTCAATTGAAGGCAACTGTCATAGTCAGTAAACTTTTAATTATCTTGATCAAATATGAATGTATGTATGCATTTACTGAATGTTACACTTCTGTGTGACTGTCTGTCGTCAGGTGAACCGGCGCAAGCAAACGGCTTATCGGGCGGCCGACAGCGGTGGATTTATGTGCAAACTTTATCTTTTCCGCCTCCACGCCGCTCGCGTCGGTGTGACGGAGGCCGAGTTAAGTTAGGTTAGTAAATTGAGTCAAAAGTAGATCCCACTCTAAGTACCATCGTTTGGTTCATTGTCTGGTATTGTTTGACCATAGACCCGGGTTTGTTTATATAAACCATAAAAGCGACCGCCATGTGTGCCGTTAGGTAAGGAAAAAAACATAGCAATTATTTATTGAGTAAGAAACCAGACAAAATTTACCACAATTCGACGTATCTGTTATTTTATGTGTCATGTTTCATGTTGGTCTGGTGACTTAAAAAAAATATATATAAATTAATCCCTATTTCCCTTAATCACGGCATCAGGGGAGAACGGTTTTAGTGATTTCGCTAATTCTCTTTAGTTGTATTTGTTATTGTCAGGTTAAACTTATTATGAAAGAAAAAAAAAATTGCGCGGAAAATAAAAAAAAATAAGAATGGAAAATCCGAGATCGGGGCGTTACAGAGAGCGCTGGGTCAACTAGTTCACAATAAATCACTGAACTCTTTTAAATGCTCAAAGTGTAGCTTAACTCAACATCAGGTTTAAACTCTCGTTAAAGTTACGTTAGCGGTTCAGACCACCCTACTTTATTTACAGGCGAATGTAGTTCAAAGTACCTCTGGATATTTTGTGGAGAGCTGCACCTGACTCGCCGCAACTCTTAGCAAAATCTGTTTAAAATTTTAAACATCAGCTCCTGATTATTCTATAACGTGGAAGCTTTATGACCTAGCAATAAATAAAATATCGCTCATTGACAAATAATGCAATTACGAAATACTATGACTTTTAAAATTACATAGAATAACCACTAATTGTTTTAATTAAAATTGTGAAAAAGTAGTCACAAGTGGCTAGCTTGTCGCCTACACAGGTACATAAAAGACCTTAGTAGACACGGACAAAACTTAGATAATATCTAGAAAGAAACAATGTCTTTGTAGGCTGCGGGCCAGTGCATTTACAAGTACATTGAGATACGGCGCTGATTCCTCTTTTGTGTAGGCTTTTCAATTTATACCCTAAAGAGTAGGAGAAGGTTAATAGTATCATCATCTTCCTAGCGTTATGTCCCGTGCTTAGACGGGGTCCGCTTAGACCATGATCCACGATTTAGCGAGTCTGGTAATTACATTGAAGCGACTGCCGATCTGACCTTCGTAACCCTAAGATAGGGGAACCAGACAATTTTTGGATCATGGTCACAAATCCAAAGTTGTTTGAATGTGCAGGTTTCATCACGATGTTTTCCGAAGGAGGTTAATAGTATATACTACCTTAAAAGTGAGAAAAATAATGGCACAAAATGATAAACTGCAACCATTGCCACACCAGCCGCTATTTATTGACAACTATAACAGTCCAGATTGCTACATAATTGATGCGCACTTCCTAGCCCCAACTTAAACATAAAGTAAGCTTAATATGTTTACTTAACCAATCCAAATTCTACTTAGTTCAACTCAACACAGTTTTAGTCAAGAAACAATCAATTAACCAAGTTACTCAACCAATATCCAATGCACTATATTTCAATCTCTCTATTCACTCAATTACTTCACACTCCAATTCGAACCTTACGCTCATAGCCACACGATTCGATCTCGATTGTGCCTCATAAGATATGTTTGGGTATAACCTGAGGATTTATAGTTAGTGTTTCAGGAAACGCCTGAGTCTAGATCGTAATTCAGCCCGATAAAGCTAGACTTGGCGTAAATTCAGGTGCAGTGGAGTGAACGTCCATTCCATGTTGCAACTATGCTACGTGGGAACAGACACGTTGATATTGGGTGACTGGTTTTGACCTATATAGATGGGGTCAACTATACACGCAACATTTATTACTCCACTAGATTCTCCCTCGGCATTTATGGGTTAAGCCGAACAGATAAGTCTGATTTCACTGATGAACGTACAAAATCTCATGTCTACTCCACGGACTAGAAAACAGAAAGACTACGGCTCACTAACCAGACGTTGACCATCAACAGTGGTATTACAAATGTATACTTAAATATTGGATATTAACACCCAGACACAGAACAAACACAAGTATTCATCATACGAAAGTTTGTAATGGGTGGGAATCGAACCCACAACTCTTGGCGCATGCGGCAGGGTCACTACCGAATGCGCCATCGAGCCAGTCAAAATTGATACATTCGTTCTTGAAGCGACGTAATTAATTAAATTATAGCAACGTCTAGTACGTAATAAATGTCGACTAGCCGGTAATTAGTTTGATTTTGAAAAAAGCTCATTATTTCCCGCGGTCGCGAACTAATCAAAGTGATATTTCACTTTTGAAACGGCGAGTTGTTTATACGGAGAGTGTTCAATTAGGCGCAGAAGCGACACTTTGAATTAATTTACATACTGATGGATGAAGGTCATAAATAATATCATATTTATTTTGCTATCGTATGTATAATACCTATACAATTTTTACGGTGACATTTTCTTGTCCCATGTTGGTCTGAGACTAAAAATCAATGTGCCAACTGTATTTCTTGCCTAGTATGTCGTAAAGGGCGACTAATGGTAGGTATATACATATAAATTAAGAAGAAAAAAATTTATTAGACTTCGTATTATTGCCGATCCCGTTACGATAAGATTATAAGGAAGATAATGATTTAAGTCAATGAGTTTCAACTTTTAGATAATAACCATAGAGCTTGTATAAAAGGATTATGAATGTTGAAGAGGCGAGTGAGGTGTGTAACGATCGTGCCATATGACGTTCGGTTCTCTCTGCCTACCCCGCTAGGGAAGTGGCGTGCAGTTTAGTTAGTAAGTTAGTTTTAACTTTTAAATCCATATATTAAGTTAATTAAGACTTGAAGACAATTAGGCATTAATAAAAATATTCTGTTGGTTGGACCACCTGTACAATATTAATCTATAGCATATCCGAGACGGTAATTAATTCAATGATTAAACGGTAATTTGTCCCTTGAAAATTATCTCGTAGGTGTTCTCAGCGTTTATTTGCGTCTTTCAAGGAAACATTAATTTTCCTTGGTTCCTGTTACTGACATTTCAAAGTCAAAGTCAAAGTCAAAATATTCTTTATTTTTATAGGTTTCAAGGAAACACTTATAAATCGTCAAATACAGGTAAAGCCAGTATCAGTCGACGTTATATGATTTGTTAAAAGGAACGCAGTCATTTATTAATTAAATGATATAATATAAAGATCTCGTCATATACTTCTAGTGGGTATATGATATTCATGGAAAATTTCTTAACCAATAGTGTCGTAAGCAAATACTACAAAAAGGCGACTAACGGTGTATTGGGTATTGCTTTTGTAATTGTGCAGGCGATGTAATTGGCCACTTGACATAATTTTCCATCTACCCCAACTCAAATTATTCTTGGCTAAATTGCTTAAACGTAGCGTGTGTTACATGGATATTAATCTATAAATCATCAAGTCTGTAAACCCCGAAAGGATGGGATAATCTTTTTAAGCCACATTCAGTCAAAAATGAAATCGAGCTGGGTTAGACGGTTTTTTTTTTTTACAATTTTCCGTAGAGGCCTTTTAGCCAGTTCGCTATCTACATAGTCACAATAGTGTTGCCGCTCGATAGGCCAATATCGATTGTCTAAATAATCTAACGATAGTTGAACTATCGATAGATAATTGATACTGAAAACTATCGGTAAACAGCAATACTATCGATAGTTTCGATCGCTGCTTACCAATGAACTATCGATAGTATCGATACTATCAATAGTAATGCTCTTCAATACCGAATATCGCTATCGATAGTTTAAACTATCGTTAGTCTATTCGGTATTAAAGAGCAACTATTATCGATAGTCTATACGATATTGAAGAGCAATATTATCGATAGTATCGATAGTTTTGATCGTTGCCAACCAATGAACTATACTAACAGATACTATCTATTGTTCTATCGATCGTATAGATGATTTGGCCGTTTAACTATCTATGCAAAACTATAGATTTTTCGGTCACAAACCTAAAACCCATTAGTCATCTTTTACGACATGCTAGCTAGGCAAAGGGCGCATTCGATAGGTACGTTATTTTTTAAATCCCAGACAAATATGGGACAGTAACCATTTTTAATACCTGTGGTAGAATAATAACCAGAATTAATCTGATTTATGGCGTTCGGTTCTCTGCCTACCCCGCTAGGTAAGTGGCGTGAAGTTTAGTTAGTTAGTTAATCTGATTTATGACTTGATTTTAAAAAGTTTACCCGAAGGCGCAGAAACTAAACCTTTGTATATAATTTCACAAACCCACTAAATCATAGCACCAATTTTGAAAGCTATACAAAATATACACACTGCTAATTCACCCCTCCATTAAACCCATTTACGAGTACTCACTCCCCCAAAAACGAAAAGCGTGTTACACAACATTTTAAAGAACATTAATGCATATTTATTTTTTAATGAACATTCCTTGTTCCTGGGATAAATCCATTTATAATATCATTGGACGCATTAAAAGCCGATAAACGGTGGGAATGCGTTGAAAATACGGAAAATGATCGGAAAAATTTGCTTTTCGCGGCTATCGTGTTTGCGCAGCGATGCCAGCAAAAACAGACGTGGGGGGGGTAATAAAATGTGGTTTTCGAATTAATTCCTTTCGTAACGAAATGCGAACGAATGCGAACGGTGGTAGCATTGTATGAACGAAAGTTTTCCTTGCAAGAGTTGTGGGTTTAGAAGTTTTCACGATTCTTCAAAAAGTTTTGATCAATGCGTGGTTATGTCGTGAATGAAAACATAGACTTTGATAAATATAGATCACCTTAAATTTGATTTCATCCGTAAATTAAAGCTTTTAATTACAAAAACAAACCACATAAACTTTTTCGTGTTAATGAAATAATAGTAAAAGCGGTTTCTAAATATAGTTAATCACTATAGTCTTATGTGAAAGTTTAAGTAGAGTCATGTGGGGCAACTGTACGCAATTTTTAGGAAATTACTCCCAAAATAAAAGTCTCAGTAGCTAGCAAAGAAATGAACGTTTATTGTTATGTAATAAACCTTTGAGAATAACAACAAAACATAAATTTTTAATTCTCATAATAATTGTATTTTTTATTGCAACTTTCAATCAACAAGGGAAATGCGGACACTTAGCCACCCCGGGGGGAAAGTATTCGCACACCTTCGGTTAAGTGTACGCAAGGACGTCGAAGTGTACGCACGTCGAAAACTTATTTTACTACACATAAATCACAAGTAAATTTGCCACTCTCGTAACTGGACAGGCTTCGTGCCACCAACACTTACAAACTGTACACTCAATCCACATTTCATTTGTAACTCCGTACTTTTCTCCACACAACGGATAATAGTACTCTTGCTGTATATATTTATTATTCTTGTCTGTACTTTTATCTTTCTTAATATTTTCTTTCTTAATATTATGTTTCTTCTTTGTCTTGCTTTTGGGTTCCATGTTCATCTTTGGTTTTCTTATTTTTTTTTATTTTTGGGCGATTTTTTTCGATCCCAACGATTTCTGCTGCTGTTCGTTTCGATTTTCCCTCTTCAATCAACTTTTTGGCTGTATTAATCTGCTTTTGAGTACAGATTTTCCGATCGGGACATTTCCTTATGTATTTGCGAGGCATTTTCAATCTAGAAGGACAAAAAGTAAATAAAACTATTAGATTTACTTCGCTGGGGCAAGTGTACGCATTTTAATACTGCGGACACTTACCCACGTATACTTTCCCCATCCCGTCAAAGTAAATAAAAATAGTTAAAAATACAAGTGTGAATTACACACTTGTATTTTTAATAAATACAAGTGTGTAATTCACACTTATACCTTAGATAAAATACGTAAATTCCCACGAAATATTGGTTAGCTTCTCGTGTTCACAGACACTTTGTTAACTCATTCTGATTAATCGAAACGTCTTTACCATGCTAGTGAATTTCAAGAAAATAAATAATAAAACCGTGCAAAAACAATATTGTTGCGTAAAATTCTATAGCATAGTGTGGCAAACCTGCGAGGCGGTTCTCTTGCTCAGGGGTCAAATGCGATCTAAATGCGACAGGTTCCGACCAGTTGTCAACCGTGTCATTCGCACGATATTCACTGCGTACACTTACACACCGCGGACAGTTACCCCACATGACTATAATAGCTATCCAGAAATGCTACCCTCAAATTTCTGCTTAAAAATATTGCATAAACTGCTGACCTTTATAATTCTCAGACAACTGGGTCATGGTAACTCATCCACAGTTATATGATATATATGTGCAAGTTTCCTCCTGCAGTTTTAAATTTGACTGGCTCGATGGCGCATTCGGTAGTGACCCTGGCCCATGCGCCAAAGAGTTGTGGGTTCAATCCCCACCCAGGACAAATATTCGTGTGATGAATACTTGTGTTTGTTCTGTGTCTGGGTGTTAATATCCAATATTTAAGTATATATTTGTAATACCACTGTTGTTTCTGATATCCGTAACACAAGTGCTTAAGCTACTTACTTCGGAGTCAGATCAATGTATATGATGTAGTCGGATATTTATTTATTTATTTATATTTGTAATACCACTATTCAATGTGCTATCTGTAACACAAGTGCTTAAGCTACCTAGCTCGGAGTCAGATCAATGAATGTGATGTTGTGGGATATTTATTATTATTATAGCAAACACAAATATATCCAACTTAACTCTCCCAGAAAAATCAGGTCATGGTTAAGCACCTAAGTTAACTGATTGTGCAGGGTCCATTACGACATTTTAACACACGCAAATGTTTGCTAACTAATAAAATCGAGTCCTGTACATACTAACGTACACACATAAATATTTCCCAAACTGCGTAACTTCCTTACCTCTTCCTTTCACTCGTCTTGCCAGTTTCAGAGTGATTTTCCTTATGGCTTTATGAGTGTAATAGACGGAGAGCCCGCAGCTAGATTCTGGTATCTCACACAATTTAGTTGTACTAAAAACTAATGCTGCGATCAGATCTTTGACATCTATGCTGTTTCAAAACCGATAACAAGGCGTCAAATAATTGGATGTTATGATTATCGTTAGAGTACTTTGTGACTTTCTTAGTCGAGGTCCGCTTTGACCTTAAATTTGTCGAGTCTAGTTTTTTACCCTGAAGCTTAATCAGATACATTTGTTCATTAGCTATACAAAGATACCTATTTAAAAAGTTAAGATAGATAATAATTATGTAATTCGTACATAACGTAACGTTAGATACGTAATAATTCGGAAAATAGTTGTTGTCAATGTATTTAGATTTAAAGAAATCAAGTAATATGTGCCTAGAATTGAAGCGTATAAGCTAATAGAACTTTACGTTTTCCTATACATATTGGTTTATACCTAAACAAACAGTTAAAATCATAATCACTAATAAAAACAGCAACACAGTTTATTTTGCATCACACTAAATAAGAAAAACAAACATATTTCGATGTAAACCTGTACTATAAACCTTGAAGATACCCATTATATAAAGAAAAACTTGGAAAGTGCCAACGTTATGCCTATTTTGCCTAAAGAAAGCATGTTATTAGAGTGTTTGTCGAAACTAAATTACAGATTTTATACTCATCATCTTCCTAGCGTTATGGTCCGTGCTTAGACGGGGTCCGCTTAGACCATGATCCAGGATTTAGCGAGTCTGGAAATTACATTGAAGCGACTGCCGATCTGACCTTCGTAACCCTAAGATAGGGGAACCAGACAATTTTTGGATCATGGTTACAAATCCAAACTTGTTTGAATTTGCAGGTTTAATCACGATTTTTTCTTCACCGTCGAGCTAGTGGTATAAATACGTACATAGATTTGTAATATTCAGAGGTACGTGCCCGGGTTTGAACCCGCACTCCTCGATTAAAAGGTGCGTGCCTTACCATTAGGCTACCATCGCTCTACAGATTTTATACTCTAGATAAAAAAAAAATCTTACGGATGTAACAAAATCAAGTAGTTTTTCCAGGATTATGAGTAAAACACGTTCAAAACTGAGTTTTAAATATTTTCTCATCTTTCTAGCATCACATCTCGTTCCTAGTCAAGATCTGCTTGGACTTAAGTCTAGATTTTGCAAAACTGCTTATTTCAATGAGGGCCTGGTATTTAACCCTCGTTACCCTAGATAGGAAAAGCAGACGAATTGGATCAGGGTTATACAGTTATTTGAATATGAAGTCACAACGTTGTGATTCCATCTAGTTGTCTATTAATCCGTCTATCTGCTAGTGCCTATTTGGCTATCTATTTTATTGTATGTATGTCTTTTTACAATATCCAGTTTTTATACATATATCCAATTACAGAGTAGTAGAGTCAAGAGATCATATGGAACAAATAAGAATAGTAATGGAGAAATAACAGTTGTGATTTTCTTTGGTTATCTATCATTATCTCTCCTCTCTCTCTCTCTATTTACCAATACCTGTTTTCATATATATTCGTATATGCATAAATTGTCTATGTACAATTTTACACAGATAAAGCTTAACAGAAAGTCGAAATTAAAATAAAAAAATAATAATAGAGAGATAAACAGTAGAGTATTATTAATGTAGACAAGTCGCATTTCAAAATGGATTATATGAATGTTAATACTTTGTAGTCAGCATGCTCGTAATTGGAGTAAGTTTTACAGAGAAGCAAAGAGCAAACGGCGGGAATAAAACCACGAAGACAAATGGCGCAGCATAGATAATATATGTCGCCCAAGTGGGGACTTACCACTTCTCACAATACCGGTTGTGTGGTACAAGTTATAAGCTTATAGAGAATAATAACTCGTACATGAAATCTCTTCTTATCGATCTAGTACCATGTTGGTCTGGGACTTGGCCCATGTTGATCTGGGAAAAAAAAAAGAATGTGCCAAATGTGGTTCTTGCTTAGCATGTCGTAAGAGACGACTGATGATTTACGGGCTTTTGTGTATGGGATTGAGTAGGCGACAAGCTAGCCACTTTTCATTTCTTTTTTACAGCTTTCCAACAAACCCAGCCCACTGTCCCATGTTGGTCTGGGACTTAAAAAGAATATGCCAAGTGTGGTTCTTGCCTAGCATGTCGTAAAAGGTGACTAATGGTATAGGGTTTTGGCTGTGTGATTGTGTAGGCGACAGGATAGCCGCTTGTCATTGCTTTTTCAAAATTTTCTATCTAACCCAGCCCAGCTTTATTTTTGGCTGAATGTGGTTGGAGGGACTTGCTGCCCCTTCGACTCTGCCTACCCCTTCGGCGATTATAGGCGTGATGTTATATATGTATTTATGTACGAGATCTATGTACTCTTTTAAATCGCCATGTATACAATAACAATGCTACTTAATATCTACTTCTGCTAATTTATATAATTCAAATACAATTAATGTAATACATCAAAATAATGCCATGCAAGAATTTCTCATATAATCCAAAAAGTCTAAGACTTAGACCAGTCCCTGATGTTCCAGTTTCCATAGGGGACGGCAGACATTCCACTGGCTTCGACACTCCTCGCGCCACTAGGCCAAGTCTTTATTTTGAGACGCTTTGTTGATTGAAAACTGAACCAGGAATGCCTTTGAGCCGACTCCGCTTAGAAGAGTCTCGAGGAAATACTAAGCAAGTTATTTCTATATGAGATGCTTTTCTTACATATTGTATACCATTCAAAGTCCCCGAAGGGGTAGGCAGAGTACAAAATTCAACAAGCTCGCTTGAAACTAATCATACAAATATTATAAAGTGAAAAGATTTTATTATTTGTTTGTATTGAATAGGCTCCGAAACTACTAGACCGATTTGAAAAAATCTTTAACTAATAGAATGCTACTTTATCAGCGAGTAGCATAGGCTATATTTTATCCACGAATTCTCACGGGAATAGGAACTTTGTAGGTTAAAACGCGGGGCGCTGCTATATAAGATAGAATTTGAGTTAGTACGAGGTTTTTTCTTTATAACACACTTTTTTACAGGAGTCCCAAAAAACAGTAAACTATAAAGCAGTATACTATTCTTTGGACTACATTAAACTACTTTTAGTCAAAAACGTAATGGTAAGTTATGATAATTGGCAGAAATTACCCATGAAATTGTCCTATGTTGGCCGGGCACTTAAAAAGAATGTGCACACTGTGTTTCTTGCCCAGCATGTCGTAAAAGGCGACTAATGGTAAACAGGTTTTGGGTGTGTGATTGTGTAGACGACGAGCTAGCGACTTGTCACTACTTTTTCACAATTTTCCATCTAATCCAGTCCAGTTTTGTTTTTGGCTGAATGTGGTTAAAGGGGCTTTCTGCCCCTTTCCAATGTATGTGATGGTTTCTGATATTTATATTTATTTATTTTATTTTATAAATATTGTGTATTGTTTGCACTACTGTACAGTTGTGTGACAACCATTTCTCGATTAAGGAGTTCGTTTGCAGAATATTTACATTAAAAGCCTGTTGGTGGTTTTTGAATAAATAAAAAAAACGCCACGATTGTAAAAAAATCGAAATAAAAGAGAAACAGATATATACGTAGGCCTTACATGACAATCTAAAGATTTTTTTTTATTTGTAGGAAACATATTATGTTTCTGTATCATATAAATTTTCTCATATTCCCACCCTTATCCTAACTTTATTTGGGGTCAGCGCTATCCTAGATTATTTAGGGTCTGACCAAAGAGGGTTTCTAGGTATAGAGGGGTTATTGTCGTTAAGGGGTTTCGGTCTGAAAGTCCGTTTCATAGTACATTGAGAGTCTAAGACTCGACGTTGTCCTCTCTCGGATTATGTGTAATGCTTTAAGCATTCATTGCGTTTTAAAAAACACCTTGGTTAGTACCAAGTTGTGTTCGTCTCTTCTATACATCCCGGTTATTCACCATGGGGCCATCCACTCTCATTTTACAAAATCGTGGAACCCTTTTTATTTTTTTTTACCTAGAGAAATGTATTAAGCATTCCACTCCGCCTCTGGGGAGCGAAGTGGTTATATGGGATTTCCAGGGGCCTCTGCAACAGGAGACCCCCTCTCCGGCCAAGATGGTAGTGGCCGGGGTATACCCGCTAAAACTCCAGGATGCATCCTCTACGCCAACAACAATCGTGGAACCCTGCGGAGTATAGCCCGACACACACTTTTTTTTTCATTTAGGAAAATCCTTTGAGCGACGGCTGTATGTCAATTCACGATTTCCATCCGTGTGAAAATAATGATAAAACAAAACCGCACGGAATTCCAGCCAGTTTTTCGTTTGGCCGAAACAAAACTACAGCTATTCAGTTTTTTTTTTTATTTTTTTTTTATTTAAATCAGTAGCTCGGAATCCTAAACACAAATTGGAAAAATATTTAAATAAACGGCTGTTTTTTAAATTCATGTTCGCTTTGGAGCATGTTTTTTTTTTCTCTTAACTATTTGACTATATGGTATTATTTGTTCGTTTATATCTGGGGTTTATATATTTATTCCATACTATTACTTGTATTTTCAAGACTCACACTTGATACGTTTGTTCGAAGACTTAGCAAACAAAGTAGTAACCAAGATTTATGCTTGGAGCGGAGCGGAGGAGGAACCCGAAAAATGTTGCCGAATCTGCAACATTTTTAGGATTCCGTACCCAAAGTGTGAAACGGGACCCTATTATTAAGACTCCGCTGTCCGTCCGTCTGTCACCAGGCTGTATCTCATGAGCCGTAATAGTTAGACAGTTGAAATTCACAGATGATGTATCTCTGTTGCCGCTATAACAACAAATACTAAAAAACAGAATGAAGTAAATCGAACCGTCCGTGCGCGAACCCAACTCGCACTTGGCCAGTTTTTCATAACATAAATATATAAATAAATAAATAAATTCTCAAGACTGACACACCAATTTCCTAGTCCCAAACTAAGCTTATGCTAGTGCTATGGATACTAGGTGAACGGATAGACATACTTAAATATGTTTATAAACATCCATGACTCGAGTACAAATGTCCATATTCATCACACGAAACATTTGCCCCTAGCGGGATTCGAACCCGCGACCCTTTGGTTTCGTGGCTAGGGTCTCTGACCACTCGACCAACGGGCCAGTCAAACAAAAGTTCCTTCGTATTTTCACCTTTATTCTCCCACTTATGCCCTATTTTTTAAGGCATTACAAATAAATAAATAATAAATAAATAAATATCCGACGACATCACATACATTGATCTGACTCCGAGGTAAGTAGCTTGACCACTTGTGTTCCGGATATCAGAATCAACAGTAGTATTACAAATATATACTTAAATATTGGATATTTACACCCAGACACAGAACAAACACAAGTATTCATCACACGAATGTTTGTCCTGGGTGGGGATCGAACCCACAACTCTTGGCGCATGGGGCAGGGTCACTACCGCATGCGCCGTTGAGCTTGTCATAACAAAGTCAAGCAGTTAGCTAGTTTCTGTGTAAACCGACGGCACACTTTGCACTTTAAAGTAATTACTTAATAAGTTATATGTACTTATATTATTTGTTTTTAAATATCTTTATCGACTTGTATTTATCTGGTACCTTTATGGTTAGGGAAAATAAGATCATATTATCAGAATAAACGCAAATTAAACGTGACATAGGGACTTTTTTGAAAAAGATCCTAATCCTCACCCAACCAAAAAAGTCTAAAAATAATACAAAGGACAATGTCGCAAATGAAAAGTTTAAATCCTCTTAAAAAGAACTTAAAAAGTCCCCGAAAAAACCGTAAAGCTCCCAAACCAATTCCTTGCTCCGCCGCGCTGGGAAAGCACAAAATTATGAAGCTTTTTTTATATTTTGAGGGGCGAGTTGAAAGTTGCGACAATCTGAATATTGCTTGGGTAGCGGAACTTAATTTTGTGAAATATTTGGAGTCTATTGGTAGTTGAATGAAAAAAAACTGGATATGATTTTTGTACTATTTAAAGTGTTTAATTAAACTATTAAAGTAAAGGGGAAAATTTGTGAGTGTGTTTATGTTTGTTACTTCTTCACGCAAAAACTGCTAAACGGATATGGATGAAATTTGGCACAGATATAGATTATAGTTTAATAATATTATAGGCTACTGTTAATCTCGGAAAAATGCACAGTTTCTGTAGGATACAGAAATATTAGACTACGCGGGCGAAGTCACGGGAAACAGCTAGTTAAATCGATAAATTCGTAACTCAATGCTATAAAATATAGTTTGCCCCAAATTGTAATCCCGAAAAAGTAATAGGCTATTTTTAATCATTAAACACCACAGGTTTGTAGGACCATATAGAACACATGATAGTATCTGTAACGGACTGAATTTCTCGCGAGCATAAGCTATCACTAATATAAAAGTATATCGTTATCCCCGAAGGAGTAGTCAGAATATATAAAGCAGTGAACTCCTTTTCAGCCAAAAACATATTAGCGTAGATTAAATGAAAATTGTAAAAAAAAATTTAGTCGAATTGAGAATCTCCTCCTTTTTTTTGAAGTCGGTTAAAAAAGTACTGAAAAGTGGTTAGCTATTCTCAAATTGTGTTCCTAGGGCTCTATGAAGCCTTTCTGGGGTGTTCCACGAAAATTGGTACTATATTGGTAAATTGGTACCGCCACAAAGTAAATTTCAACTCGTTTGTGGTGAGTGTGCCGACCCACCATCTGGACACCTTCATGAAGGAGGACTACTGGCCGGAGGAAGTCGTATTTCGCAAGTTCGCACAGGTCGACTTTAAGCTGGCACAGCGCGCATCACGTCGCCGTCACAACGTGTTATTATTAAGAAGTAGATTAGATTGTTTTATAATATATGTATGTTAGACTTAAGGTATACATTATATGCGCCAATATTGTTTAATAATAATTTGTTGCCTGAAATAAATGAATTTATTATTATTATTATAAAGGGGTAATTTAAGGCTCCTAGGTGAAAATCCGTTAAGAGTTAAATAATACACGGCATATACTCCACTCAGAAAATTTAAGCACCACTGGGCTAGCTCATCCCCTGCACAATCGCAAACCCAATACGTAATAAACCGTTAGTCACCTTTTACGACATGCTAAGCAAGAAACACAGCTGGCACATTATTTTTAAGTCCCAGACTAACATGGGACAAAAGCTGCATATATAGATATACTTTTTACAAAGTACCGTCTTTTATTAACCCCACTAAAGATTATGTGACAGCCACCATGAAAATTCAATGTTCGTAAGCCGAATGCGCTCCACATACTGATGGTAATTCCAGAAGACACAAAGCCACTTATGGTAATTTTATTTCGCTTTGAAGGAGTTCCCTTGGGAATGTAAAAGTTTATTTTTGCTATCACGCCGGGAGAGTCACTCTGGATATTTCTCGCCGTTAAAACTGACGATGGGGAATGCGTCACGAATTATGGAATCTTTTTTGGAATTATGAAAAAATCCTTTTGACCCATAAATAAAATAAATAAATATAAATATCCAACGACATCACATACATTGATCTGACTCCGAGGTTAGTAGTTAAGCTACTTACCTCGGAGCACTTGTGTTACAGATATCAGAATCACAGTTGTATTACAAATATATACCTAAATATTGGATATTAACACCCAGACACAGAACAAACACAAGTATTCATTACACAAATGTTTGTCCTGGGTGGGGATCGAACCCACAATTCTTGGCGCATGGGGCAGGGCTACCGAATGCGATATCGAGCCAGCCATGTTGATCTGGGACTCAAACTGTAATTCATTTCTCTCATGCATGTCGTAAAAGGCGCCTAATGATCTAATAGTTGAGGTTGTGATTAGTTTAGACTTCGAGCTAGCTTCTTGTTACTACTACATACATATATAACATCACGCAATCCCCGAAGGGGTAGGCTTAGTCAAAGGGGCAGCAAGCCCCTTCTATTATAGCAGTTGTTTTTGCTCGATTACAGGAACAATCATTTTACTGATTTTTTGATTTGATTCCAACAGAATTTTAAACTTTAAGTAACACGAAAAATTTTTTTACACATACAATATTTTTGAACGAGCTGTTTTTACTAATCTCCACTTTTATAATTTTTCATTCAACCTGTCATCCATTTAATATTTGGCTAAAAATGGTTCATGTAGCTTGCTACTACATACTCGTTTTAAAGCTGTAATTTTCGTGTTGTCATGGAGTCTATGTACACTGCAATATACAGCTTTAGTATCAGTATTTCAAATCCGATTACTCATTTAGGTACTTACAACAAGCTATAGACTAAGCTTACCCCCTTTTTTTTTTTGTTGCGGAAACTCCCACGAGCCGTCACCCTCTGCTCGGAGAAGCAGAGGGCGGTGTGTCGGACTCGAACCGACTAAAACCCCAACGTGGCCTCCCGCGGCGCAGTTCCGGAGGAGCCGGTATCCCCACTGCCGGGACTATAAGCTAACCCCTAACCCAACTTTAAGACCTACTTTTCGACCACAACCGGTTCCCGACCGTTTTAAATTTTAACTGTCCCCTCGAGTTAGTTAAACTACTTAGATGACTTAATTGGGTAGGATTCCGGTTAATAGGAGTTAGTGTTTAAATGTCGGGGTGTGCTGGATAAATTGTGTTGGTGCCACCGTTCAGAGTCGGTTGTTTTGTTTACCTAATGTCAATGAAGGAAATTTACATCTACATCATTATGTGCGTAGAATATAATGTCTACTTACGTTGTATAAGTATAAACTATAGAAAAACTACAGAGAGAAACTAATCAGTCTGTAAATGTTATTTTAAATGAGATAATTACTTAAATGATGAAGATTTTGTTAACTAGGATATTTTCCTTCACTTGTATTGCATTTTTAAAATTGTTCATTATTAAGATTATAATTAATACCCGTCATTGTATTTTGTCAATTGAAAATACTTACTGCCGAGTATTTTGCCGGTACACACTAGCGATATAAATCCAATCCTAGTATCCTCAAACTCCTTTCTTGCGTTGTAAAGCGTAACTTTCCTGAAACAAAAGTTTCTTTTGCAACTGTCAAAAATACCAGAGCAAAATGCTTTTTCGTGACAAACTTGCGGATTGATGAAAATGGACGATCTTAATTAAATGACGACAACAAATTGCGAGGGTCTGATTCGGGAACGACAATCAAGAGTGGAAGAAATAAGGCTTGGGGTATTTTGAGGGTGATCGGGAACTGAGAGTTTGTATCTACTGGATCGCAAACGGGGTTGCACGCGTCGTATGGAACGTTAGCTATTTCTAAACAGTATGCATCTAGTTTCCCAAAGTAACTAAACAAAGGGTTAAACCAAACTAAGGTTCTTGCCTAGCATGACTTAAAATGTGACTAACGGTTTACGGGCTCTTGGGTATGTGACTGAGTAGGCGACGAGCTAGCCATTTGTCACTCCTTTTTTCACAGCTTTCCATCCAACCCAGCCCACTGTCCCATGTAGGTCTGGGACTTAAAAATAATATGCCAACTGTGGTTCTTGCCTAGCATGTTGTAAAAGGCGACTAATGGTATATCGGGTTTTGGGTGTGTGATTGTGTAGGCGACAGGTTAGCCGCTTGTCACTGCTTTTTCACAATTATCCATCTAACCCAGGCTGGCTTTATTTTCAGCTGAATATGGTTGAGGGGGCATGCTGCTCCTTTGACTCTGCCTACCCCTTCGGGAATTATGGGCGTGATGTTATGTATGTATGTGAGTATGTAACTAAACATACATACATACATACATACATACATAACATCAAATCATCAAAAGGCGATATCACTTCGCCACCCGCTCCGCTTATCGCACAGCTCAACTCTCCGCTTGCAACCAAACCGCAGCCTTACAATTTACGAGCATTAATTGTGCCGATACCCTAGTTTGCAGTTACACAAAACCACACAAACACAATTCAGCATGCCTTACCTTTACAAGAATACGAATTTAGCATTTAAATTGCCTCTTAACTTCAAACCTTCCCCCATTGACTTAAAGCTTACTTAATTCGACAATTAAGCTCGAGCGTCCCTGCTGCTTGCAGATAAAAGACTGCATAAATCACTCTTCTGGATATATATTCGGAGCTTAGGAGCTTCGGACAGGTCTTTTGGGTATACATAGTATTAAAAAGAGTTATTATTAGTATATGCTTATGTCCCATGTTGGTCCCATGAGTTAAAAATAATGTGCCAACTGTGTTCCTTACCTAGCATGTCGTAAAAGACGACTAAATGTATATTGGATTTTGGGTGTGTGATTGAGTAGGCGACGAGCTAACCACTTGTCACTATTTTTTCAGAATTTTCCATCTAACCAGTTTTTGGCTGAATGTGGCTATAAGAGCTTGCTGTCCTTTTGACTCTGCCTACCTCTTCGGGGATAACGGGTGTGATATTATGTATGTATGTATGTATGTATGTATGTATGTATGTATGTATGTATGTATGTATGTATGCATGTATGTAATATTATGCATGTATGTATGTTATTAATGTAAAAATGTGAGTTTATGAAAGTGAGTGAGTAAATGTGAGTGAGGAACCCCATGTATGCTTTACGATTTTTTTATTCTTCGAATTATGTAATTCTTATCAGATATTATGTTGGACACATCCTAGCGTAGTCAGTTTACACTTCAAATTGTAGATTGACTTAATTTATTTTTGAACTTTAGCAATATAATTGAAGTAAGCTTAAGCCAATGTAATGCTAGCACTCTGCCATCATAACGTCAACAATTTTCGAGGTAAACTCCTTAACCACTTTCAACTTGAAATTAACTTGTGTTGGTTTGGATGTAATTTTTTTTTTAATAGTGACAAGTGGCCAGCTCGTCGCCTACACAAGCATGCATCCTGTTCGTAACAAAGCAACAAAAATGAGACAAACGCGGCGTGTAGCGGCAACTACGTACGTTGAGGTAACAGCTATCTCGCTGATGCGCTGCCAGATTACATACATTTAGGCCGAGCGTACACAGACTGAAGAAAAAATAACAAATTTAAGTAGAATTCAATGTCCTATGTTGGTGTTCCTCCAGGACATTAAAGGCAACTGTTTTGTTATCCCTTAGTAGATTGAAAGCAAGTACATACTTTTCATTCATTAGACTGTTTGAACTACTAAAAGTTTTCACTAATCTATAAGGCTTTTATCATTAAAATGTCGAACTTAAAAAATATGTGTTAGCTAAAAAGGATAACACCCTTATAACAGTATAATGTTAATGCAGTTTTATTCATACATTTGCAATGGAAGTAATACTAGTCCATAATGAGAAAAAAATCTAAAAAAAATTTAACTGAGATGATTTCAACTTCCCCCTAGGCGCTGAATAATTTTTTAAAATAATGATAATGATGTTTTATAAATAACTGCATTGTATACACACAAAAGTCCCATTCGAATACCTCACTAAATAGGAAACGCACCTTTAAGCTGAGTGCACACGAGGGTGTTAAAGAAAGCCGGTGATCCTGGTAACCGTTTCCGGAAATACGGATGTGATTATCCGGTTCCTTTTGAAAAATATCCCTTTGTGCTCTCAAGGGTGCCTCATGTTATTTGTGTTTTATCCGATGTTTTTCCATTGGTTGAGCAAAATGAATGAGTTCGTTTATATTTTAAGCTTTTGGGATATGTAAATAGGCATTTTTTTTGTAAAACTTTTCATAAAAAATGGCGATATATAGACGACAGTTTTAAGTCTGTTTTGATGTCTTTACGTTCATATCTTATGTTTATGGATTACTACATTTATTGACATGTAAAATGTATGCTTAGTTCTCTTAAATAAAGAAGAAAATAATTACAAATTATTAAAAAAGATATCAGTTAATTTCCTTTTTAATAATTTGCAATCATATATTAGCTTGTATATCATTCACGTTTAGTTTTAATGACCTGACTAGAATAGTTAGACTCAAGCACATAAGATAAATACTGTTGTGTATCGTCACCATAACCATTTCATTGTTTAAAGTCGGCTAAGATAAAATCTGCTATTGTACACTAAGCTTTAGCTGGTAATCTTGCAAATTCGCCTACAGAGGCCTTTATTTAAATGTTATTCTGCTGTTACTGTATGCTCTTTACAGGAAACTTTTGAGATAAAACTCGCATATTTTTAAATTTGGCTGCAACATGAATGAAGCTAGTTATTGGATAAAAACTGTTTTATTTCGGGGAAAAATCAGTACTTGGAATATGTGCAGTAAAAACCTTTTGTATTATTTTGTAAAACAAAAATGTGTATAAACAATATTCATACTATAACGTGGTTGATATTCAGAGCCCTAGCATAGCCTCAGTACTCGAGTATGGCACAACAATCATCTAATCATTAAGACCAAGATGTTGGTCTTTCAGGCTTCCATCTTAAGCATACTCTTGTACGGAGCCGAGACCTGGACATCGTATGCAAAACACGAACGTCGTCTCAACTCTTTTTACATGCGTTGCCTCCGAAAGATCTTGGGCATATCGTGGCAAGATAGGGTAACAAATAAGAGGGTTTTAGAAGTTGCACAGCTTCCTAGCTTGACCGCGCTTCTCAAGCAGAGGCGTCTGCGTTGGTTGGGGCATGTGCATAGAATGGAACCCTCCCGATTGCCGCGGCTTGTCCTTTTAGGCGAAATGGCGAATGCGAAGCGAGATGTTGGGAGACCTTTGCTTCGTTTCAAAGACTGCGCTAAGCGGAACATGGCCGCATTTCAAATCGACCACCGCAACTGGGAGAGACTGGTGGATCAGCGGCCGGAATGGCGCAAGTGCGTAAAGGATGGTCGCAAGTTTTGTGATGAAGCCTGGTTTGCGGCTCTTGATAATAAGAGACAGAGGCGACATCATAGCAGCTCTTTACCAGCTGACGCAAACTTCCTCTGTCAGAACTGTGGCAGATCGTGCCGTTCTCGTATCGGTCTATGCAGCCACCAGAAGCGATGTCTATCAGATGTTGGACCATAAATCGTCTGATATAGACGTAAAGGCCAATATATACCGATTTTCCCATTAATATTAAAAGGTCCACTGATTCCTCTTATTTTGGAAACAAAAACTATAAACAGCCTCATAATCTATACTAATATTATAAAGCTAAAGAGTTTGTTTGTTTGTTTGCTGAAACGTGCTAATCTCAGTAATTTCTGGTCCGATTTGAAAAAAATATTTTAGTGTTAGATAGCCCATTTATCGAATAAGGTTTATATTACAAACATAAATATAAACGCGGATAAAACCGCGGAATTTTAAAAATCCAAAAACATGTGCCTCTGTTTGAACTCTTTGTTTCTAGATAAGGCAACCTCATCATTGAGCTACCATTACGAATTGTGACAAGTGGCTAGTTCGTCGCCTACACAATCACACATCTAAAACCCTTATACCATTAGTCGCCTTTTACAACATGCTAGGCAACAACCACAGGTGGCACATTATTTTTTAGTAGTAGTTAGTAATAAATAATTGTATTGTTCGTTGGTATGTAATAAATAGAAATAGTTTTTGTTTTAATAAAGATGAGATAAAAGGATGGATTACGATGTTCTAAGACTTCATAGATAGACTTTCTAAAAGTCTATATACCTATACTTATATACATATGTGGGATTGTTTGTTAAATAAAAATTTGTTTCTTAGATAAAACACTTACACACCGATTTATTTGAAAAATTACCTTGCCTACACACGTTCGCTCTTCAATTCTTTCCGCCATACCTCTCCTTTCTCGCTCACACAATGCATCCGTCCCTGTTACTCAAACTCTTTATAGTTATTTTACATCATTTAGTACAAGTCATCAACATTCATTCTCACATATATATTTGACTTTAATATACGGTTAAAGTTAATTCATTTCATGTAATTTCGTTAACTTTTCTTTTTACTATCCCAATGATGAAAACATTTTACAAAATTAAGAGTAACATGTTATTTTGATTTATTACTGTGTGTACAATTTCAGTACAAATTTCCAAAACCCATGACGTGAAATAAAACTACTTAACGAAGCAATACCGCGTGCTAAAGTACAGGCACCGCCATCTATTGGTTACATAGCAAAACTAAATTCTAGCATACTACCTAAACTAAGCACTGAGTTATCCTAAAACATACAAATATTAACAAACATAACATCACGCCCATAATCCCCGAAGGGGTAGGCAGAGTCAAAAGGGCAGCAGACCCTTTAACCACATTCAACCAAAAACAAAACTGGGCTGGGTTAGATAGAAAATTATGAAAAAGTAGTGACAAGTGGCTAGCTCGTCGCTTACACAATCACATACCCAAAACCACATATACCATTAGTCGCCTTTTACGACATGCTAGGCAAGAAAAACAGTTGACACATTCTGTTTTTAAATCCCAGACCAACATCGGACTATCCTAAAACAGCTAATATTTTTTTTACAAACTACAAATCACATCACAGACCTTGCTTTATATAATGTTTTTTTTTTTGTACTTCTTTCAGCGGCAGAACGGATTAATATAATTTCTTGTGTGAAAATAGTAGAAAGGCTGATAAGTAATACCAGCTACATGCCACGGGAAAATATGTTATTACTGGAAAATGGGATAAGCCTGTCTGAGTTGGAAAAAGCACTGGTATAATCCCCACAGATTGCTAATGCGCTGGAAGCTTGTCTAATTAGAAATAGAAATAGAAATAGAAAAATATTTATTTAGATACAGGTTTTAAGGGTACATTATTGAAGACATCTCCCTTTAAGCAACATAAAGCCTGTGTTAGGAGAAATCTGCTCTTGCCGATCTGGTTCACCTGTACAACACATATAATAAATACAATTGGTACAAATAAGTAAGTAGTTACTTAAATGTTAGCATAGTTTTATACATAAACTATAATGAAAGATAAATATGTATATAATATGTACTTATATGATATATATAAGTATAGTGTATGTTTTATCATTAAAATATAATACGTCTTTAGAATAGTATTTCCATTTCCATTGTAAGTATTTATTTACGAAGTGGGTCTCATCCAAGTTTCAACTTAACACCCACGTGACGTCGCCCGCAATACTTGCTGGTCAGTTTTGCGAACGGTACTGAGTGTTCGATTACGTCACCAATATGGCGGCCAGGCGCATTAGCAATCTGCTGGGATGATACCTGAAAGATAACCAAACGTATTACCCATTAACAGGAATCCATTTTTCCCATTGCTGTAACTCCTCTTAAAGCTTTTCAGTCAGGATCGACTTTCATGAATATTCGCAAAGCCTAAACTGAGAGCTGACACCGGTTCCAGCTTCCAATGAATATTTACTAATGGGACCTATCTAAATGTCCTCCTGAAAGTTTTTCCGCATTTTGCCAGGAGTCACTACTTTTACACAATTTTTCATCTAACTCAAATAGGGATTGCAGTCCAGCGGGACTTTTCCTGGTTTCGAAAAAACTAAAATTATGCTGGACTCAGCTAGATAACCCGGCTTAGTTGTCGATTCGCACGAATATGGGAAACATCCCTTTTCAACAATAAGATATTTTTTTAATAGGCGTTTCGCCTGGATGTATTTTAATCGCGTGCGAATCGACTTCTTCAAAAACTAGTAGTATGCGATTCGCCCACTTAACAAAATATGCAAATAAAAAATCAAAGTACAGTCGTGTATAAGATATTATAATAGTATTATTAAAATTAAATTATACTCCATTTTCATGGCAGAGCGGTGGTAGCTCAATGGTTAGGACACGCGCCTCTTAACCGAGGAGTGCGGGTTCAAACCCGGGCACGTACCTCTGGATTTCTCAAATCTATGTACGTATTTATATCACTAGCTCGAAGGTGAGGGAAAACATCGTAATGAAACCTGCAAATTCAAACAACTTTGGATTTGTAACCATGATCCGAAAATTGTCTGGTTCCCCTATCTTAAGGTTACGAAGATCAGATCGGCAGTCGCTTCAATGTAATTACCAGAATCGCTTAATCCTGGATCATGGTCTAAGCGGACCTCGTCTAAGCACGGGACATAACGCTAGGAAGATGATGATTTTCATGGCAGTCAGGCAAAAGAACACCTTTTAAGCGGTAAGATATAAAGTTTTGTCAATATCTCGTTTCAGTGATTGAAATCCAGCGACATTGAACCAGCACATGGCGCTGGACGCACAGCTATAATTGTGTTGGGCTCAGTATTGCTGGATCCAGTGTTGCAATCCCAAAATTTCACCCAACTTAATTTTTGCCTTTATCTAACTAAAGGTACTTGCTGCCCTTTGGAAATTGGAACCGGAAGATATTTATGTAAGTAGGTACTAAAACTGAACTAACACCCTAAAAAAAGGTGGTTAATTAGACTCCAACGCCCTAGTGATATTTTTAGTGTTGCAAGTTTCCATAGACCATGGTGACTGCTTCCCTGATGGTAAAAAAAAGCATACGGATTGGATTCTGTACTTCTCCTTGTTTCTCGTCTTCAGTGGTATAAAAATATAGTTCATTATTTATCGAAGGACATTTTTATTTTATTTGGTCAGTTAAACTACACTTTTTGACAGTTAAAAAGTACACTTTGGTCAGTTAAATTACAAATTAACATGGTTTTAATAATTTTAAGAACATAACATAAAAAGTTAAAACAGAAATCTCGTCGTAATCTGTGACGATTTCACATTTCAAGACATCAATCACCGAATGTTATAGGAAAACTTAGATGCTCAGCTGATCAATCATACTTGGTAGTTTAAACACAGTGAAATTGACTCACAGTGAGTTTGTATAGCGTGTTGTCAATTCTAGTGATCAAGGTATTATTTAAGTAGCTAGACAAAGAATGTCTTAATTTTATAAGCTTTTGCAAACATTACCAATAGCAGAACCTTTTTATAAATATTAATTTGCAAGGAGTAAAAATTTTTTTATTTTATATTCTAAAATAGCCTAAAAAATAATTTTTTTATACAATAAAATGCTTCAAAACGTATTTTTTAAGCATTTCATTGTAAAAAAAATTCAATAAACTTTATTTAGTTACTATAAACTATTATTTTCAATACAGTGTATCTACGCAACTATTTGAAATGTTTGATTGATTTTGCAGAAATTTTGATTTTAAGACAATTGCCACCTGCAGAATCTCCATTCTTTAGAACATTAGTTAAATAATGACAAAATGGAAGATGATAAATACGTAACTATAACGTATTTGCATTTGCTATACTGAAAGGGAATACACTATAACACAGGTCTATCGATAACGGTGATAAATTAACCAACTTTGATGTGGATTGGCTAATCTTGTAATGTACTGAGGGTCGGTGTAAAGGGTGTTTCGTGTTTAGAATCTATAAGGCGGTCCTATTTGATGGTAAGTACTTGATTAGGCAAATATATGGAGAACACCTTCGCCCCATAAATAAATTAACTTACACTTGTTGACATTCTTAAGTAAGGGACCAGGAGACTTATTGTTCAGAATTATTTTCTTTCAGAAAACTCTAAACCAGCATTTTTCAATCTTTTTAAATACGTTACTACGTTTTACTGTGCTTACAAAAATTTGCGACCCCCTTAGGCCATAAGCAGCAAGTGAGTAACTGTCACTGATAGTGTGTAGAATTTTTAATAAATACATACATAACATCACACCCATAATCCCCGAAGGGGTAGGCAAAGTCAAAGGGGCAGCATGCCCCTTCAACTTCGGACTAAATAGAATTATAGTTTTCTAATGCAGTCATCATCCCTATTTCTGAAGAGGTAGGCAAAGTCCAAGGAATTATAAGCTCACTCATTTATTGCAAAAACTGGCCTATTTTCATACAATTTTTCACTGCGCAACTAGCGACTAGCGTAACCAGTTAAAAGTTCTTTTTGTCTCACTCTAAGTGTGTTAAATTTTGGGTTTTATTTATCTTTGTCCCCCACCAGGGATGCTCGTTGTCTCTTTTCCTCATATGTTTCGTCTCTTTCACAATTTGACAGTTTCTGTTTCACAATTTTAGCGGCCGTCCTTTTCTGCCGTCTACAAACTAATATTATTATCATCACCATCGTGTACAATATTAGTAAGATTTCCTAACATTTTCCGTCACCCACACTTTTCTGCAACTTATAATGCTATTTAGATCTGGGTCAGCTAAACTGTGCAACTCAGAACGAACGGCTGCAGCTCGGTCGCAGGTGCATACAACAACTTTCAGCTGTAAAATAAAGAATAGTTTAAAAGCTGTGTGCATTTTGTATGGTTCATTACCCAATGTGGAAGTGAAACGCAAAAATGTAAATATTGTTGGTAGGTCAGTTTGATGTAGTAGTTTGGTTGCGATGTTATTAAGTTTGTTATTTAATCAATACTTATAATAAATCTGTAGAGAGGTCAATTCTGTACATGAAATATATTTTCAAAATAACAATCAAGGGGTGATTAGTGATCGATACTGATGCCAAAAATGCAATCAGTAAAATTTTTGTCTGTCTGTCTGTCTGTCTGTCTGTATGTTCCTTATAGAAAAAAAAACTACTCGACGGATTTTAACGAAACTTGGTACAATTATTCTTCATATTCCCGGGCAGGTTATAGTATACTTTTCATCACGCTACAATCAATAGGAGCAGAGTAGTGAAGGGAAATGTTGGGAAAACGGGAGAAGTTACTCCATTTTTTAAGCTCCAGTCGCGTGTGCAGCCTTAATTTTTAAAGTTACATAGAAATCATGTGTGACGGAAATAGTCCTTATAATATTAACCATAAACGCGGGTGTCACCGCTGGCACAGCTAGTGTATAATATAGTTAGACCACTTAACTGTTAAGACAATTGAAAAGTAAGATAAGAATAATCTTTTAACGATTTTGGCACGGCAGCAAATCATAACGAGGGTTATGTACAAGATGGACCGACTGCTCATTGGCTCTAATAGACCGTTGGAACGGCAATTTCATCCAACCGGTAAGATGTCAGTTAAAATGTACAGCTCCATAGTAAACATAGTTCCGCAACACTGCCAATAGATGGCGCTATTTTGAATCGCCCACGCGAAATGTTTCTCTGGACCCATATATAATCTATGGTGTTTTTTTTAACTATAACTATCCAGTAAACCCGTGTATGCTTAAACTTTGGGTTTTATTTAACGAGTACACCGGTATGGGCGTACGCAGCTTTTTGTACCGGAGGGAGGGGGGAATACATTATTTTTTGGCCAAGGGCAGATCAATACAATATTATAGATAGGTTCTTGTAGTAATAGACCTTGGCACACTGGTTCCAGAGAGTCCCAGTGACCCCTGTCCCCATGTATACACAAAGACATATCGGTTTATAAATATATACTCAGCGTTTTAAGTGTGCAGGGTCCTCCACGATATCTCTGTCCGCTGAGAATGTGGTAGGTATATTTATACCTACCACATTCTCATACGTATTTACGTATTTGGACTTGAATAATCTACGCCAACACGCCTTGTATATAACATTTAATTAAGTTCTGTTATAAAGCTATTATTCTGCTCGGAAGTTTCTCCAGCACCAACCAAAAGATAACCAAAAATCCTTAAAACCGTCTCAGGTGCATAGAACAACTTTCCGCTGTAAAACACGGAATATTTCAGAGTGCTAAGTGCATTCTTCCCACGTCATTAGCCAGGTGACGCGAAAGGGACCTCTTAAAAGCCTGAGACGATCTGATGTTAGCACTTAGTATCAAATTTCTAAGTGGTTTTAAAATTTTCATGTATGGTAATCCGAGTTTCGCCTTGAGTTTCTGGTGAAATATGTGTCCGAGAATGTTTTACTGTTGAAAGAGGCTTGTGCATTTTTAAAATGCCAATTTTGAAGTGGCTCTGTTGAAGATAAGTATATATAAAGAATATACACGACATACTCGTATATCCATGTAATATGTTTCAATCATATGTTACACATACATACATACATAACATTACGCCCACAATCCCCGAAGGGATAGGAAAAGTCAAAGGGGCAGCAGGCCCCTTCAACCACATTCAGCCAAAAAAAAAAAACAGACTGGGTTAGATGGAAAATTGTGAAAAAGCAGTGTCAAGCGGCTAACCCGTCACCTACACAATCACACACCCAAAACCCGATATACCATTAGTCGCCTTTTACGACATGCTAGGCAAGAACCACAGTTGGCATATTATTTTAAGTCCCAGACCAACACGGGACAGTGGGCTGGGATTCATATATCCTTTATAGTTTTCTCCCTTTTAGTTTCGCTATTGCATAAGGCTTAGTCCTGTAAGAACGGTGTAAAATTTAGTAATAATAATAAATAAATATATATCTCAGTCCCGCTTAAACTTATACATTGTTCATAGATGAAAATGGAATTGATATTTGAATGAAAACACAACCATGATAACGGGATTCATTTACATTTATTAGATATAGCATTGGTGAAATAATTTTTAAAATCAGTCCAGTAGTTTCGGAGCCTATTTATAAAAATAATCAAATCTTTCGTCTTTAAAATAGTAGTATGATTAAGGCAAGTCGAAATAGCTTATTGTTCCGTAAATACCTTAACGTACATTAAGAAAAAAATAAAGTTGAGTCAGATAAGACGGCAAATTGTGAAAAAGTAGCTAAGTCACCCACGTCATCACACAACTTATTTATTTAAAAAAAAATGCTTATATCAAGCAAGTAAACTCTTTTCTTCTTTTAATCTTAACTTTTCTTTTTTATTTTCTTCCAAGTCTTCGCAAAAATCGTAACAAGTCCGCATCTCCAATCACCACAAAGTCTTATATCTAATTAATTAACTCGCTGGAAGTCCAATAGAAATAAAGAAAGACAAACTCACAATTTGCCAACATGCTCTCATCTAATCTATTTGCAGAGGGATCAAAGGCACGAAGGCTGTAGGTCAATCCGAAGTAACCCAATAATACGACTTAAGATCTTATCTTGTTTCAACTTGAGACCCTCTTAAGTGGTCCTCTGGTGGTCTTCGATCGAGTTTGTCTAAGCAGATTATAGTACATACATACATAACATCACGCCTATAATCCCCGAAGGGGTAGGCAAAGTCAAAGGGGAAGCAGGCCCCTTTAACCACATCCAGATAAAAATAAAACTGGGCTGGGTTAGATGGAAAATTGTAAAAATGTAGTGACAAGTGGCCTACACAATCACATACCCAAAACCCGATATTTATCATTAGTCACCTTTTACGACATGCTAGGCAAGAAACACAGTTGGCACATTCTTTTTAAGGCCCAGACCAACACGGGACAGATTATAGTAATTAGTAAATATCCGATTAATGCATTTATCTTGCATATCCATTAGCATTAAAACTTTTAACGCCAGATGAGCAGTGCCCCGGTTTTCCCTGCATAGTTTCTGTTTCCGTGGGTATATGAGGATAAAGTTTAGCCAATGTCACTTGATGGTAATGTAGCTTTTCATTGGTGAAAGATTTTTTAACTGGCTCAATGGCGCATTAGGTAGTGACCCTGCCCCATGCGCCAAGAGTTGTAGATTCAATCTCCACCCAGGACAAACATTCGTAAGATAAATACTTGCAGTGCGGTGGTAGCTCTTAACCGAGGAGTGCGGGTTCAAACCCGGGCATGTTCCTCTTGATTTTCCAAATCTATGTACGTATTTATACCATTAGTTCGACGGTGAGGGAAAACATCGTGATGAAACCTGCACGTTCAAACAACATTGGATTTGTAACCATAATCCAAAAATTGTCTGGTTCCCCTATCTTAGGGTTACGAAGGTCAGATCGGCAGTCGCTTCAATGTGATTATCAAACTTGGTAAATCCTGGATCATGGTCTAAGCGGACCCTGTCTAAGCACGGGACATAACGCTAGGAAGATGATGATAAAAAATATAAGAGATTTTCTCTCAATTGCTTAGCATACGATTTTGTATCTACTCCGATATTATTGATCGAAGTCAAGATAAGGTGGAGGCCTGCCTCGAATCAGTTACCTTAAATATTTACTTCAAAACTACTCTAATTGATTCTACCTGATGCCCAAATGTCGTGTGGTTAAGTCCTTCATTGTTAGTACGGAAGCTCCCAAATTCGACTTACGATCTAGTTAATTAATTAGGGAACGTACTTTCCTTGATTAGTTCTAGGCTGCGTTGAAACGTGGGAAAGCGGTGATAGCTTACTGGTGAGGACAGGTGCCTGAAATGCGAGGAGTATTGGTTCATATCCTGGCGTACTTCAGGGTTGAGTTGAGACGCAATGAAAGGATGGACGTCTTATCTCAAGATGAATGTATGGCTTATTAGAGAACACTGGAATCTCTAGATCTTAGTCTCTTTTGATATGTCAAAAAGTTAAAGTATGGTTTACTAACTTCTGCCCGCGGCTTTGCTCGCGTGGTACATCGATGAAACATAGCTTATGTGTTATTCTAATGTATAAGCTATACTATTGTAAAGTTTCATTAAAATCTATGCAGGTACTTTTTGCGTGAAAGATTTACAAACATCCACACATCCATCCATCCGTACAAATTTTCGCGTTTATAATATAAGTAAGATTTTAACTAAAGAAAAATTTAAATACCGTTACAGTTCAGCATTGATTCTGTTATTTGTTTAAAAGCTTGATTTCACCAAGAAAGTTTCAGCAAAATACTCGATAGTTATTCTTTTATTTTTAAAAAGGATCTGTAGAATATATAACAATATATTCTAAGTATAATTCTTGTAATAAGTAATCATGAAATATAATTTTAAATTGTAATATTTTTCATTTATTTGTTAAAAATACCATTCTCCTGGTAGCCTTAATGATCTATACAATTAATAAATTATACTAAATCAGGAAATAAACTTTACGTTTACGTCTGGAAAAGTAATATATATATATTTTTTTCAATTAGAAAAAGAAAGAAGAAGAAAAGAAGTTGCCTTATTCAATCAATTAACTGACGATGTCTGGCAACTTTTACTAACTAAACTTTACGCCACTTCCCTAGCGGGGTAGGCAGAGAGAGCCGAACGCCATATGGCACGATCCTTACATACCTCACTCGCCTCTTCAACATTCATAGTCTGCCAAATTATTTGGATAAAAGTGATAGTAAAAAAAATTTAAGGCAAATTACGAATTCGTCTACATAACAAATACAAGTAAGTGAAAAATATAAACATAGTCAAAGATTTCTTTGAGCGTCAATTTAGGCATAATAGATAGTTTGGGGAAAAGTAATAAATCAGAATATTAATTGTAGGTAAAGTAAAATTATAAAACACTTGGATCGGGTCAAAGATGTTCAGAAGTGAGGTGGGCAAACTACAATTTTACATCGATAAATATATAAAAAGTAACGGTACTATTCTACAATTTGCGTTTATCTTATTTTACAAAATCACCTCGTAGAAAACAGTTGTTACTATAATAGAATTACAATACTGCAAATTTTTTTTTTCTTACAGATAATCATCATCGCCAATCTTAAGAGACAAGACGGTGGACATCTGTCGTAAATCGACTACTTCCCTTTTGACAAGATGATTTTAGAATCTAAAAACATCTGTCAAACCTAGATTAAGAAAGTCTAGTGCAGTCTCAATACCAAATAACAGGCTTTTAGAGACTAGTCTAATTTTGTTAGATCTTGATAATTTTCAATCCTTACCTAATTTTACTGTGAAAAACATGTTGATCGTTTTTCTAATATACCGGAAATAAAATAAAAGCATCTTCTGGTCATCAAAGTACTTCTAACAATGATATTATTTTCATATACAAAAATTTCACAACATTTTTTAACTTTGTGAGCATTTTTTTAAAGATTTGGTATCGGTTTTTTATCGAAATTTACCTTTCAAAATTCGATACAATGTCAACAATATCGATAAATTTCGAACAGCACTACCAAAGAGCATTCCTCAAAGGCGTTCTTTGTTTTACGAGGGGGCCCTAAAGGGCTGGGTTCCGTCAAACTCCGCTTCGGCTCATCGTAAAATTCCAAAGTACGGAATAATCAAAATTTTAGTATCGTTTTATTGAAAATTACGCTCGCCATCTTCTGGCATGTTGACTTTTAAGTACATCGATTGATCTTTTGTGAGATGGACACTCTCATTTTTATTAAAAAACACCTTTCCAAATTGAAAAAAATTGTATTTTTATACGATAATGGCAAAATAAAAAGAGATATAATCTTAGTAGTAGTATTACACTCGTTATTCCCGCATATTAACTCCACATTAGACTTGACTGGCCCGTTAGTCGAGTGGTCAGAGACCCTGGCCACGAAACCAAGAGTCGCGGGTTCGAATCCCACAAGGGGAAAATGTTTCGTATGATGAACATGGACGTTTGTACTTGAGTCATAGGAGTTTATATACGTATTTAAGTATGTCTGTCCGTTCACCTAGTACCCATAGAACAGGCATAAGCGTAGTCTGGAACTAGGGAATTGGTGTGTCAGTCTGGAGAATTTATTTACATTCAGCCATAAATTAAATTGAATCAGTTTAAACAAAACAAACAAACAACATCTCGCCAATAATCCCCGAAGGGGTAGGCAGAGTCAAAAGGAGAGCAGGCCCCTTTAACCACATTCAGCCAAAAATAAAACTGGGCAGGGCTAGATGGAAAATAACCCGATAATGAAGTTGCCTTTTACGACATGCCAGACCATGTCCCAGACCAACATGGGACGTAAATGCCATTTTATGTCACAAAAGAACTCGGGTTAAGTGCATTTTTAGGGTTTCATTATTGAATTTCCCTGTTTTTTAATTAAGTTTAAACATGGGATATCGAATGGCTCAACACAAGCATTACCAATTGAAGATATCAAGCCCCGATGTTTTTGAAAATCTAAAATTAAAGTTTCAGAACCTGCACCCCGCGTATTTGAGGCTTCTCATCCACTTATCCCGAATAATACTGAATTAATTATTTCAAACCACACACCACCGCGGTACCTGTCGCCCGCTGTAATGGCGTCGCGCCAATGCATTATACATCGGCCGGCCTGGGCAACACGTTTATTGATTGTAGATCCCGAATAGGCTTTAATTGGCATATTGTACTATTAACTAGGTAATTGTGGAGTAGAAAGAGACATTATTAGGCTATTTTCTCGTAGTATAATATTAATTTGACTTTAGCATAAAAATATTTTGCATGACAAATTAATATAGGGGTTACAACAGACAGGCCCGTTGGTCGAGTGGTTAAAGACCCCCCCCCGCCGGGGTCCTCGGTTTGTCGTACCGGGGGGGCTTAGTAGGCCCTGACATGACAGGGCCGAAGCGAAGAAGGACCCCGAGGTGAGCCGCAACTGCACGACTTGCTACCGGGTAGTTGCGGCGGTCCGGCTGTGGCCCACTGCGGCCGGACCAGGGTTGCCGAGGAAGAGGAGGAGCTGAGTGTTGTCGTTGCTCGCCTCCCTATCCTCGGCAACCCGACAGGGGCGCGCTGGGTCGTGCTGTGGTGGGTCGCAGAGGGATTGAGCGTCTCGATGCTCTCCCTCTGCGACGACAGGGCTAAGCCCTCAATCTGGGTCGCCGGGAGGAAGGCGGCCCCTTCGACGAGGCGCTCTCCGCGTGCCCCTCTGGCTTAGCAGAGGGCACAGTGCGAGAGTGGGCCCACGACGCTGGTCACGGGGATGATCGGCGTCTGAATCCTGGGCGGAGTGGTTGAGACATGCTGGGTGGCCTGGCATGTCTCGACGCGCGCGCGTGCTCGGTGCTGTGCATCCGACGACTGTTGTCGTGGGCTGCACAGCATCGACCACCGCCGCGCGAGGTGGGCCGCGTAGCGCGGCACGCGCATCACCGGAGGAGCTGTCGTATAGTCCCGACGGTGGGGATACAGGCTCCTCCGGGACTGCGCCGCTGGAGGCCACGTTGGGGTTTTAGTCGGTTCGAGTCCGACACACCGCCCTCTGCTTCCCCGAGTAGAGGGTGACGGCTCGTGGGAGTTTCCCCAACTAAAAAAAAAAAAAAAAAAAGTGGTTAAAGACCCTGGCCACGAAGATCAAGGGTCAGGGGTTCGAATCCCGCTAGGTGTGATAAACAAGGACATTTGTACTCAAGTCATGGATGTTTATAAACGTATTTAAGTATTAGACATGATTCGATCGAAGTAAGTATATATATTTTACTTAAGCAGTAATTTTCAATGGAATTGGGCACGATATGAAAAGCAAAATGTACAAGTAAATAATTGAATGATGATAATCTATTCTCGGATTTTGTATGAGGAAAATGTCCCCAACTGAGGAAGAAGATAATCTCTGAATTCCATTTGGAGTGTTTAGAAAGATTTATTAGATCAATAGGCCTTATTTTCCTTATATGAAAATTCTTAGTGACAATTTCCGAGTTGAAAAGTATGTTGTATTTTTTTCTGGGAGCTAAATTTGAAATCGGGGAAAAAATAAGATATAGGAAAAACTAGGTGAGGTTGAGTCTTTTTCAGCTTTTCGTGAAAACGTCTATTAACGTAACTTAACTTCTGTAATTTTTTTCTTATCTGGATCCTATTAGGTTCGGCTGTTTAAGTATTTTTTTTTCACCCAAAATTAAGATTTCCCAGGAAAAACAAATACGTACATTGCCATATGTAATATTTTACTAATATTATAAACGCAAAATGTTGCGAATTGATGGATGTGTGGATGTTTGGTACTCTTTCACGCAAAAAGTACTGGATTGATTTTAGTGAAACTTTGCAATAGTATAGCTAATACATTAGAATAGCACATAAGCTATTTTTCATCCATGTACCAAGTAAACAACGCCGCGGGCAAAAGCTAGTTTCATTAAAAATACACGTTTTCAACTTTTCTTGGGGCTATATGAAGTTGTTTTGTAAGACCCATAGGACTTATTACTTTTCCGAGACAAAAAGTAACTTATTTACTCTGAAGTTTAGCCTTTTAGCATAAGTACCCAATCACATCACAATCAACTAAGTGATTTAAGCTTAAAAGAGAAATATAAACTGGGTCATTGTCACTTAGATAACATTTGTATTGGTACTTACATACATACTTGACAGGCCCGTTGGTCGAGTGGTCAGGGACTCTGGCCACGAAACCAAGGGTCGCGGGTTCGAATTCCGTTAGGGGCAAATGTTGCGTGTTTATAAACGTATTTAAGTATGTCTATCCGTTCACCTAGTATCCATAGTACGATAAGATTAGTTTGGCATTAGGTAATTGGTGTGTCAGTTTGGAGAATTTATTTATTTGAACGGCTTTGAACCAGCTCCCCTCGGTTAGGAGGCGCGTGTTCTTACCATTGAGCTGTCACAGCTCCTCTGTAATTTTCAGTTACTAAGTAAAACAAACACTGCGCTTACTATCTTATCTTTACCGACTTTAACCAATTCAAAAGAGCGCTGTATTTTTTTCAGCAATAAATCTACTGCTTACAAACTAAATATTAGGTTTGTAGATAATTTCTCTATACACAAATTCCTTCCCTTTCGTTTCGACTCGACAACCCACAAAACAGCAGAAACACAACATACTTCAACAAGCTTATTCGTCCGGGAACAAACATTCCACGGATATATTGTACGTATCTCAATTGCTGAGATACATCTCACCCTAGTAGGCATCTCGATTGCCGAGCTATATCTCACTATAGTATCTCAATTGTTTCTCACTCAACCCGGGGCAATTCACGCCGGGTTTGTTTCGGTATTTCCACAGTTTTATAGAATTGGAGTGAGAGATATACGTTCGAACTCCATTTTTTGTAGTAGTGACATCTTGTGGTATTTATTAGGTACTAAACCATTATGATTGTTACTTATAATTATTATTTGTCAATTTTATTTTTATTGCTTTGAAAATATACAGTCATTGATCAATAGAGTATTCTATTATCTTTTACCGAGACACCACACTTATGCATTTCTGTGCAAACATTGATTTATTATTTATGATAGCTCATAATAAATGTCAATCGTTGGAGGTGTCACCTAATATATTAATTTGATATTATGTATCTATAAAAACAATTAATTTCACTGACTGGCTCGTTGATCAAGTGCTCAGAGACCCTGGCCACAAAACCATGGGTCGCGGGTTCAAATCCCGCTAGTAGCAAATGTTTCGTGTGATGAACATAAACATTTGTACTCGAGTCATGGATGTTTATAAACGTATTTAAGTATGTCTATCCATTCGCCTAGTATTCATAGTACAAACTTAAGCTTAGTTTGGAACTAGGGAATTGGCGTGTCAGTCTGGAGAATTTATTTATTTAAGTTGTTAGGAACATGTAAAACTATTGGACCAAGAGTTAATGACAAATGATTAATATTTGGCTAATTTTGCCTTATCACTAATATCTTCAATCTTACTGATGAATTTTCTTTACTATGCATAGTACCACTGTGCTTTATATCCTTGCTTGTATTTCGTCTGGTGTTTATTGGAATAGGTATATGTTTCAGTTGGAAGAAATACAGAATTCCAGATAGCAATGAAGCTGACTGTACAGTTTCTTTTTTAATATAAGCCTGTGGCCTCAACTACTCGCAGTTGTACGTAGTTTTTAATATTCAGATTTAAAGGCAGGCTATGAACTGTTTTACTGTAATTTGGCTCTGTACAAGGTTATGTTTAGTTAATGCGAACCCACTTACCTACTAATATAACTCATTATTCTATTAAACTTATTAAATGCATTTTAAAAATGGGCAAAGATACTTTTTACGTTTCATACAAAAGTGGTTTAAATGTGATTACGATAAATAGTAAAAAAAAAAGGTCATTTTCTAGAATATTTTAAATTTACATACATACATACATAAAATCACGCCCATAATCCCCTAAGGGGTAGGCAGAGTTAAAGGGACAGCATGCCCCTTCAACCACATTCAGCCAAAAATAAAGCCGGGCTGGGTTAGATGGAAAATTGTGAAAAAGCAGTGACAAGCGGCCAACTTGTCACCTACACAATCACACACCCAAAACCCGATATACCATTAGTCGCTTTTTACGACTTGTTAGGCAAGAACCACAGTTGGCACATTATTTTTTTTTGTCCCTGATTAACAGCGTCAAGTCCCAGACCAACATGGGACAACTTTAAATTTTTTATTTAGAATTATGAGTTAAATAAAAGTTTTTTCATAAACTTAAAGATACATACACACATTGAATGGATTATTGCATACATTTCTCTAAATCCAAATCAAATCTTTTATTGACTGCCTCGTTGGTCTAGTGGTAGCATGCGCCGCCTAAGGACCAAGAGGTCCTGGGTACAAATCCCGGGTCGGGCCAAAAATTTGTGGCTGGGTATTTCAATATCCAAATTACTCAGTAACAGCCCGGAGTCAGGAAGTTGGCGGTTTAATCACCCCCGTGCCTCGGAAAGCACGTTAAGCCGTTGGTCCTGCGCCTCCTCTCTCCCGTCATGTCGAATTGCCGTCTCACCGGACTATGAGAGTGAAGGAATAGAGATTGCACCTGTTGTTAGCGCACATACTTGTGCACTATAATATCTCCTGCGCAGATGGCAAATCCTCGTTGAGATTGGCCGCCGTAACCGATATCGGTTAGGAGGACATTATTATTATTATTTATTATACTATTATTATAAAGCTGAAGAGTTTGTTTGTTCGTTTGCTTAAACGCGCTAATCTCATTTACTGGTCCGATTTGATAAATTCTTTCACTGTTAGATAGCTCATTAATCAAGGAAGGCTATAGGCTATATAACATTCACTACAAACGCGAGTGAAACCGCGGGCACAGCTAGTAATGGAAATACAGGTGGTGTCGTTAGTTAAGCTTAAAATACATCATTAAGACAAAGCAATTTATTATCAACATCAAATGATATGAAGATTCTCGGATGCCATAAAATAAAATTGGGGGCTTTGTTTTAGCAAAAAACTTGCTAACTTGAAACATAACACAACAATGCTCATTATAATCAACTGATCTGAATACTGGAGCCAATATACTATAATATGCCTAATACTCAATATGAGTAATATACACTATACAGTACCGTACATACACATTATACAGTATGTAGCTCAAATAAAAAAAGTTTTTTGTTTTATGATTTTTTTAATGAATGGCGACTAATGGTATATGGGGTTGTGGGTATGTGATGGTGTAGGCGACGAGCTAGTTACTTGTCACTACTTTTTTTACAATTGGAATAGATGGAAATCTATCCCAGCCTAGTGTTCCATGTTGGTCTGGGATTTAAGAAGAATGTGCCAACTGTGTTTCTTGCCTAGCATGTCGTAAAGGGCGACAAATGGTATATGGGGTTTTGGGCAGTGGCGGATTTACCCTAAGGCCCAGTAGGCCCGGGCCTAGGGCGGCCAGATATTAGAGGCGGCCAATCGTAATAAAAATTAAGTGATGACGATTTAGTACTGAGAGTTAAGGTCTGGGGTCTAGGGCGGCCAAGACTGTAAATCCGCCACTGGTTTTGGGTATGTGATGGTGTAGGCGACGAGCTAGCTACTTGTCACAACTTTTTTTACAATTTTCCATCTATCCCAGCCTAGTGTTCCATGTTGGTCTGGGATTTAAGAAGAATGTGCCAACTGTGTTTCTTGCCTAGCATGTCGTAAAGGGCGAAAAATGGTATATGGGGTTTTGGGCAGTGGCGGATTTACCCTAAGGCCCAGTAGGCCCGGGCCTAGGGCGGCCAGATATTAGAGGCGGCCAATCGTAATAAAAAATTAAGTGATGACGATTTAGTACTGAGAGTTAAGGCCTGGGGCCTAGGGCGGCCAAGACTGTAAATGCGCCACTGGTTTTGGGTATGTGATTGTGTAGGTGACGAGCTAGCCACTTGTCACTACTTTTTCACGGTTTTCCATCTAACCCAGCCCAGTTTTGTTTTTGGCTGAATGTGGTTAAAGGGGCCTGCTGCTCTTTTGACTCTGCCGACCCCTTCAAGGATTATGGGCGTATTGCTATGTTTTTTGTCTGTTGAATGAAAGTCAATGTTGTTGCTCAATAAAATATTTGCAACAGACCAAATACTACGCCGGCGAAGCCAAGGATTAAATGTTATTTTTAATAAAACATTCAACATCAAACCAAGACTCCAAACTAAAATAGAATCCGCCAGAAACACCTAAATTTCATATAAACACCTACAAATTGTATTAAGCATTTTCGGAACAAAGCGTTCCATTTTTACATCCCCATCAAAGTGAAAGTTTCGTTTCGTAGCCGATAGCTGGGAATTTGATCAAAAGCCTTATCGTAAATCCACTTAGCGAAGTTTAACCACGGCTTAAGTTAAACTGTTAATTACAGAAGTTAAAGATAGATTAGATCAGTTTGTTTTTATTTAGAAAGCACTTGGATTTTGCGAAATTTCACGCTGCTATCACAGTTTATATATATTATCAGTGAAGTAAAAAATATTTCGATTAGGGAATATTAATAGATATCTTGCGTGAAGTTTAGTTAGTTAATTGATATCTTTGAATGATATATGAGACTTTAGTTAGGAGTTATAAATACAATCAGAGAAGTGTCGCACATATGTATATGCATTTCTTGTTCTGAGTAATCAAAAATCGAGGGAGAGCTGAATTTCTTTTTATATTGTCTTATAATGTGCATTTCTGTTCCGTATTACTGCAGGAATGTAGGAATAACATATCACCAACTACAGTAAACGTATGCTTGATTGTCTTTAAAAGTGGTTTTGATGTTAAAAAAACTTTTATCGATAAAGTATTATAATTAAATCAATTTAATCTTTATGACACACTTAACATACTCAAATTATAATAAAAGTGAATGTCTCGATTCGCCATTCTTATTTGTCAAATGGTTGAAATGTCAATTTAAAAGCAAAAAGCAGCTGCAGAGATTTTCTACTGTCGTCACTTTTATTTTAGAAACAATCGCGCGAATTGGACGCGATGATGGAGTTTACGAATTTATAATTAATTTCAGTAATACATTAAAATTGATAGAGACAGTCTTCGCTTTTGGGATAACGAAGTATTATTGAACGATTCAATCTTTGAGAATTTACTAATATTTTTAAAGCGAAAGCAACTGTCTTTCTGTGATGTTTATACAACACCAAAGCTACTAAACCTTTAGCAATGAAATTTAATTCGCTAAGGTTTAAGCCCTAATATAGGTCACATTACCATCTTTATCCTGTAAAATTTATAGATCCTTCATGATACACGTTAGAATCTTTGTAATAAGCCGAAATTCTCGGGTAGGGTTGCGGAAAAATACTAGTACCTATAATACCTAGGTACATTGTAAACTGACTTGTCCCGTGTTGATCTGGGATTTAAAAAGAATGTGCCTACTGGCACAGCAATAACACACACAGTAGTGTTTCTTGCCTAGCATGTCGTAAAAGGCGACTAATGGTATATGGGGTTTTGGGTATGTGACTGTGTAGGCGACGAGCTAGCCACTTGTCACTACGTTTTGACAAACAAAACAAACCCACCGCAGTTATATTTTTGGCTGAATGTGGTTAAAGAAGCCAGCTGCCCTTTTGACTCTGCCTACCCCTTCAAGGATCATGGGCGTGATGTTATATGTCTATGTGTATAAATGGCATTTATTTACCTTACTATCTATAATTACTCACTAAAGCACTATATTGATATGAAAACTGTTAGTTTCTAGTTCAATAACTGTTTAACGAGAATACAGCTATATATATATGAGGAAGTATGAAAGTGGCACCAGTGGTAGATAAGATGAGAGGAAACCGTTTATCTTGGTAGGGACATGTGATGAGAAGAGAGGAAGGACATGTGACAAAGAGAGTGATGAGTATGAATGTTAGTGGATGGAGAGAAAGAGGAAGGCCAAATAAGAGATGGATGGATTGTGTGAAAGATGATATGAGAGAAATGGGAGTGGGTAGCTTGATGACGGGTGACCGGGACGTATGGAAAAAGGAAGACATGCTGCGCCGACCCCAGATGAACTGGGAGAAGGGCAGGAGGATGATGACAGCTCTTTGAACTCTGTTTCTTCCTTGGGCGTCACGGGCATGGTAGTATGTATGTATGTTATACAAGTATAGGTATATGTTCACGCAAGCATAATGTATCATTGCGAGCTTCGCTTCTTTTAACCATTAGGCAAGCTGCTACGCCGTAGTAAACCGTAGTAACATTATCAATATTCTACACGCGAGCCAATTTTGTAGCTCCGTAGCATTGCCTATAGTATTTCTCGTAGCGTTATATCATCGCTCTTTAATTGCTATTGAATCATCTTCCTAGCGTTATGTCTCGTGTTTAGACGGGGTCCGCTTAGACTATGATCCAGGATTTAGCGATTTCTGGTAATTACAATAAAGCGACTGCCGATCTGACCTTCGTAACCCTAAGATAAATAGGGGAACCAGACAATTTTTAGATCATGGAACTACAAATCCAAAATTGTTTGAATTTGCAGGTTTCATCACGATGTTTTCCCTCACCGTCGAGCTAGTGGTATAAATAATACGAATAGCATCTGTCAATTATATATCCTGCTTAAGTTCTTGCAAACGCTTCTTGAAGATGGCGCCATAAAAAATATTGTATGCATTCTGGCAATTTGAAACATAGCTGAGCTAAGTAACAATAACTATTGATATCGGTGTTAGGAGTGCTTAATGTCAGCTTGAGACGTTCTCAATGGGCGATTATCAATTAGAATAGAATAGAATAGAATATAATAAATGTTTATTTGGCACATTACAAAATTTGCTTACAAACTAAAACTTAACTAGACTAAACTATATGTAGCCAAATAGGCCTCCGCTCAGCTGTTGTCGAGACACAGTGTGCCACGACGCTGGTTTTATGCGGACACCTTTTCTGAAAATCAATTCAAAATCTTATTGCTGATGTATTATCTTTACTAATATTATAACGAAACAACATAGGCATGTTTGTCAGCTTCACTTCATATCAAACAAGACAACTTACAACATCCTAAATTGTACAGTTTTATAGAAAAAGTTTGTGCATCGGATCTGTCCCACACACATTAGCATACCGTATACATCATACTCACAGCAAAAGTATATTAGCACAGCGCCAAGCGTCGACCTGTGACGTCATCAATATTCAACGCACGAGTCAATTTCGTTGCTGTTCGGCTTTGTGCCGCTCCGCTCTTTAATTGCTGTCGAACAGCGACTGCCAAGTAGTTCCTGCTATTAACCAAAATGTATGCTAGACTTTGCCTTAACATTGTGTTTTTGTCGTAAGTTATTAAACATAAAACTAAAATTAAACTATCTTTACGCCATTTCCTTAGCGGGATAGGCAGAGAACCGAAGGCCATAAGGCACAGTTCTTATATTAATCTGATGCACTCGACTTAATCAAAAAAAACCCTCTTGGGCTCCCCTACTATAACACACCTTGCTTGCTTCTTTGGACATCATAACTCTTTTGATACACGCTACGGTTATCATGACTCCTAACAACACTTTCTGTTAATATACCATCAATTTGATCTTGGTAGGTTAAACCTTAGAAATACTTTATTATGTAGAATTATAATAAACTGACTTCTGCCTTTCTTCGTTTGCGTGATACAATTATAAATCATAGCCAAAATGTTATTGCAGTGTATGAGCTATATTATTCTAATAAAATATCATTAAAATATATTATCTTACTCACAGCAAAAGTATATTATCATCATCTCCCTAGCGTTATGTCCCGTGCTTAGACGGGGTCCACTTAGACCATGATCCAGGATTTAGCGAGTCTGGTAATTACATTGAAGCGACTGCCGATCTGACCTTCGTAACCCTAAGATAGGGGAACCAGACAATTTTTGGATCATGGTTACAAATTCAAAGTTGTTCGAATTTGCAGGTTTCATCACGATGTTTTCCCTCACCGTCGAGCTAGTGGTATAAATATGTACATAGATTTTTTTTAAATCTAGAGGTACATGCCCGGGTTTGAACCCGCACTCCTCGGTTAAGAGGAGCTTTGAGCTACCACCGCTCTATATTAGTAACACTATAAAGTACATGCTAAATGTTCATAATTGAAGTGTGTGTGTGTGTTTGTGTGTGCAGTGTAAATAAAAGAAATAAGTAATAATATAACATTTCGATTCATTTAGTAGTAAGTAATGTTGATTCTGTTTGAACGCAATTCGGATTAAGTAGCCATTCCAGTACCAGTGTTTTACATTATTCCGTGTCTTGTTATATATATTTAACCCCAAAACAATAAGTCGTCTTTTACGACATTTTAGACAAGGACCACAGTAGGTACATTCTCAAGTCCTAGACAAATACTAGTCAACAGTTTTTTTGCACAGAATCAACTCATTGCCTTTTTGATAAAATAATAACAGCTGATTCAGATTCCGTCATCCAAATTTGATCATCAGGTCACATTTTTGAGAAATTAGAGAACAAAGTTACTTAAATTGGCTTTTAGGTCTGACTTCAGTATTAATAAATCCATTTATTAATACAAAATTTTTCATATCTTTTGTCTTTTGTGTAAAGAAATAATCCCAAATTGTTGATTAACAGTGTAAATTATATTGCTATACTAATGTATCGCAAAATATTCGCATTAGAATGGTATTAAGAATTCGTCCATATAAAATGCGCAGCTACGAATGTACGCAAAAAATATGGTAAAGCTTAACTAGACTTAACTTTGCATAGAATCATAGTAGAAGCTTAATTCGAAGTACATTGAAATTTTCAGCATTCTGTCTATCAATCGCATGTATTATGTTTACATTTTATTAATCTTTATGCTGTTAAATAATACAACAAAAATCGTTTCAATGGCAGATATTTGAATGTTTCTAGGCAAATGACAAAAAAATGTGACGTGATGGAAAAATGTTTATAATATAATTCTATTATGCTGGTACTGATAATTAGAAAAAAGTATTAAATTGTTATGTGGCAAAAAAAGAGTTTAATTTTGTTGACTAGTGAATGGTTCGGTAATAGAAGCGAGCATGAACTTCTTTTAATGTAAATTCATTCAGTAGTTTTTAAGTGAAAGAGTAACAAACATCCATCAAGCCCATACATACAAACTTTGAATTTATCCTACTAATATTATAATCGCGTTTATAATATTAGTTATTAGAAATTATCCAGCTATAAACTAGTCACTTGTCATAACTTTTTCCCAATGTTCGTATATCTAAGCTCAATTTTGGGTTTGGATAAATGTGTTTTAAACAGCTTACTGCTCCCTGGGATCCGACTTCTCCTTCGGGTATTACATTAATGTAGATACAATGTATGTATGTAAATTCATGTGTTACGGCCTGTGTTCTAGGGAATACATACATACATAGCATCACCCTCGTTATGCCCGTAGGGAATTGCTTGACATAATGTCTTGATTTCAATTATGTTTCCACATGGCTCATGACAAAATATTCATCCACACCTACATGAAATCTTTGGAATGACCTTCCTGACGATGTTTCCGTCATTACGTTTCGTAAGATCTCTCTTTCACTCTCTCTCAATCTGAGTGTATACCAAGGCATTCATCAAAAAGAGCTTAGGGTCCTGTGTTAATTTCTATGGGAAATGTTAACTGCTTAGGTAAACAGTTACCATTCCTGTCTATCTAAAGGTCTGGATATCCCGAATGTGTATATACTAACTTTACATATATACATATCATCACACCCGTAATCCCCAAAAGGGTAGGCAGAGTCAAAGCGGTAGCGAGCTCCCTTAACTACTTTGAGCCAAAACATAAAACTGGGCTGGGTTAGATGGAAAATTGTGAAAAAGTAGTGACAAGTGGCTAGCTCGTCGCCTACACAATCATATACCCAAAACCCAAAATACCATTAGTCGCCTTTACGACATACTAGGTAAGGAACACATTATTTTAAATTCCAGACCATAGGACAACTTTAGTAGTACAAAATAAAACTAATCAACTGTCTTACTCAAGCCCCTTGTCTCGTAGACATTAAGATACTAATAATAATAATGTCCTCCTAACTGACATTCGTCACGGCGGCAAATCTCAACGAGGATTAACCATCTACGCAGGAGATATAGTGCACAAGTGTGTGCGCAATCACAGATCCACTCTCTACTCCTTCACTCTCATAGTCCGGTGAGACAGCAATTCGACATGGAAGGAGGTCATTAAGATAATAATTCAGTTATTATGATGGAAACTATTTAGTAAATACATCAAAATAGTTTCGCTAAGAGCTTCCATCGCTTACAACAATCTACATCGAACATCTAGCCCGTTCCTCCACAAAGGTCGTTAACAGCCAATTTGCATGCCCTAGGTCTCGACTAGTCTGTTTCGGAGGTTTTGTTAACTAGTTCACTAGTGCAGTAACTGGCAGTCGATATTCAATCGATAAGGTAAAATTTTCGCTGCAATCCTGTCTGATTGGTCCCGTGTTGGTCTGGGACTGAAAAAGAATTTGCCAACTGAGTTTCTTGCCTAGCATATCGTAAAAGGCGACTAACGGTATATAGAGCTTTGGGTATGTGATTGTGTAGGCGACGAGCTACTTTATTACCGAGCCCAGTTTTATTTTGGGCTGAATATGGTTAAAGGGGCCTGCTGTCCCTTTGACTCTGCCTACCCCTTCGGGGATTATGGGCGTGATGTTATGTATGTATGTAATCCTTTCTGATATTATGAAGCAAGTTTCTCTGTAAGCTCTTCTTACTTAAAGCGCTTAACCGATTGCGATAAAATTTGTCAAAGTTTGAACCTTCTAAAGAGCATCATAGGCTACTTTGATGCCTTTATGAAATTATGCCGCTGACGAAATTATTCTCACGACTAAGTATATTAATAGCAAATCAAAATGGAATATTGAACCTTGACTCCCAAGCACACAACACTAATTCTAAGGTACTAAAACAGTACTTTTGAATTGGTTTGTCCCATGTTGGTCGGGGACTTAAAATTAATGCGCCAACTGTGGTTCTTGCCTAGCATGTTGTAGAAGACGACTAATGGTATATCGGGTTTTGGGTATGTGATTGTGTAGGCGACGAGCTAGCCACTTGTAAATACTTCTTTACAGTTTTCCATCTAACCCAGCTCATTGCCCCATGTTGGTCTGGGACTTAAAAATAATGTGCCAACTATAGTTCTTGCCTAGCAAGTCGTAGCAGACGACTAAAGGTGTATCGGGTTTTGGGTATGTGATTGTGTGGGCAACAGGCTAGCGATTTGTCACTACTTTTTCACAATTTTCCATCTTACCCGGCCCAGTTTTGTTTTTGGCTGAATGTGATTAAAAGGGCCTGTTGCCCCATTGACTCTACCTACTCCTTCGGGGATTATGAGCGTGATGTTATGTGTGTGTGTAAAAAAGTGTGAATATAAAGTAGATTTCTTTTGTCTTAGCACCAACAAAGACACTACGTTTAACGTATTCCCGATTCAATTTGAAGAAATGTACTTACATTTTTCTTAACATCTTTTCTTGTATAAGTAATGTGCGTTGGTTGACATTTCAATATTTAAAAATCCAAACTGTGTTTCAACATCTAGACAAGACATAAATATTCCTTATCCCTTAAGATAACTTAGTGTTTCCCACCAATCATTATCTTATACTCTATAAGACTCTATAAGAGCAAAACTGTCGCTACCGACTATGATCGATCGATCCAATAACATAAATGGCAATCATATTTACGTCAAGTACCTAAGTGGATTACAAGGCTAATATCTTGCCGATAATCGCTTGTTAAAGTCAAGCGACCGTTATTGTGATAAGTAAGGATGGGTAATCAAACTTAAATATGTAGTTGTTCGTGTAGTAAATGGTTCATGCTGATTTAATATCCATTCTACTTTTTAGGACAGATAGATATATAGATAGATAAATAGTTTATTTTACTACATCACACACATACATGAAAGATACACTCATAAGAATAACCTAATTAGCTGAAAACAATAAAATAAAGAATTAAAATATTAAAAACATACAAAAGAGAAAAAACAAAATTATGTCTATGTGTGCTGCAGTATATAGGGACCAAGCCCCTGGTATAGTTTTTTGCCTTATCATCGTCCTAGCGTTATGTCCCGTGCTAGACGGGGTCCGCTTAGACCATGACCCAGGATTTAGCGAGTCTGGTAATTACATTGAAGCGACTGCCGGTCTGACCTTCGAAACCCTAAGATAGGGGAACCAGACACTTTTTGGATCATGCTTACAAATCCAAAGTTGTTTGAATTTGAAGGTTTCATCACGATGTTTTCCTTCACCGTCAAACTAGTGATATAAATTCGTACATAGACTTAAAAAATCCAGAGGTACGTGCCCGGGTTTGAACCCGCACTTCTTGGTTAAGAGGCGCGTGTCCTTACCATTGCGCTACCACCGCTATTATAAAAGGAAAAAATCCTGATTTTCAGGACCTCACTAGTTCAATGATTCAAATGTTCGAATAGTTTGATTTCAGCTTCGGCCCTATTGGTAAATGCATACCCGCAATCCCCAAAGGAGTAAACAGAGTCCAAGAAGCAATTCAAGGAGCTTCTTAAAATAAATTATCGGGTTTCATTACAATCTATTTCCTCACCGACCAAGTCACTAGGACTTACTGAAATAGATTTGAAAAATCCAGAAGTTACCCTCACCCCTCACGACTAATTTGTCCTTACCATAGAGCTATTACCCTACCCCCTCCCAAGGTTCCTTCCACCATGCACACCATACTTTCTCGCCGCTACGTGTACCTATAAAAGACTAAGATATCAGACCTTGGCCACTATACAACATTATTTTTTTGCCCCGAAATGCTTTATGCATGCCACCCCACTTCGGTGGAGCGGGTGGTTATGTGGAACTCATCAGTTCAGGGGCCTGCCAACTAAAACTCCGGGCTGTTTCGCCATATCAATTCTGGGGAGAGGGCCTTGGAACTTCCCCATAGACAACACGAAACTTGCCCACTTTTGTTACGATATTCGTTGTTACACATTTTCCAAAGAGCACTATCGAGTGCATCGCCCCAGCTCTATTGCATTTTGCAGCGAAAGTTTGGTCTCCTCGTACCACGGGATTGCATTGTGCCTCCCCGCAGAGTTATTACAAAGGGTTCTATATACCCCAATACTGTACCTAATTTATATGGTTTGATGGGAAAGTTGAAAGCGGAAGAGCGGTGGTAAGGACACGGCTCAATGGTAAGGACACGCGCCTCTTAACCGAGGAGTGCGGATTCAAACCCGGGCACGTTCCTCTGGAGTTTTCAAGTCTATGTACGTATTTATACCACAAGCTCGACGGTGAAGGAAAACATTGTGATGAAACCTGCAAATTCAAACAACTTTGGATTTGTAACCATGATCCAAAAATTGTCTGGTTCCCCTATCTTAGGGTTACGAAGGTCAGATCGGCAGTCGCTTCATTGTAATTACTAGACTCGCTAAATCCTGGATAATCCTGGTCTAAACGGACCCCGTTTAAGCACGAGACATAACGCTAGGAAGATGATGATGATGGGAAAGTTAAAAGGCAGCGATTTGAGCTGTAGTTGTTCCAATTCTACTTACTTTTACTTTAACTCGATTGTTTAAATGATTTAGTCTTAAATTCAGAATAATACACAGGAAAGACAGGCCCGTTGGTCGAGTGGTCAGAAACCCTGGCCACGAAACCAAGGTCCGGGGTTCGAATCCCGCTAGGGGCAAATGTTTCGTGTGATGAACATGGACATTTGTACTCGAGTCATAGATTTAAGTATGTCTAGCCGTTCACCTAGTATTCGTAGCTTAGTTTGGAACTAGGGAATTGGTGTGTCAGTCAGGAGAATTTATCATTTATAATTATTATTACTAATTAAATCCACAAGTGAAAGTAAATAACTTCCCAACCTTACTTCCGTATATGGTACCTATATACGGAAGTAGAAGGATATTCATCCAAAACTCCTCGTATTCCAGAAATACATTTACATTCTAAACTTCATAAGCTATAGCTTCAAAGTACCGCTGGGTGTTACATAACATGGAAGTTACAATTAAGTAAAATAAACACTAGTTAAAATTAGTAGTGTAGTTACATTAGTACATCTGCAAGGTATCAAATTAGTTGGAGCCCTAGGGTCCGAAGACGGGAGACTGCATATTCCTGCATTTTGAGCAAACATCGGGCTGCGAGGCTCTGTATAGTCGGGGACTAGAGTCCTTTCAGTTTGAAATGGTTTATTTCGAGTTAGTGTAACCTTTGTTGCGACTCAGTATTTATATTTCCACGCATTTTTTATTATATTTACACGCGTGTTTTGTTTTAATGAAAATTTGTAATATTTTTTTGTCCCATGTTGGTCTGGGACTTGGTCCATGTTGATCTGGGACAAAAAACGAGAATGTGCCAACTGTGGTTTTTGCCTAGCATGTCGTAAAAGGCGACTAATGGTTTTCCGGGCTTTTGGGTATGTGACTTAGTAGGCGACGAGCTAGCCACTCCTTTTTCACAGCTTTCCATCCAACCCAGCCCACTGTCCCATGTTAGTCTGGGACTTAAAAAGAATATGCCAACTGTGGTTCTTGCCTAGCATGTCGTAAAAGGCGACTAATGGTATATCGGGCTTTGGGTGTGTGATTGTGCAGGCGACAGGTTAGCCGCTTGTCACTACTTTTACACAATTTTCCATCTAACCCAGCCCGGCTTTATTTTTGGCTGAATGTGGTTGAAGGGGCTTGCTGTACTTTCGACTCTGCCTACCCCTTCGGGGATTATGGGCGTGATGCTATGTTATGATATGTAATATTTTTCTTACTGACGGACCCAAACCGTCTACGGATGATTCCTAAATCATCCGCAGACCGGACTACAGGTGCCTGCAGTGCACAGTAGAGAAATGGTGATATAACATGCAGAGTCCAGCTCCTTTAAGTAAATTAGCCAAAAATCGAGCTGGGTTAGATGGAAAGTTGTGAGAAGTAGTCCATCAAATCAAATAAAAAAATTATTAATTTTTCTCTCACAACAGTACACTGTATACATAATTATAGTGCAGCATGCACATGTGTGCATACTGGACCATAATTATGTCTATTCTATGCAACATGTGTGTGAGAGAGTGGCGCCTGAGATAACCCGTGATAAAGGTCACCAGAGCTCCACCTCCCAGGTAGGTACTCTTAACTTATTCCGTCATCATCCAAGCGTTATGTCCCGTGCTTAAACGGGGTCCACTTAGACCATGATCCAGGATTTAGCGAGTCTGGTAATGACATTGAAGCGACTGCCGATCTGACCTTCGTAACTCTAAGATAGAGGAACCAGACAATTTTTGGATCATGGTTACAAATCCAAAGTTGTTTGAATTTGCAGGTTTTATCACGATGTTTTCCCTCACCGTCGAGCTATTGGTATGAATACGTACATAGATTTGAAAAATTCAAAGGTACGTGCGCGGGTTTGAACCCGCACTCCTCGGTTAAGAGGCGCGTGTCCTTACCATTGAGCTACCACCGCTCAGGTACTCTTAACTTATTACAACAAGTTATATCAAAGTAGGTTATAACAATATAATATCTGTACTAGAACAAAAGTTATACGACTAGTACAGACATCACAGTAACTTCCATTATCAGCGCCGCCAGGTCATGCTCGCGATTATCGCGTCACACATCCCGCCCGATAATGAACATGTACCGAATATAAAGAGCGAACAACAATAACTCCGAACTGCCGTCGAAGAAACTTGAGCGAACTTTTGTTTCGCCGAAACTTCGTTCATTCGGACAGTTTAGCAGGCCCTACACGTATTTTTTATGTAGTGCTGGGCTGGCGATTGCGTATCGATATTTTTTTAGAATAGAATAGAACACAGACAAGGGATACAGATAAAAGCAGAAAAAAGAAAACAAAAAACAATAACAAAAAGAAATAAAATTATTAAACACAAATAAGGTGTGCCAAAACGGTGCCCGCATAGCTTAAGTCGTGAGCCACCTGATAGTCAGGTAGGTCACGACCCTGGTTTTCAGCGGGTACCAGGTCTACACCGCGCATCCGTCCCCCTCTCACGGTACCCAACCGACACGGTTACACGGTTTTTGTGTCGATATTTCCGAAAAACCTGAAAATAAAAGTAAAACAACTATTCGACAGTTAAGTTTTTTAATATAACTTTGATGCATATTCACCATCCTTCGATTTGAGACGTCGGACGTCGTCTTCGGAAAGAAATTAAATCGACATTATATACAAATAAAAGTAGACCCTGCCAGCGTTGTTCTCTAATAAAAAAAAGGAGAAGGGGATAGAAGGGTGAAAATACTTAACGACCTACAGTCATTAAAATTTATACTCATACTAAATATACAAAAAAAAAATACATTGAAAACGTTAGGGCCATTTCGGAGGAACTTAACACCACCGTGACACGAAATTTCCATAAATTAGACTGGATTGGATGGCTACTATAACACTACCTATCGATAGTTTTGCGGAACATACAAAAGGTACTTTAGAAATTTCCTAATTTACATAAATCCATGTAAATTAGGAGCCCATGTTGGTCTGGGACTTAAAAAGAATATGCCAACTGTGGTTCTTGCCTAGCATGTCGTAAAAGGCGACTAATTGTATATCAGGTGATAGGTGTGTGATTGTGTAGGCGGCAGGTTAGCCGATTGTCACTGCTTTTGCACAATTTTCCATCTAACCCAGCCCGGCTTCGTTTTTGGCTGAATGTGGTTGAAGGGACTTGCTGACCCTTCGACTCTGCCTACCCCTTCGGGGATTATGGGCGTGATGTCTAATGGGCTATGGGCGTGATCTATCTATCTATCTATCTACATAAATCCAAATAATCCTAACCACTTTTAAACGGAATAGCAAACATGATTAAACAAAATTACTGTTAGCCCATAAAGCCGAAGGCGCGTTAGGACAGTGCTTTGTGTCAAATATCGAGGCTTAATTATTATCCATTAGGACTACCAACGAATTCGGACTGTGCTAGCTAATTCGATGACATTGCAGCTAATTAGAGTTGGCTTTGTGATAATAACTAAACCGGCTATGTCAAATGCTGATGTTTATTGCATTGGAATTATATTACAGTGTTATTGGGAATAGATAACAATTATATATAAAGTTTTTGTAGTGGATGGAATTATATATGCATCGAGCAAATAACCTAGTATTTTGAGTTTTAATCCATAATAATAAAATTAGCATTATAAAACTACAGAGTTGCTTGAACGCGCTAATCTCAGAAACTACTGGTCCGCTTTAAAAAAATATTTCAGTGTTAGATAGCTCATTTTTCGAGGAAGGCTATTAAAAATCAACCATAAACGCGGGTTTAACCATGGGCACAGCTAGTAATATTTTAACTTTACGCAGACTATCCAGTGATATTTATAACTGATTAACAATTTACTATGCTTATTTGATTATTTTTGGAATTGTCATTGAATTCGTTGGTATTTTTGACTGGCTCGATGGCGCATTCGGTAGTGACCCTACCCCATGTGCCAAGAGTTGTGGGTTCGATCCGCACTCAGGACAAACATTCGTATGATGAATACTTGTGTTTGTTCTGTGTCTGGGTGTTAATATCCAATATTTAAGTATATATTTGTAATTCCGCTGTTGATTCTGATATCCATAACACAAGTGCTTAAGCTACTTACCTCGGAGTTAGATCAATGTATGTGGTGTCGTCGGATATTTTATTTATTTATTTATTTTTGTAAACAGTAGATCGAAGATCTTACTATCGATGAGCCATTTGATTGAGTGGCCAGAGACCCTGGCTAGGAATCCATTGCTGCATGTGGCCGATAATTCGGCAAAAAAATATCGATACACAGACTTTACAACGTCACAACACTATTTCAGCAGGTTACAGACAAAAAACGTTAAAGTAAATTGGTGGAGACATTTATATTACGAATTATGATTTATGTTTACGGCTGATGTCTTGTACAATTGAGTTATTGTAGTTTGGTAATTTTTTTTCTGTCAGTTCTTACATTTTTCTGTTTTTGAACGGTTTTAGTCCTTGTTACGGGTGTATCCCACTATTTCTATTGATAGAAATACTGGACCTGATCAAGACTAATTGTCCCACTATTTCTATTGCTGTCAGCTGCGACTTTGTCGCAAAATTATTTGTACCCAATGAATCATCTTCCTAGCGTCATGTCCCGTGCTTAGACGGGGTCCGCTTAGACCATGATCCAGGATTTAGCGGGTCTGGTAATTACATTAAAGCGACTGCCGATCTGACCTTCGTAACCCTAAGATAGGGGAACCAGACAATTTTTGGATAATGGTTACAAATCCAATGTTATTTGAATTTGCAGGTTTCATCACGATGTTTTCCCTCACCGTCGAGCTAGTGGTATAAATACGTACATAGATTTGAAAAATCCAGAGGTACGTGCCCGGGTTTGAACCCGCACTTCTCGGTTAAGAGGCGCGTGTCCTTACCATTGAGCTACCACCGCTCCTAACCTCCTAACCTTGTACCCAATGAATAATGAGTGATGAAATAAGTGTGTGTTTTTTGTTATTTGGGGACATTTAATTTCGTTCAAACGAGTATTTTTTTTCATACCGAGTAGTCGTTTTTTATTTTTTATCAATACAAAACAAATACCTAACATAACTGCGTTTTTGGTAGCAATAGAAAAAATCTGTAAAAAACGCTGGTCCAAAACCAATGAAGAGCAAAACCGAGCATTCGAATAGTAGTAGTATAGCAGTCGTGCTGGTAGCGTTTTTTGTCGCAATAGAAACAATGGGATAAAAATTGAAAATATCGCTTGTCCCACTATTTCTATTTTGTATTTCCATGGAAATAGTGGGATACACCCCTTGTTACTTGATATCCTCACTAACCTATGATGATGAGGGTCATACATGTCATACATATATATTTTATATAGATTAGATTGAATTGCAGGTGACACGATTGTCACGACTGCAGTCTCCTAAGGCAGAATCCTAAGATCAATTAGTTAATTTAACCAATTCCAACCAACTAACAATAGCAAAATTAGGTTTAGTCAGATGGAAAATTATGAAAAGGTAGGGGCAAGTAGCTAGCTCGTCGCCTACACAATACCCGATACACTAGTCGTCTTTTACGACAAGCTAGGCGAGGAACACAGTTGGCGACTCATTTCAAGTCCTAGACCAACAGACAAAACAATTATATTTGTCGGCGTTAAGCGATGCCAGCGCCACCAAGCGGCTAGTGTATTAATTGGAACGCCAGCGCCACCACGCGGCGCTTGACGGAGTCTACGACGTTGTGCCCGGCAGAAGCGAGCTCACTTTGCGTACGACCACCGAGCAGTGAACACGTCTGGAAACTGTCACGCGTTCCTAGGTTTCCTAGTACCTAATTCAGTCATCAGTGCTAATTATTGAGTTTAATTAAAATAACCTTGATTATCGTACCAGGGTTTGACCGACATTACCCGTCGTAACGCCCATAGCCTTCAATCAGCATGGCGCGTTTAATCAGCAGATAATAACAAAATAGAAAATAATTCTCCGTTATATTCATAATGTCTAACACAATTGGTTTAAAACAACTAATATCGAGGAACTCTACTACATACAGACCTATTTAATAAGCTGCTTTGATCTTCAAAGCGATTCGAGTCAAGAATTCTGTAGTCGACTGTACCTAGAGTGAATACTATTCCCAAGCCATGACATGTGCTGGTAATTCTGCAGGTATCGGGAATGCGGGCGACTCCCAAACGGGTCGTAATATATCTGAATAATTAATGACATAATATCTGTGACAGTTTGACACAGTATGAAGACAGTGCAGTGAGTTAGGAGTAGAGTAGGAAGATGCAAAGTGATGTTTTTCTTGTCTTTGTCTGTTGTCTGTCTTTTTTAAGTCCCAGACCAGCACGGGACAGTGCGCTGGGGTGGATGGAAAGCTGTGATATTTATTATTAAAAATAAAAAAGTGTGATAATGGGAATCGTGTTGAATTTAGGGATACGTATAGTTGGCTTTTATGCCGCCTTAATTGAGATCCAAATAGGTGCCGAGTTTTGTTGGTGAAGCTCAGGATTTGATTTATTGTACTTTAAATTATTTGACAGGGTGGTTAATCAAGTCGTTTGGGATTATGGCTATGTAACCAATGGGGTCCGTTTAGACCATGACCAGGATTTAGCGCGTCTAAATCACGTTGAAGCGACTGCCGATCTGATGTTCGTAAACCTTAAATAGGGGAACCAGACAATTTTTGGATCATGATTATACATCTATAGCTGCTAGAATAGGATTTCATCGATGTTTTCCCTCGCCGCCGAGCTAGTGGTATAAATACGTACATAAAATTGAAAAATCCAGAGATGTTTGAACTCTCACCTCTCGGTTAAGAGACGTGTATCCTTACCATTGTGCTACCACCATTCTTTGTACCCGAATGTTTTAAAAAATTTTTTTTTTAATTTGAATCCTTGATATTTATGAAAGAAGTGTAGTGCATACATACATATATAACATCATGCCCATAATCCCTGAAGGGGTAGGCAGAGTCAAAGGGCAGCAGGCCCCTTTAACCACATTCAGTCAAAAATAAAACTGGGCTTGGTTAGATGGAAAATTGTGAAAAAGTAGTGACAAGTGGCTAGCTTGTCGCCTATACAATTACAATAATAAAGAAGGTAGTCTAGCATTTTTAGACATTCCCTTTAAACTCCCATCATATTGAGGGTTTGAGTGAACATACTTCACTGTCACTTGATTTACTACTAACTTTGTTAGGAGCTTGCTTGTTTAGTACAAAGTTACCCTCAGAGCCCAGTCACCCGCAGCGCAGCAAGCACATTCATATAAGTTACATAGTCTCGTTACAGATTTACTAAACCATGTAGTGTTAACTTTAATGGTTGCTAAGTTAACTTCGTTTCTTTGGGTATGATCCGGACCCTTTGAAAGGTCCTTCATCTAAAGATCTCCATCAGTATGCTTATCGGTACCCTATTACTAAGACTGATGGCTGTCCATCCACTCGTCTGTCACAGGGTCTCTATCTATCCCTTGAACCCTTATTATAATAATAATAATAAATTCTCCAGACTGACACACCAATTCCCTAGTTCCAAACTAAGCTTATGCTTGTACTTTGGATACTAGATGAACGGATAGACATACTTAATAACGTTTATAAACATCCATGACTCGAGTACAAAATGTCCATGTTCATTATACGAAACATTTGCCCCTAGCGGGACTCGAACCCGCGACCCTTGGTTTCGTGGCCAGGGTCTCTGACCACTCGACCAACGGCCAGTATTATGGAGATAACACTTTCATATAGTGCTGTGCGAACTACGCGCTCGCTCTAAAAGTGTAAGTACTTCCGCCGAGCTAGGTGTTGCTTGCTCGAGAATTTAGGTCCGAATAACCGTCTCGGTGTATTGTATATATACTAAGTGGTGAGGATAACTCCGTCAGCGCGATGCAGGATTGTATGACGTTTCTGCATGTTCTATCGACGTCAAATGTTTACATATTATTGGAGCTATAATCTTGACTATCTTGTGGCCACACTACACTGTTATAACAACGTTTATACCAAAAAATTTAAAAAAAGGTAATATTGACATAGGTCTTTATAGAAGAACGTGTTTTTTCCCTGTCTTTTGTTCTACCATAGTTATTGAAAAAGGATGATAATTGATTTTTTAAGAAATGTGTATTAAACAATATCGTATTAAGCCTCCCGTGTGCGAAGCTGACACGCATTTCGCCATTTTTTTATTAAATCTTTTAGCCTTCTTCCATTACACTCGATGTACTTAACTTTATATTCATTACTCTTGTCAGATACATAATCTTACTGCATACATTTGAAATATGTATAAAGCCCACCAGATGCTGGAAATTATTTATATTTTTCCTAACACCGAGAACTTTTTAAAGACTTGGAAATCAAAAGCTGCTTTAGCGAGCTTTCACAAAGTTCCAAGTTGAGTTCCCTACGTTACTTAATTCCCGTCACATTCGAATGTTTTCAAGTTTTATTTCGTTTTTACGGGAAAATTATTTTTACTTTTAACTTAGGTGAGCTCGGCTCTGGAATATGAAAGTAATGTACCTACCTAAGTTCGATTTTAGGGCTTTGGAATAGGTAGTTTTTCACAATGTTGGGGATATTTTTGTTTTTTATTTACTTTGAATATTGTGTTGAGCAAAAAGCTGTCTAAAACACATTTAGTCAAAAATGATTGAAAATGAGTTGCTTTAATTTTCCATTTAAAGTAACTTATTTTCTATAATTCATTGTCCCATGTTGGTCTGCGACTTAAAAAGAATGAGCCAACTGTGTTTCTTGCCTAGCAAGCAGTAAAAGGCGACTAATGGTATATAGGGTTTTGGGTATGTGATTGTGTAAGCGACGAGCTAGCCACTTTTTCACAATTTTCCATTTAACCCAGTCCAGTTTTGTTTTGGCTGAATGTGGTTAAAAGGGCCTACTGCCTCTTTGACTCTGCCTACCCCCTCGGGGATTAAGGGCGTTATTATGCTATGATTAAATGGAAGATTATGGAAAAATTATCTGTGGATAATGTATGTATGTATGTATGGATATTGTCCATACAACAATAGTGACAAGTGGATGGCTCGTCGCCTGCATTATCATAAACATAGCACTCAGTACAGTGCAAAGTATGTTTATTTTTCTGGTTCATCATTATCCTTCTAGCGTTATGTCCCGTGCTTAGACGGGGTCCGCTTTGACCATGATCCAGGATTTAGCGAGTCTGATAATTACATTGAAGCAACTGTCGATCTGACCTTCGTAACCCTAAGATAGGGAAACCAGACAATTTTTGGATCATGGTTACAAATCCAAAGTTATTTGAATTTGCAGGTTTCATCACGATGTTTTCCCTCACCGTCGAGCTAGTGGTATAAATACGTACATAGATTTGAAAAATCTAGAAGTACGTGCCCGGGGTTGAACCCGCACTCCTCGGTTAAGAGGCGCGTGCCCTAACCATTGAGCTACCACCGCTAATCAAATGTTCATATTTGGTAACCAGCTATAGATGCTAAGTAAAGACAAAAAAGAAGCCAAAACAATGAGTTATACGTATATCGGTAAAACGTATCCACAAAAGCTCAAGTTAAAAAAGTTGAAAAATCAAGGTGAAAAGAGAGAAAGTTTCGAATAAATATTCAGGATTTGCAGAAGTTCCGAATAAGTCTTATGTCTTATGGAAATTAGGTTTTAGGATGCTGCCACCGGAGGTATAAAATTCATAAATGTGGTATCTTAATGTAACCATAAATGTAAAAATGTTGCTACAATAAATAAATTGTCCAGACTGACACACCAATTGCCTAGTTCCAAACTAAGCTTAAGCTTGTACTATGGATACTAGGTGAACGGATAGACATACTTAAATACGTTTATAAGCATCCATGACTATACAGTACACATGTCCATGTTCATCAAATGAAATTTTCCCCTAGCGCAATTCGAACTTGCGACCCTTGGTTTCGTGGCCAGGGTCACTCTGACCACTCGACCAAAGGGCCAGTCTAAAATAACAATGAAGACTTAGTCCAATAACTGATGTCAATTATCTTGTTATGATTAAATGCAGGATTGCATTGGGTTGGTTTTGGATTTTTGTGTCGTCTCTGCAACGACCATCGAACCTGCGACCTTTGAGTTTGCGAAGCGATGGTTCCGCCATTGAACAAAGAGGCTGTCTAAAATAAAGATTAGTTATTACGTAACGAAACAAAATATGTCTGACTATCAAAAATGTACGTTTCCTTATAGTTTATCTACTTAGATTTTGAAAATCTGAATGGACCCAAAAAGCAACCTACTCCTTTGAGTATGTTCCCGATTTCAATTATCCGTTGAGCTAGAACGGATCAAGTTAGTTTCTTCAAGCGTTGTCTAAATAAACAATGCAAAACATTATAAGTTAATCTCAAGCGATAAATCATTATGATTACTTTATTAATATATTATATACTTAAGTTAAACGTCCGTTAATCGCACTTATAGATCTCCTTACGTAAATAACCTTCCATGACATCTGCATTAAGAAACTAGACACTATAAACTGAATTTCAAATTAGTGGGCTTAATTATCTAGTAAACTCTAAGTCTTCATAGAGTTTAGGTGGTTTCTCAGAAGTCGCTGAGACTTCTCAAATTAACACAGTTTAATGTAGCAATTATGCTGAAGCAGAGTTGCTCAAACTGGGGTATATAAACCCTTGGGGGCTAGAACTTAGAAGAATGTACGAATAATAAGAATGTACGTTACGACATGTTAGGCAAGAACCACAGTTGGCACATTTTTTTTTTTGTCACAGATCAACATGGGCCAAGTCCCAGACCTACATGGGGCAAAAGAACAAGATTAAAAAGTGCGAAAAGATAAATAAAACAAAATATATAAACGCTGCATCATTTGTCTTAACCGGAGTTAAATTTACTGAAGCAATTATACAACTGAACAACATTAGAAAAAAATTGGTAATGTGTTTAGTTTCTATTACCATTTCCTTAAATCAAATATCTAAAAACACAAATACTTCTATTCTTTATACTTCCTACTAAAATACTTATGTCAATAAGTTACTTCTGAAAAGGGGTTTGCAAGAATCAACATTAGGGGCTATGTGCGACTAAAACTTTGAGAAGTTCTGAACCTTTATTATAAGGTAACGTGTAAATCTATTTATAAACGTTCGTTTACAACGACTTTGTGTTGAGAAGCAGTAATAAGGGTTGGTTTTATTATAGTGAGGAGTCTACTGAAGATAAATTGATATACTTTACGAAGAGTTTCGTAGGTGGGCGGAGATTTCAATGATTGGGGTAAGGAGCGGTGGTAAAATTTAATATAAAATTATCGTGTCAACGTGTTTGTTACCAAAGTCCTCCGAAACTGATAAATTGCTTGATAAATTTTTATGAAATTTTATATGTATATTCGGTAAGTCTGAGAATCGGTCGTAATCTATTTTTCATACCCCTAAGTAAGGGTGGTCCACCCCAAAGCTATAACATGAGAACGGCTTTACCGATTTCGCTAATTCATTTTTAGTTGTGTTTTTTTTTTGTCAAGTGAAGGTTCTTATAAAAGAAAAAAAGAAAAAAGTTGCGTGGTAAAAAAAAAATGGGTATTGAAAATCCGAGAACGGGGCGTTACGAAGTGCGCTGGCTCAGCTAGTAACAAATAAAAATATCAGACAACACATCACACACATTAATCTGACTCCAAGCTAAGTAGCTAAGGCACTTGTGTTACGGATATCAGAATCAACAGTGGTATTTAATTACAAATATATACTGAAATATTGGAAAATAACACCCAGACACAGAACAAACACAAGTATTCATCACACGAATGTTTGTCCTGGGTGGCGATCGAACCTACAACTCTTGGCGCATTGGGCAAGGTCACTACCGAATGAGCCATCGAGCTTGTCTAAAAGGTAAGGACTTGCGTCTCTTACTACTAGGTACTTCTGAATTTTCAAATCTAAGAAATGGGTTTATATACGGTCCTATGGGGTACATGGACCTAAATTTAAGGACCATTAGGATATAGCAAGTTTATTTATTAAATTAAAGCGACTGTTTACCTATCCTTCGTAAAAATCAGAGTGGATAACCAGAACAATGCATCGCACTAGTCACCCCTACAATTTTCGAAGGTTCCCATCGATTCCTCAGGGATGCCATTATCAGATCCTGGTTTTATTATCATGGGACCACCCTTGGGATATTTCCTTTCCAACAAAAAAATAGTCATTGAAATCGGTTCATATACGACGAAGTTATGCGCGAACACACGTAAAAAATATATATATATAGACGGTCGAATTGAGAACCTCCTCCTTTTTTAAGTCGGTTGAAAAAACACAAAGTAATCATAATAGGACATGACGCAGTTGCATTATCCTATTCAGACGTCCGTTTCTATTCGTACATTAATGTATAAAACACGCATTCGAATTTGCATTTATATTCCTTGGCAGGTTTTTTTCAGTGCGACTACGTTTGACTTTATTAGGCGTATTAGGCACTGTATTTAAAAATGTGACGGTTGTTGAGAGTAGCAACCCTCGTGTTAAATACCAACAAAAGCTTAGCCTAGTTATAAATTTAGCTTATATGCTTCTGCTTTGGACCGATAAACGATAGTTATTAGTGGTTATTACCGTTCATAATAAATTTGAGTAATAATTTTTGATTTAATTTGATGATTTGATGTGACATGTTAGACGTATCTGACCCCCAAGTAGTGTTGCCACTCGATAGGCCAATATTGATAGGCTATTGATAGACAATCGATACTGAAAACTATCGGTGAACAGCAATATTATACTATCGATCGTATAGATGATTTGGCCGTTAAACTATCGATTGCAAAACTATCGATTTTTCGGCAACATCGTTCGTGAATCCACCGCAGTGGAAATAAAGTGCACATATAGATATCTCCCAACATGTCCCTTCACTACTCTGCTCCTATTGATTGTAGCGTGATGAAAAGTATACTATAACCTGTCCAGGAGTATGAAGAATAATTGTACCAAGTTTCGTTAAAATCCGTTGAGTAGTTTTTGTTTCTATAAGGAACATACAGACAGACAGACAGACAGACAAAAATTTTACTGATTGCATTTTTGGCATCAGTATCGATCACTTATCACCCCCTGATAGTTATTTTGAAAATATATTTCATGTACAGAATTGACCTCTCTACAGATTTATTATAAATATAGATTACCTATTCGCGCAATTCACTCGCGTTTATGGCTGATGTGTCGTAGTATTGTGTTATTTATATAGCCTTCCTTAATTAATTGACTAATACACAAAAATATTTATTCTATTCGTACTAGTAATTCCTAAGGTAATTACTTGTCCAAGCAAACAAATTCTTCAGCTATATAAGTTAGTAAGTAAGTAAGTTTGAATTCGTTATCTTAAATATTATATTATATATTTATATTTTTTTTTATATTGATACTCTACAACAGGCCCACACTAAAACGTGGTTCAAAGTTAATATATGATTCATACAACTTGTATAAATTGTATTGAAAAGAGTAACTACCGAGTTTCTTGCCGGATTCTTCTCGGTAGATACAACATTCCGAACCGGTGGTAGAATCATATAGCTGGCTTTACCTGTATTTGACGATTTATAAGTGTTTCCTTGAAACCTATATAAATAAAGAATATTTTGACTTTGACTTTGACTTTGACTTTAAAGGTCGCGTTTCTCAGACCCAGTGCGTACAAACTAAAATAAAGATTTGATACCAACTGCTATAAAAGCTTCATCAGGAGTAATGAATTTTTCAGTGGGGAAAACGGCAACGTTTATTCTACTTAACTTTTTAATGGCGGGCTCAAGTTAACGTTCGTCGGAATTAGGTTTTTTAATCTTCATCTATTTTACGTTTGAATGATGCCTGGACTTTTTGAACGAAAAAATATGCATATACTATGCATATGATTTGAAGAGTTTCTTACTTATTATTTACTTAGTGTATAGTGTACTTACTTTAGACTTTATGTAAATTGCAATAAAACGCTTTCTTCTTTGCACGATAGTAAAACATTGTGACGTCACAACGTGCCTGATTTGAACTTAACTACTTGAAGCCTACTGTTTTTTTTTTTTTTTTTTTTTTTTAGTTTGGGAAACTCCCACGAGCCGTCACCCTCTACTAGGGGAAGCAGAGGGCGGTGTGTCGGACTCGAACCGACTAAAACCAATCCTCGGCAATCCTGGTCCGGCCGCAGGGGGCTGCGGCCGGTGCCGCAACTGCTCGTTGGGAAATGCCGAGCAGTCGCAGCTCACCTCGGGGTTTCTCTTCGCTTCGGCCCTGTCCTGCACCAGGGTCTACTAAGCCCCCCCGGTACGCCAAACCGAAGACCCCAGCGGAGGGGACTTGATGCCTACTTGATATATCATTTTTATCCAAAAATATAATTTTCCTGGGGCATAACAAAACACTTAAAGAGAATGAACTGGACTACCATAAAAACTATGATTTACAAACTTTGAATACACACGAGGCGAAATAGCGGGCGTTGAACACAAAAAAAATTAAAAAATATAAATAACTTTTTTAAACTTGATTCCAGCCATTATTTTTTATCCACAACGACTTGAGATATTTTAATTCGTGTCTCAAGTTGAAACTTGACAGCTTAGTGTCACTTTGATGACGATTTTTTAACTTTTTGAGATTCAGTGGAATGAATTTAGTAAAATACTGTTTATAGCGAGTCTTCACTGAAATAGAATGCCATATTTTGACATAATATATTAAGACTAGCTTGTCCACGGTTTTACCCGCGTTTATGGTTAATATTATATAACTTATAGCCTTCCTCGATTAGTTAGCTAAACAACATATTTTTTTTCGTTACAACCAGTAGTTTCTAAGATTATCGCGTTCAAGCAAACAAACAGACTCTTTAGGTTTCTGTATTACTTAGTTTAGAGTATAGATAGTAAGGTTTTCTATGCAAAGTCCACACACAGATTAAAGACGCAATGTTTGTCATATTCATTGTATCTTTTCTAAAATACTACTGTTTTGTTGGTAAATACACTTTGTATTACTCGGTGAACTAAAAACTTACTTAACTTACTTGCAATACATACATACATACATAATGTCACACCTTTTTCCCATGGGAGTTGCCTACCCAGATCAGGTAATTAACTTAGTTGAAATATGTAAGGAATAATAAGCTCTTTATGCCACATACATCGAAACATCGCGCCCATAATCCCCGAAAGGGTAGGCAGAGTTAAGAGGCAGCAGGCCCCTTCAACCACATTATGCCACACTTAGCCAATAACAAGGTCTAGTCTGGTCAGATGAGAGTATGTGAAAAAATTGTGACTAGTGGTCTGGTTTTCGCTCATACAGCTCAATACCCCTTACAGACACCATTACTCATCATAATTCCAAGACCAATATGATTTCAACTCCATCATCTTCCTAGCGTTATTTTGAAATAAAGATTTCAAATTCATTTTTTTTTTGTGAGAGGACGTCGGTAGTTGGCCGAAGGCGGCCTTTACTACCTACCGGGCTGGCGGGGGAGCGGGAAACTCTCACCCCTAATTTCAAATTCAACATCTCTATATTAATATAGGATTCAAAAAGCACTTATAAATAGTCAATAAGAACAGAAAAGAAACATTACCACCGATTCAGAAAGTAGAATCGGTCTATTCAGAAGAAACCGGCAAGAAACTCGATAGTTACTCTTTTAAATGCCAAAATTTACAATTTCGTTAATAAATAATCTACACTTACTAGGTAACAACACTGCAGGTGAATATTTCATTATGAAGTTAAACATATGCTTGTGATTTAAAAAGTCTTCGATCTTGTAGTAGCCCTTATGCATTAAAAGCACTTTAATGCACGATTGATCTTATGTGAAGGTAATCCTAGTAGATTTTCTGGAAGGTTATTTTATAAATTTATAAATACGAACATACGTTTGAAAAATTCAGAGGTACGTGGCTGGGTTTCAACCCGCACTTTAAGAGACACGTGTCCATAATAGCTATCACCGCTTTCAGCGACATATTAAAACATATAACCTAAACATAATCAATGAATTCCTGTAAGCAAAACCATTGGCTCAACCTAGAGAAAAAATACATTATATTGATAAAACATGTTATTCAGCGCGAATGGTTATCTTAGTACAATAAATACAAATTCTCTTTATCCCCAAAATAGAAACAAAAAATTCAAACCAAATCGACTCCGGACCTAAGTATGGAGTGTGAATCCTCCACTTCAGGTAAACTAGTATTGCTAAGCTTTACAGTATTACTTAGGACACCATGCAAAATAGTTTGTTTATAGACTTTTTATTCAGCCAAATTTGTCCCATGTTGGTCGGAGACTTGGCCCATGTTGATCTGGGACAAAAAAAAAGAATGTGCCAACTGTGTTTCTTGCCTAGCATGTCATAAGAGGCGACTAATGGTTTACGGGCTTTTGAGTATGTGACTGAGAAGGCGACGAGCTAGCCACTTGTCACTCCTTTTTCACAGCTTTCCATCCAACCCAGCCCACTGTCCCATGTTGGTCTGAGACTTAAAAAGAATGTGCCAACTGTGGTTCTTACCTAGCATGTTGTAAAAGGCGACTAATGGTATATCGGGTTTTGGGTGTGTGATTGTGTAGGCGACAGGTTAGCCGCTTGTCACTGCTTTTTCACAATTTTCCATCTATCCTAGCCCGGCTTTATTTTTGGCTGAATGTGGTTGTAGGGGCATGCTGCCCCTTTGACTCTGCCTACCCCTTCGGGGATTATGGGCGTGATGTTATGTATGTATGTTATGCATCCAAAAAATATAGATACTTGGCCCTTGGCCTATCTGCTAAGCAGTCACCGTAGCCTATAGACATTTGTAATACCAGATGCAACACAAGTTTGGCACCAACCTTGCTCTGATCGTCTTGTCTCACTTCACTGCGTCCAAGTTGACGTGGGGCGTCAGGCGTCGAGGCGCGCGGCGTGGCTCGCGGGACGTCGAAATTTTTTTCCGTTCATGGACAGGCGCGTGGTGGCGCACGTGGCTTTGTAGGCCGCTTCAACCACCGCAAAACCCGCAGCGTCGCCCACCGTATTACCCGCTGCTTCACCCGTTACAGACGATGCTTATAATTGAAACAAATGCTTCTCCGTGAACGCTCAGTACATCATGTGTGTGTTTACGCAGCCCGCGCCGCGCACGCGACGCCTGACGCCCCGCGTCTCCCTAAACGGAGCCTTACACTCACGGAATGAAACATAGCGTTTAAATTCAATGGTTATACGTACTTGAAAGGGTGGTAGGTTATGGGCAAAGGTTAGCTGTAGCATAGTTATACCTGCACAAAATTTACCACTATGCCACAATTTATTCATAAGGCCATCTAGGCATATTAAGTTGGTACTCTTTCAAGTATATAAATCAATTTCAAAAGTTCAGGTTAGTAAAATTTTTGCCACACATGTTTCGAGCTTTATTCATATTAACAGAAAGGAACTACCAGTTACCTCTTAAACATTTTGGCGTCATCATTTAGAGTTGGTTAAAAAATGGGAAATCCCACAAAACACTGCGACCATGGTGTCAACAGCCGCCGTAATTTTATTCGTCCTTTAATAATTCATAGAGCCATTTGTGGGTTCCGCAGGTAGCGCGGTACCCACATTTGGTATTTACATTTTTATGTCACCAATGCGATGGGTGTCGCATAATGAAATGTCAGTTATCCAAGTTATTGGGTTGAATTGAATTGTAAACACGTTCCGATGCAAATAAGTTTAGATTGAATGTGTTTTGAATAATTGTTCGCGTTGTAATAGGGTAGGGTCTCAATTAGCATAGGTAGGGACTAGATGGTTAATCCGTTAGTCGGTAATTGGTAAAGTTACAGTTTTGAGTTATAGTTTTACTAGTTTTAACTTTTAAAAAAATCTTTACGGGCTCATAAACTTTCGTTAAATATCCGTAAGTCAGTTTATTGTTAATTAAATACTATTTGCCAAAAATACATCCGCGCTGCAAAAAAGTGGGCTAACAAGCACATTTAGGGTGGCTTACTTTAAAATCTTCCATCAAAATACACTTGACAATATTAGTAGTGACTTTTACAAGATACAAGACAATAAACAAAATAATATATATATATATATATAGACAAGCTCGATGGCGCATGCGGTAAGAGTTGTGGGTTTGATCCCCATCCAGGACAAACATTCGTGTGATGAATACTTATGTTTGTTCTGTGTCTGGGTGTTAATATCCAATATTTAAATTTATATTTGTAATACCACCGTTGATTCTGATATCCGTAACACAAGTGCTTAAGCTACTTACCTCGGAGTCAGATCAATGTATGTGATGTAGTCGGATATTTATTTATTATTTATATCTAAGTTTACCACCATCAACCCTAACTTGATTTAATATTTGGCTTAATGAGGTTTAGGTACCAAATTGCCCTTTAATCTTTTCCTACTCCTTCGAGGATTGCATTCGTAGTAGTAAATATGTTTCGAATATGTTTTTGTAGTTCGAAACTGCCAATCGCAAGTAAAATCAACACTAATATAAACTTTAACTAAGAGAAAAAACGTCGCTAACCAACATGTTACATAGGACATCATTTAAAGATATAGATTTCTTACTCACCTGGCGAACTTCGTTCCGCCTAACAGTCAATCGGGTTAAATAAATTGATATGTAAACTATCCTATCTTTGAAATTGGATCAAACTGCACACATGGTGCAAATTTGATCAAAATCGGTTAAGTAGTTTTAGAGCCCATCGCGGACAAACAACGTGACGCGTAATTTATATATATTAAGAAGATTACCGAAGCGGCATAATATATTACATAGTTTCTATTACTAGTTAATGATTAATAACGGTGCCCAGATATGCAGATTAAGCAAGCAGACACGCTCTGGTGATTTGTCGTAGTATTTCGTGACCAAAAGGAAACCGTTCCTGGATATATATTTTAAGTACACGTGGGTTCCTGCAGGAACGGGCACGTGTAAGTTTAATCCCTATTAAAGCTGTTGCCTGCGACTTTTCCATGTGGAGATTTATTTAATACATAACAACATAACATCACGCCCATAATCTTTGAAGTGGTAGGCAGAGTCAAAGGGGCAGCAAGCTACAAAAACGGCGTGTCTTTGCTCGTGCGGTACGTCATTAAAAAATAGCTTATATGTTATTCCGGTGTATGTATCTATTTTTGTAACCTACATACGCATATTCTCTAATACATCAGTTACACTGTAAATTTTTCAATAGCATGAACTTCTCTACAGATAATCCCAGCTCTAATCAGACGATAACACCACAACTTGTCAAGAAATTATACAACAACAATATCAAGTTCAGCACATTCCGTTACATCTTAAACCTCGCTTAGTGAGATCCCCGGAGTAATCCCGGCATTAATATACCCTAATACCCTTACAGGCGAGCTAGATACGCTATCCTACAAAGCCTTATTTACTTTAACCCTGGAGGAAGGGGACACGTTAAGCTCTGGTGGTGGTTACGCTTCAACTAAGGTATTCTAGTCTAACTTGACGACACACCAATTCCTTAAACAATTATAATAAATATCCGACTACATCACATACATTGGTCTGACTCCGAGGTAAGTAGCTAAAGCACTTGTGTTACGGATAGCACAATCAACAGTGATATTACTCATATATACTTAAATATTAGATATTAAATAAATAAATAAATAAATATTCAACGACATCACATACATTGATCTGACTCCAAAGTAAGTAGCTTAAGCACTTGTGTTACGGATATCAGAATCAACAGTGATATTACAAATATATACTTCAATATTGGATATTAACACCGATACACAGAACAAACACAAGTATTCATCACACGAATGTTTGTCCTGGGTGGGGATCGAACCCACAACTCTTGGCGCATGGGGCAGGGTCACTACCGATTGCGCCATCGAGCTTGAAAACTCCTTAGATCCGAACTAAGCATGTATGGTTAAGCTGTGGACAGTAGGTAATGGCTAGATTCAGATTAGCTAGATCACACTACATCATATACATTGATCTGCCTCTCAAGGTTAGTTTAAGCACTTATGTTAAGAAAATTAAAATCAACAATGGTATTTTTTACAAAGATTGGATATAAACACCCAGACATGCCATCAAATATATTTATAATCATCGAGTATAAATATCTATATCACACGAAAAATTGCTTTAAGCGAGGTTAGAACCCTTGGTTGTCTGGACAGTGACTCTGACTACTCGACCAAAGGTCTTGTCAATGACCAGTGGCTATGGTTTGATTACTAAAAAAATACTTTGATACTATGATAAGCTTGAGTTAACGTAACATTTTGATAGGGAAAACATTAGATAAAAAGAGTTTAGGGCAGTCGCTTTAACGTAATATTCTAGAACTTAACCTTGCTTATTTCAAGCAAGGTATAAAATATTACGAACAATGGTAAAGCGGACATCGAAGTTGTATTTTTGAGAATTTGACATTTTAAGAAGTTGTCATTATGAGCTGAAACGGATATTCATTCGCACTCTTGGTGTGACTAACAAACAAACATAGCATCACGCCCATAATCCCCGAAGGGGTAGGGAGAGTCAAAGGGGTCGCAGTCCCCTTTAACCACATTTAGCCAAAAACCAAACTGGGCTGAGTTAGGTGGAAAATTGTGAAAAGTAGTGATAAGTGGTTAGCTTGTCGCCTACCAGCTACGCCTACGCCTGAGTGTCAGAATGGCAGGTGTACTTCTCAGATTAGCCTAAACATATTGCCGATATTTGATACCTTCTGTGTACTTTTACGTACCTCTTCTGAAAATGTGTGTACCTACGTCCGTACAAAGATATTTTGAATATTAGGTACACCCGCCATCCTGACGTCAGCACCGCGGATGTACTGTAAACCCATACATGTATATTAATAACTGTTTAAGTAGATTTGGTACCCCTTGTGTACCTGCAGAAACAAGCATTAAACGAATAAAATACGGTATACTTTCTGAGAAAATTAAACGTTACTGTTTTATAAAACGTATAAGGGCGACAAACAATCCTTTCGGTACTATAAATTATAAATAAATATTTACTATTTTAAATAAATATATAAATAATGTATTTCACACAACATAACATATTTTGACCCGAACTCAAAGTTAGACGCTTAAACACTTGTGTTATAGAATCAGAAATTAAATTAAAACCGAGCTTTTCGTAATAGACAGTCGAGTTTTGTGTATACCTGATTAGTTTTAGTTAGATTTTTTACGAGAAGGTTAGATTAAAATGTTTCACAAATTTTCATAAGCACCGTTAGCATCGCGCATCGTATGCGACCTACCCGTCTCGGCTATGTAGCACACTTTTAACTTTGACCTAGACGGCGGAGGCGCTCGCTGGAATATATTCAACGCGCCGGATTTAAAGTGGTGAGATGCAACGCGAAAGGTGTGAACGAGATGTAGGAGATGATGCTCTACTTGGTGCTACTTACGACAACACCTAGTCTTTAATACAAATCTAACATTACATGTGCCTCATCTTAGTGAACACACGTGTATCTAAAAACGTATTCTATACTGGAACTATACTGCAACAGTTTCCTATCGGTCACGAAACACGACGACAAATCACCAGAGCGTGTCTGCTTCCCTAACCTGCATAATAATATCTGGGAAACGTTATTAATTAATAATTTTTTGTCATGGAAATGTCTACTTTTAATGGTTTAGTTTTTACACTTTGGTATATCAATAAATAAATAAATAAATAAATCAGTTTTAACTAGTGATAGACATTACATGTTATATGCCGCTTTGGTAGAATCTATTCGTATAAAATTATGTCCCATGGAACATGTTGGTTAGGAACGTTTTTCTTTTAGTTAGATTGGTTATTTAACTAACCAACTTAATTCACGCCAATATAGAAATAAATATTAGTGTTACACAATATAATGTCCTCCTAACCGATATCGGTTACGGCGGCCAATCTCAACGAGGATTAGCCATCTGCGCAGGAGATATTATAGTGCACAAGTGTATGCGCTAACACAGATGCACTCTCTATTCCTTCATTCTCATAGTCCGGTGAGACGGCAATCCGACATGACCGGAGAGAGGTCAGGCGCAGGACCAACGGCTTAACGTGCTTTCCGAGGCACGGGGGTGATTAAACCGCCAACTTCCTGACTCCGGGCTGTTACTGAGTAATTTCAATATTGAAATAACCAGCCACAAATTTTTGGCCCGACCCGGGATTTGAACCCGGGACCTCTTGGTCCTTAGGCGGCGCATGCTACCACTAGACCAACGAGGCAGTCAGACATAATATTACACAATATTACATACATTGATTAATCAAATTTCAGCACGCCCAAGATATACATATATCACGCAGTTTCCACAGTAAAATCTAAGCTATCATACTCAAAAAATGTAATTCCATTAAGTTAGATATAAAATCGTGGAAAAAAGTAGTAAAAATGGTTAGCTTACCTTCACAATATCACCAACCCAAAACCTAACACACCGTTAGACGTCTTTACGATATGCTAGGTAAAAAACATAGTTGGCACATTATTTTTAAGTCCGTAACCAACATTGGACTCAAGATACTATCATTTAAACTTCAAAATTCAAAATTTCTTTATTCATGTAGGCCTTTAAAAAAGCATTTATAAATCGTCAATTTTACAAAGTCTATAGAGCAATGTGAATCTACCACCAGTTCGGAATGCTGATTCTAACGAGAAGAAACCGGCAAGAAACTCGGTAGTTACTCTTTTCATTCTCCGACCTTACCTTTTCATATAACATGCATAACATAACATAACGCCCATAATCCCCGAAGGGGAAGGCAGAGTCAAAGGGGCAGCAGGCCCCTTTAACCACATTAAGCCAAAATTAAAATTAACACATTACCTTTGTAAGCCTTAAATATAAGAACATAACAAATTGTATTATGATTACACATCGATTGCTATTTGATAATTCCATTACATTATTTTCCCCGACTGCCGAGCAAGTATTCCATAAATAGATTTAAAAAAATCAAAGGTACTTGTCCCAGCACCACTTGCTTCTAAAACGCGTATTCTTTCTATTGGGCTATCAAGAAAACTAAATTAACAATAAGATAGTAAGTAGAGCCTCCTATTCTATGAAAGCGCTGCCGCCCATATCTCGCGGTGAATAGCCGTCCTCCATCCCATACAAGACGATATTGCAGCGGAATATTATTTATATCTTAGCTGTGGAAAGAAATTACTTCAGAATGCATACGGGGAAGTGGGTCGCGTACTCGGAGATGGTAAATTCCAAATAGTAATTAAAGATCTGGAAAGAAAAACAGATGACTGCCAAAATGCTTATAATTATAATGAACGTAAGGCCCTAACTACTATTCATCTTCCTAGCGTTATGTCCCGTTTCAGAATTCGCTAAGACCATGTCCTGGGATTTAGCAAGTCTGGTATTTACATTGAAGCGACTGCCGACCCGACGTTCGTAAACCTTAGTTAAGGAAACCTTGGATAATAGTTATTTATAGTTATTTGAATGTGCAGGTTTCATCACGATATTTTCCCTAATCGCTGAGCTATTGGTATAAATACGTACATAGATCTGAAAAATCATGCCCGGTTTAAACCCACACCACTTAGCTATGAGGCGCGTATCCTTACCATCGTACTACTAGAGCCCAAACTACTGGTTTCCAATTTTTTAAACCTAAACCTAATTTTCATCTAACCCAGCCCGCTGTCCCATGTTGGTCTGGGACTTAAAAATAATGTGCCAACTGTGGTTCTTGCCTTGCATGTCGCAGAAGACGACTAATGGTGTATCGGGTTTTGGGTATGTGTTTGTGTGGGCGACGGGCTAGGCACTTGCCACTGCTTTTTCACAGTTTTCCATCTAACCCAGCCCAGTTTTGTTTTTGGCTGAATGTGGTTAAAGGGGCCCACTGCCCCTTTGACTCTGTCTACCCCTTTGGGGATTGTGGGCGTGATGTTATGTATGTAAACCTAATTTTGGCAATATCCGATATTCGGAATTTGTGGGAAATGTCCAACCTCCACCGAACTCCAAATACTAATGACAAAATAGTATTATCACTATATTCAATAATTCAAGACAGATATTATTATCGTCTACGTGTTACAACGTTAATGACACAATGCGATTGACGGGCTGCATCGGCGCTTTGGGAGTTCCTACAAATTGAACAAGCGGGCCTCACTGGGGTTCTTATAAAGACCTCTCTTAGCATCATAACAGATGGAATTTAGCATCAAAGTAACAAAATAAAAATACCTCAATTTGAAAATTCAATGTAACAGATTAGTCACGGTAATAATCTACGATTAGTTGTGTACAAGCTATATGTATACAAATATTTAGTTTAGCCATTTAGCCATTTGTTTAACTAGACAAACTAGTGACGTCATTAACTGACAAACCCACCTATGAAGTTTTTGGTTTGTGACAGCTTTTCAAAACAGATTAGTTTATGACTACACAGAGACAGAGTAGATTATGACAGTTTGGAGAATTAAGAAACAAATTAACCACAAGCGTCTAAGTGCGAGCCCAGTCTCCAGTGCAGCATCAAGCCGATAGATATGCACCATCTGCCTCCCGTTTAGTTACACGCCGCGCGATATTGTGTCACCGGGCTTAGAGTGGCGTCTGGGGGGGGAGGGGGGAGGGGCTTAGCAATATTACTCAAAGAAATTGCTGCATAGGCCTGTCAATCTGATCTGATTGTCAAATATGTTGACTCCTTTCATGACTTTTGGAAGTGCTTTCAATTGTTTGTCAATTGAAGTGTATTCGATTGTTTTGTTTTAAAATTTAACCAATACAAGATGTGGTATCACACCGACATCTTCAACAATAGCCCCGTAATTATTTTCAGCGAAATTAAACTGGGCTGGGTTAGATGGAAAGTTGTGACAAAATAGTGACAAATGGCTAGCTCGTCACCTACGCAATCACAACACCCTTAAATGAATACAAGCTTAAGAACTGACAAAGGATTCCCCTATTCCATGGAAATGTTCAATGATTGGTTGAAAGAGGAGGAGGGAAAATATTCAGTATAGGTTTTGTTAAAAGTATACGTTAAATTAATATACTCGACAGTACGATAAAAACCCTAAGCGTGTAAGAGAAGCAACCGTGCTAATTTTAAACCATAAACACCAAATTTCGGTGGTAAATAGGGACCTTATTTAAACACAACAAGGTTCAATTTGGGGCTTATTGAAAAACCTCTGCGTCTCCTATAAATAGTCATTTGTTACAGGACCCTTAACTTTGATGTTGGGACCTCCCCACTCGTGTTCTATTTGAGGCTTGGTGCAAGCGAGAGGGAAGATTTTGAAATTGTACAACGTTTTAGAAATACTAAATAGAAATATCTAATGATTTAACATATAAGTGACCTTGTACTAGGTAAATTTTTCTGTAACTTTCTGAATACTAATATCTGAATAAATAAAATCTAAATTCATCGTGTATCAATGTATGTGCCATTGCTACCTGATACATGTAACCGAATATGCGAATGTCTTCGCAAAGATTTTATTGAGTATTCACTTGTATCGCAGTCAGCGCTGCAAATCCTCAGGATCTAATACTTTCAGCGATTATTGAAGTGTCAGTACTTAACGCCAGTTTTCTTGGAAAGTGTTCCTAACCCTGTTAAACCGGTCCAGTCAATCTTCTACCTACACTTTTTTGGACTTAGAGCTTGTCCAGATGACGCGTTTTTACTCGCTCGTTTTGGGGCTTGCATCGCCGCAATGCAATTATATTTGGACTAGGGATTGCAATGCAACCCAAATGCTTCTTTAGCACAACGCTAGATCTAGCAGAGCTAAAATTGTGCTGTAGCGGAACTGGTTCATCCATCAATTCAATATCTAGTAGGAATTGAAATCCAGTGGTATTGAACCAGCACATGTAGCTGGCTCCAGCACAGCTGAAATCTGACTGGCTTGATGGCACATTCGGTAGTGACCCTGCCCCATGCGCCAAGAGTTGTGCGTTCGATCTCCATCTAGAACAAGCATTCGTGTGATGAGGTACTTGTGTTTGTTGTATGTCTGGATGTTAATATTTAAGTATATATTTGTAATACCACTGTTGTTTTTGATATCCGTAACACAAGTGCTTAAGCTACTTACATCGGAGTCAATGTATGTGACGTAGTCAAATATTTATTTGTTATTTATTATTATTTATTTATTTAATGTAGATAGAATGTATGAATGTCTAGTCAAGTATCCCAACAATGACCCCCTTTGTGGCTAAGTGCGAAAAACAAATGCCTAATTAGATAAGTAACTCGCAATCGCCCGAGTGAAGACGCGTCATTAGGGAAAGTTCTCAAATTCAAATTCTTATTGTTTCCTTTCCTTCACGCTTCCTCCTTCAACTTGCACCATAAATATGTATTGGGCACCCTACAAGTCATGCCTTGATTGGCGTTGATTGAGAGCATTGCTTAGCGACGTGCGATAGCCTACCATATCTGCCACGTAAATGGACTAATTCATTTAAGCCCACGTCTGGTGAATGGGAGGCTTAGGATCCGAGATATTGGGCTAGGTTAACTGTGGTTTGTGGTGCTGCGATAATATTACGGTTAGTGTAATGGTTAGAGATCGTGGTTTAGAAATCGGAGGTTATGGATTCGATTTCTAGAGGACGTGTGATGAATGTGGTATTTGGTTTTTTCAGTCATGGATTAGCACCATATTGTTATTGACAGAAGTTTTTACATACATATGATTAAGTTTTAATGATTGTATTTTCAGGTTATTGCCCCCTAATATACATTTCAGTGTAAAGAAGAATCACATAATATATACTACTGTATAAGGATAACGCCGAACGGGGAGGATTAAATAAAATAATACAGAGGACCACGGCGTACCATTTGAAATGTAATTTGGTAATTTTAACTTTTTTACAATATGACTTACGCTATGACATCAATGCCTATACAGCCTTGCTGTGAACATTTTATTAGGCATTCTAAATATTATGCCGTGTGTGGCAATAAACAAAAAGAGGTTTTACTTATTTAATAATAATGCTTTTACTTGACTTATTTTATAACTGAACCTATATGTCTTTTCATTACATATTCATTTTGAGTATTTTTATATGGCAAATGGTCTAGCGGAACACTAAATTTATCACTCTGTGTTTCTTTTGTATGTATGTGGTTGTGTAGGCGACGGGCTAACCACTTGTCACTACTTTTTTACAATTTTCCATCTAACCCAGCCTAGTTTTATTTTTGGCTGAGTGTGGTAAAAATAGCCTGCTACTCCTTTGACTCTGCTTACCCCTTCGGGGATTATGGGCATGATTTTATGTGTCTTTTATCTTAACTTCACTCTATCTTCTAGTAATGATATATATATTGTCTCTCAATTTGCACCAGAATCCATTCCATCATCAATGCCCGCTCATAACAATAACAGTTGATACTATATTGGATTATCTTGCAGCTCATGTTTCACAACCTTGCTTTTATATGTACAAAGCCTATATTTATACTAATATTACAAAGTCTTTCTGTCTATTTATTATCTCTTCACGCTTAAACCACTTAAAAGATTTTATTGAATTTTGGTATAGAGATAGTTTGATTCCCCAGAAAGAATATATAAAAAAGTTTTTATCCTAAAAATCACCATTTAAGCCTTTAAGCCTATAAAATGGTAGGCGGATAATTGTAAATTGCATCAATAAAATCGCCTACTAATTTCAATAAAAGTCGTGTGCAAGAGCTCGTATTATTTTTTATCCCAATATGGAAACGGTTACCCCTCCTCTCACTCGCAACTTCGACACAAGTTTCCGTGACAGCTTCCTAACGAGCGGTTGTCACTTCTCCGTAGCTAGCAAACGTAGGCTAATGATGATAAGTAGACCAAAACTCGACACTTAATACATCAAGAGCGATGTTGGCCCAGTAATTTGCTACCGTGTCCAGGCTGTGGGACAAGAAATGGTGACTAACGGCTGATTTCTTTAAGTCATTTGTCATGGCGTTAAGATTCTTGTTTGGTCTAGGTAACTAGGTCAAACTGATGTTTTGTTTTCTGGCGTTTTATCATATTTGTGGGGTAAGTTTGACCTGGATCTGAGATTTAACGAATCTGGTTTTCATGTTTGATGCCTACGATTCCTGTAATTTTTTCCCGGCTGGGACTGTAAATCTTCTTCCAGGATTTCAGCCTTTTTCTAGGTTTTCAGCAACTTATGAAGACATCTGTGTTTTACAGTTTTTGGCTTATGGTTAAGGACCATTGCTGCTTCTTGGAGTCCATCAACACCTTCGGGGACGGTAAGTGTCATAGTATGTATGTATAGTGGACGGTAAGTGTCATAGTCATAGTCTGTCATAGTCTGCCACCAGATTATCAAGATATTAAGCGTGTCAACATATGACTTTGATTGACCTGTCGATGACACCATACATTCTACAATTCGCAGAGGGGGTCTCCAAGGAAAGGCCTCTAGAAGTTCTACACACTATCCTGGTCCCCGGGCAGAGAGAAGGTCCATAACGCATTCCGCCATAAAAAAAGACATTGGTATTTTCTACAATGCGCTGTCACTTTCCAATATCATTGTCTCTAACACATAAAGTGGAAGGATGTAGGAGTCGCAAAAGGCCCTGGCTCACCTATCACGACCTGATTGGTCGTATATTAACAGAAGGCGATGTGAGTAGTCATAAAAACCGTAGAGCTTGTATGAAAAGGATCATGTATGTTGAAGAGGCGAGTGAGGTGTGTAAGGATCGTGCAATATGGCGTTTGGTTATCTCTGCCTACTCCGCTAGGGCATTGGCGTGAAGTTTAGTTAGTTAGTTTATTTCTAACACATATGTATCTCGCTTACTTAACTGTTGTAAAATCTCTACCAAGCTCAGTTTTTGATACAATTAAAATATCTCATGCTGTGATTTCACTACAGTTCGGTGTAACAATTTGTGAGAAAGTTCAAATTCAGCACTGTTCAGTAAAACGTTAGCAATAATGCTTCACAGATATTCCATGTACATTTCTATGCACACTTTTTAAAAACAATAAATACGCACACTCTCCATACACACCTCTATCCTACCATATCTATCATCATCACCTATCACTACCATCACCACATATTTCTTGCTCAAATCTCGCATACACATGACCCATGTATAGCAGTCATACATCTGCCAACCGCTCTGTCTTAGATAAATCAGACATTTTTCTCTCCATCTTTCCCCAAGCAAAGCCGAAATTGAAATCATCCTTCTAGTATTGTGTTCCGTGCGTACTAGAAGGATAATTTCGGGGTCCGCTTAGACTATGATCCCTGATTAAGCGAGTCTGGTAATTACATTGAAGCGACTGCCGATCTGACCTTTGAACCCTAAGATAGAATAATTGTTGGATCTAGATTACACATCCATAGCTGTTGGAATATTCAGGTTTATCACGATGTTTTCCCTCGCCGCCGAGCTAGCTAGTGGTATAAATACGTACATAGATTTTGCACCCCACGGCTAAGAGGCGCGTGTTCTTATTATTGAGCCACCACCGTTCTCCAAACACACATCTCTATCTACCAATTAATGTTTGTTTCTTTCTTTCTTTATTAACCAACTAACTAACTAAACTTCACGCCACTTCCCTAGCGGGGTAGGCAGAGAGAACCGAACGCCATATAGCACGATCCTTACACACCTCATTCGCCTCTTCAACATTCATAATCCTTTTCATACAAGCTCTACGATTTTTATGACTCCTAACATCACCTTCTTTTAATACACGACCAATCTGGTCGTGGTAGGTGAGCCTGGGCCTTCCGCGGCTCCTACATCCTTCCACATTCGCATTGTATATCTGTTTAGTCAATCTTTCGTCATCCATTCTTTCCACATGTCCGAACCACCGGAGCATGCCTCTTCTTACCTTGACTCCGACGCTGTCCTTCAGACCGACTCTCTTTCTTACATCATCATTCCGAACGCAGTCTGTGAGCGATACACCGCAGATTTTCCGCAGCGCACGCATCTCGACCGCGTTTATTCTACTTTCATGCTCTTTATTAACCACATATTTCATATACATCCCATGTCCTAAAGTCATACATCTCCTATACTCTTTGTCCATAGATATATCACACAGATCTCTCTTTCCCCAAGCAAAGCCGAAATTATGTATCCTAATAAATTACTACACCAAAAAGTCAGGCTGTACGTATGTTAACCTCTATGTAATGTAGACAATATCGGTGACATTCCAGCCCCGAGCCGTCTTCGGGAAAACAAAAGAAAGTCATACATTACCGCCAGGGCGAGGCATGATTAATGGACGGACCTTCAACCCTCCGACGCTGGTATTAACATCACCATTTTTCTTCGTACACCTAGCATATTTATCGAGCTAGCGGGACTGTGGTCGAGATATGTGTAGGTGTTGCGGTTTTCAACGTAAATCATGTCACAATTTCACAATTTTCCATCTAACCCAGCCCACTTTTGTTTTGGCTGAACGTGGTTAAAGGAGCCTGCTGCCCCTTTGACTCTGCTCACCCCTTCGGGGGTTATGGGCGTGATGTTATGTTTGTTTGTTTAGTAATTATATATTTCGATTTAATGAATGTGAACATTAGGTCTGTTATGTCTTTTTGTATTGACTGGCCCTTTGGTTGAGTAGTCAGAGACTCTGGCCACGAAACCAAGGGTTGCGGGTTCGAATCTCGCTAGGGGCAAATGTTTCGTGTGATGAACATGGATATTTGTACTCGGGTCATGGATGTATTTAAACTTATTTAAGTATGTCTATCCGTTCACCTAGTACCCATAGTACAAGCATAAGCTTAGTTTGGGACTAGGGAATTGGTGTGTCAGTCTGGAGAATTTATTTATTTTATTTATTTTTATGAAGGAAACGGTTCAAGGAAGCGGACTTAAAATAATACCATTGACTGAAAATAAGTAGCATATTCATTTGTATTAACACTCCGACACAACAGAATCAACGCATTACAAGTCTAAAAATAATACACATTTATTAAAATGTGTATTATTTTTCAGATTTTACTAAATTGTGTGTATCGATATACGTGTAAGCAGGTAAATGAATAAAAACATATAAAATATGCTTTTGTAATTGGCTTGTTAAGGATTACAAATAGATAAAATAAGTAGCATACGTGAATATAGTCGTAGTAAATATATTTTATTTGATTGTGTACTCTTACCATCAAAATATATTTCAGGAATCCCTAGATTTAAATCCTAAATTTTCGCTTATATCACACCCGACACACTAAAGTCTAGAAATGGAAATCTACAACCGCAACGGGTATTTTCTACCCCGAAACTTATAGGGTTAAGAAAATTCTTGGCGGGACACTTTATTAAGGTCCAACATTTTGCTCTAGTGAAATATGAATTTGCTGGAGCGAAAGTTACAAACAGCTCGAGGGAGGAATGGATGAAAGAAAAGGTAACGTGTTGAAGGCAGGGACGTAGCTAGGGGAGAGATCCTCCCCCTACTCTATTATAGGGCAGTCAACTTTCTAGGATCCTAATTTTTGGACAATTAGAATAATAATAATATTAATCGTTTATTGCACAAAAGAACTTAGGTTACAGATACATAACATGTTATTAAAATTAGTTTATGCATTAGTAGAATATAGCAGTAGAGATTACAGGGGTTCCCAAACTAGGCAATGCCTGTATCTTGGTGAACCTAGAAAGAAATACCATCGGAATCCAAATCAAAACCAAAAATACCCTCAATTGCATTATCTCCACCACTTACAAATCGTCGCCCAAAAATCAATATCCAATTATCTATTGGCAGCATGTTAAATTGACTTTCATGATCCTTAGTTAAGGAAACCAGACAAATGGGATCATAGTTAGACATCCTCAGCTATTTGACTGGCTCGTTGGTCGTGTGTTCAGAGACCCTAGCCACGAAACCAAGTCGCTGGTAGTGGTCGCCGTATCCCGCTAGGGGCAAATGTTTCGTGTGACGAACATGGACATTTGTACTCGAGTCATGGATGTTTATAAAACGTATTTAAGTATATTCATCCGTTTACCTAGTATCCATAGTTCAAGCATAAGCTTAGTTTGGAACTAGGGAGTAGGTGTGTTAGTCTGGAGAATTTATAAATTATTTAAATATGCATTCTTCGAGATAATTTTCTTCTCCAAGATAGTGGTATAAATATGTACTTAAACGTGAAAATTCCAGCGTATGTCGGCTTTTAATCATTTCCCCTTTCACATAAAGCGTATATCCATATCATTATTGTTAATATTTTTAGGGCAGTATATTGTAAGGATCGTGCCATATGGCGTTCAGTTCTCTCTGTCTACCCCGCTAGGGAAGTGGCCTGACATTTTGTTAGTTAGTTATTAGGGTAGCGTAATACTCAAAAAGCTATATAATCGACGTTGACGCAACCACAGTTGTTAAATTCTCTTTCTTAAAAATTTTAGCATATGAACTAACAAACGATTTTTTTAGGTATGTGACTGAGTAGGCGACGAGCTAGCCACTAGTCAGTCCTTTTTCACAGCTTCCCATCCATCCCAGACCACTGTCCCATGTTGGTCTGGGACTTAAAAATAATATGCCAACTGTGGTTCTTGTCTAGCATGTCGAAAAAGGCGACTAATGGTATATCGGGTTTTGGGTGAGTAGGGTAGGCGACAGGTTAGCCGCTTGTCACTACTTTTCACAATTATCAATCTAACCCAGCCCGGCTTTATTTTAGGCTGAATGTGGTTGAAAGGGCTTGCTGCCCTTTCGACTCTGCCTATCCCTTCGGGGATTATGGCCGTGATTTTATGTATGTATGTATGTAACAAACAAACGTATTAGCTTTAGAACTATTACTTTATGATACGTTTCTCTCTGATATGATATGATATAATAGTTCCCGGTCATTGTGTAACTAATGCAACTTCAGCGTGATTGAACCAACTATTTCCACTCTAGTTACGGTCCTGGCTAAAGGCCGCCATTTTTTATGTCTTTGTTTTTTTAGTTATACTGTGTTAGCAGGTATGAAGGAAAAGTCGACTGTGGAATGATCGTGAGAAACGGCCTGTTTGATCTATTAAAGACTATGTTACCATTACAATTTCAATATTAATGATGTGTTTATAAAATGTAGGTACTATGTTTGAACCAACACCAAGCAAATGTCTTATATGAATATAACTATTACACGTACTATCCCGACTGCATTCATTAACAGCTAGGGAAAATTCAAGGAGCAGTAAGCTGCTTTAACTCATATTTTACTAATATTATAAACGTGAAAGTTTGTATGGATGGATGGATGGATGTGTGAATGTTTGTTACTCTTTCACGCAAAAGGCACTGCATGGATTTTAATAAAACTTTGCAATATAGCTTATACATTAGAATAGCACATAAGCTATGTTTTATCGATGTACCACGCAAGCAACGCCGCGGGCAGAAGCTAGTCCAAAATAAAAATAAATTGAATAAGATTAAAATTGTAAAAAAAAATTAACCAGCTCACCTGACAATCACAAATCCAAAACCGAATTGTCACATTTTTGAAATTTGTTAGGCAAGGTATAAACTTAGTTCTTTCTTCAAGTCTCACACCACCATGCGAAATGCAAATATTCCCAATCCTATTCTCTCTCTAAGCGTCCTTGCAAACGGAATACTACCCTTGAAGCTTAGCTTGATATTAGAAGCCATATCTCGTAGAAATGCGTTATTATACGCCATACTACAACTACCCTTACGTAATCCTCTATACTATTTAATAACTTCACTCGTAATTTTCTCTCACCCTACTACACTAAAGCTAGGGTTGGTACCCACAGTTATGGGGATTTTCTGACAGTCTCGTTTGGTGTTATGGTTCAGACTTCAGGTCGAACGAGCACAGCACAGCACAGAAACAAAATTAAAGTAACAAAAATCTGCTCCAATAATTTATGTGCCTAAGATACCTACTTTAAAATCAGATCAAAGTAAGGGTTAGGTAGAGTTCATGGTGATATAAGCACCTGCGCCCTGCAGGGGGGGCTCCGAATACTCCTGAGGTATCCCTGCCTGTCGTAGGAGGCGACTAAAAGGGCCTTTGGGGTCGTGGGGGATAGGGGAGGTGGTCCTCTAGCCCTCAATCGTCCCCGTAGAAGCCGACTGCAGGTGTTACACCCGGTCCGTCAGGATAGGGTACACAGCTGTCTATGTGGTCATGAAACACCACCCTAGGTGTTCTGGGGGACAATATCACTCCCTCGAGATGGGCCGCCAGGCGGCAGCGCGCGCTACGTAGACTTTACGAGATGAATCCCGACAGTGGGGATCCCGTTGGTTTTGCGTTAGTGCCCGAAGAACGACAGCCTTGAGGTTTAGTCGGTAGGGTCTCCGGAGTTTGCTACCGGTTTCGAGCCCGACTCACCCTTATGGGTCCACCCAGGATTCTATTTCGATGGTGCGTAAATGCATTCCTCAAGTAAAATAAAAAAAAATGATATAAGCACCTGAAACCAAATTTACCAATATTTATTTCTCTATATTTTTTGACAGTTTCCTAATCAAGTGTGCACTATTTAATCTTTTAATTTCATATAAAATTGTTCCAAATTAAGGTTTTTATACTACAACTAGTGGTAGCTCAATGGTTAGGACACGCGCCTCTTAACCGAGGAGTGCGGGTTCAAACCCGGGCACGTACCTCTGGATTTTTCAAGTCTATGTACGTATTTATACCACTAGCTCGACGGTGAAGGAAAACATCGTGATGAAACCTGCAAATTCAAAACAACTTTGGATTTGTAACCATGATCCAAAAATTGTCTGATTCCCCTATCATAGGGTTACGAAGGTCAGATCGGCAGTCGCTTCAATGTAATTACCAGACTCGCTAAATCCTGGATCATGGTCTCAGCGGACCCCGTCTAAGCACGGGACATAACGCTAGGAAGATGATGAAGGTTTTTATACTACAGAAATAAAAACACGCTAATGCACTCGCGTACTTCTATGCACCGGTTTTATAATAAAAAAATATTTTGTACTAATACTTATTACTTTAAATATTATAAAACAACATATAACAAGATAAACAGTTTGCTGTTGTGTTATGTTTAGGCGTTTTGTTAATTTTTTTAAATAGCTTAAGATTGGTTATTTTAAATACTAATTTAAATCATACATTTAATGATCTATTATTCTCAGATATTATTATTTTAATGAAAATGGGCTGTAAGTAGCTAGAAAGTTCCATAAAAGCTAATTCCAGAATATATATCTAATAGAATTCCAGAATAGGTATGTACGCTCCCATAACATCAATGACAATGAATGCCATGTTTTTTTTTAAATTTGAAATTGAGAAAGAGTTAAAATTTTAAACAAACAAACTACGACCATTCCCACACTTCCACCACTTCTACGAACTACCAATGCGTTTCAACCTGAATCACAAATTTTCAAAATGTCTAAAAGCCTACCATATTTCGGCAGCCCTAACTACTATTCATGTTATTGCTATGAAAAGCTCTATGGAGCGTAGGAAAATATTTTTTTCGCTCAACCTATATCCTACTCTATGCCGTACTCAGGAGTGGTTTACTGCGGTACGCTTTGACTCACGGCGATTCGGAGAGTTATAAAAAATCTCGTAAGGCCATCAGTTAAAAGGAGTAAATCGATACCTATTAATATTATAAAGAGAAAAGATTTGTATTTTTGTGTTTGTGTACGTTTGTAATGAATAAACTCAAAAACTACTGAGCCGATTTCAAAAATTATTTCACCATTAGAAAGCTACATTATCCGAAAGTAATATAGGCTATATTGTATCCTTATATTCTTACAGAAACAGGAACTATACGGGTGAAACCGCGGGGCGCTGCTAGTTGGGAATATGAATAACTTAGGATTTATTCATCCCATGTTGGTTTGGAACTCAAAAATAATGTAATAACTATCTTACTTACCTAACATGTGTTAAAAATTAACTAATGGTATATCGGGTATTAGGTATTTGATTAACGAGTCAGTCACATGTCACTTTTTCACAATATTCCATCTAACTCAACTCAATTTTATTTTCAACTGTGTGGTTTGAGGGTTTCATATCCTTCTCATTAGACTTTGCCTTACCCTTCAGAGATTGCGGGCTTGATGTTGTTATGAATAATATAGGATGGATATGTGCCGTGATTAGGTATGCGCTTAGACCGTCATCCTGAATTTACCGATATTATATTTAATTGTTTTCTGACCTGACCCTCGGTAGGCTTATAGGGGAGTCATTAAGTCACTTACATACATTGTAAAAGTTTACGCCTATGGTGACTTGGAAGCTTAGATTAAAAATTTCGTTTTATAGTTTTCACATCATATCGCTGACCTCTGTGTCAAAGTTTTATGAAGACCACGATCCAATAGTTGAGGCCCAGAACGATCAGAGTTGTTAAAAGACCAAGATCGAATTAGATGGACTGAGAATTGATCGTCAGTCTTTCATTTGTATCTATATATAATTTAATTTCATATATATATATCCATTCATACATACGTACATACATAACGCCCATAATCCCCGAAGGGGTAGGCAGAGTCAAAGGGGCGGCATGCCCCTTCAACCACATTTAGCCAAAAACAAAGCCGGGCTGGGTTAGATGGAAAAAATTGTGAAAAAGCAGTGACAAGCGGCTAACCTGTCGCCTACACAATCACACACCCAAAACCCGATATACCATTAGTCGCCTTTTACGACATGCTAGGCAAGAACCACAGTTGGCATATTCTTTTTTAGTCCCAAACCAACATAGGACAATGGGCTGGGTTGGATGGAAAGCTGTGAAACAGGAGTGACAAGTGGCTAGCTCGTCGCTTACTCAGACACATACCCAAAAGCCCGTAAACCATTAGTCGCCTTTTACGACATGCTAGGCAAGAACCACAGTTAGCACATTCTTTCTTTTTTTTTGTCCCAGATCAATATGGGCCAAGTCCCAGACCAACATGGGACATATATATATGTATATATATATATGAGTATATATATATTATATATATATATTCTGTAAATTGTAGAATACCGTGGAAAAACCTGAATCGTCGAAATATGCCAAAATAATATTTCCACTTGGAGGTAAAATTTTAATACGTAGTTAGCTTTGATTGGTGTCTCCTGGAGGCTGGCGGGGCAAAACGCGCAATTAAGGTAGGCGGTGACACAGAAAATTAATTCTAAGGGCGTTCTTCAACCGGTGACGTGGGAGGGGTAGGCAACCAGCCACTGGGATGATATTGTTTTGAAAATGCTGAGAGACTCAGACAAGTTGAAAGCCGTAAAATATGCAGTAATGGACTGTGTTTTTTTTTTATTAAATGTCAGTAATACTAGTTATTTAAGACTAAGATATTTAGATCTAGATTTTGCAGTTTTTTTTTTGTTATGGGTGGAAAACGATCTAGCGGTTCGCCTAGCAAGTAATCACAACTGCAGCACCGAAGGAGTTCCTGATGCATTGACGGCTATTATGGAGATCGGGCACCCAACACTCTCACCGACTGTGCGAAACATAGCAGCACATGGTGCCATTTTATTGACGACAAGTTTTGTGAGAGGTGGATAGGTTCCCGGCCAAACTTATATAAGCACGTATTTGACAATTAGGTACTAGGAAGCTCAGCTTAAAGACCAGATGATAAATGTTGCCCAGCAAACCAGTAAATAAAAAATTTGAATTTCCACACGCAATTCCCAACATTCCATCCCAGTGGCTGGACGCGGATATCCCTCCAAGGCGTCCTTACAGCCGTTTACGTTATAATTTATGGGATATTTTAATTTTAATTAACAGCGCCTCTGACGAGCGGTTACAAACGGCGCGATCTGATTTATTGCGGTGATTCGGATTGGAGGGCTTTGGGCTTCCTTGAACGAGAAGTCGAGGATTGAGTCAAATTCTGACATCTTCCTCGAGCCAGGTGGACCGTGAATGTAGGTCTACTTGGGGGTCGAAACATGTTATTTTTTAAAATGTGTGAGAAACTGAAAATATAACCAGTGACATGGACTTCCTCGTTTTATGTGATTTTTTGTCGTCATCGGGCATTTTAACCCAAGGTGTTTCTGGGCTGTTGCCCAAAAAGCTCTGTGGATCCACCCCTGCCTAAGATTATATGAGCTGTCATAGCTCGGTGATTCAATAGTAAGGACACGTACATATACTTCTGCATTGATTCAAAATTACTTATATAAGCGACTATATTCTAATATATTTGAATTATATTTTATATAAGCGTTGTCAAGGCTTATATAAAATACGCAAAATAAAGAAGCTTCTTGGCTAAAACGAAAAAACCATTACGTTTTTTCACTATAAATAAAAAATCATGAAAATTTACATCTACACACAGCGCATTAAAATTCTGTTTTTTGACGATTTGAGATAACTAATCGATAACATTTGAAGGATTTAGTAACGTCGCACAAAATTCAGAGCATCTGTGTCTTCGTCATTTTATGTTTGCTGAACAAAAGAAATAATAGGTTTTACATATTTTTTTTTGGAACAGACCGACTGACTAAAAATTATGCGGTATTTTCTAATCATAGCCAAAGGCCTTGACGTATATTAGCTTAAACTTAGTACGCAATGCGCATGTGTTCGTATAAACTCAACCTAATTAATAGTGAAACCCGCAAGTGTGAGTACGGACAAACAACCCATCTTAAAGTAATCACTTGAGACACAAACTTTAAAAGTTGGCAGCTTCCGTTCTTGCGGTATTAACTTAGATATCGGAGAGGAAATATTGCTCACTTCGTTTTATGTTTTGACTTCAATCTATCTTATGTAAGCGGAAAGTGGTAAGAATTCCCGAAAAGCTGGGAAAGATACAGTGATTGTGTAAAAAATAATGTAGATGCCGAATTGGATTTTAGTTCAAAGTATAATAAATTAGCTTGACTGTCAGCCTACATTCTGTGACTCATCTAAATGAGAATAGGCTTCCTGTGGGATAAATAATAAATAAAAATCAGACTACATCACATACATTTATCTGACTCCGAGGTAAATGGCTTAAACATTTGTGTAAGGGATATCAGAATCAATATTTAAATTACAAATAAATAGTTAAATATTGGATATTAACACCCAGACCCAGAACAAACACGAATATTTATCACATGAATGTTTGTTCTAGGTGGAGATCGAACCCACAATTCTTGTCGCATGGGTCAGGGTTATTACCGAATACGCCATCGAACCAGTCAAGACGACATAAATATGAGATGAACAATCTTCTATGTCTAGATGGTAAGGCTATACATATATTTTAACTTTCAACGCAGCCGCCATTAATTCCCCAATCCTCACTCCGTTTGGTTGAGAACTTTTAAGCCAACCCTCAAGTGATCAACTCAGTTGAGGCGGTTTGTTCACTTACCTCACTTGAGTCGAGGACTCTTGCGGCCTTAGGCTAACGGGCGCTAAGTTTTGGTCTTAATTAGAAAATTCTACACAAATAATCTACCTATAAATATGAATGTATTTTAAATTTAAAATATTTACCTTTTTTTTACATATATGTCATAACGCTCATAATTCAATAGGTATTAAAGGGATTTGAGCAGCAAGCCACTTAAATCTCTTATGGCCAAAAATAAAGTTGGGTTGGGTTAGATGAAAAATTGCGCAAAAACGGTGACAAGTAGCTAGCTTGTCGCTTACACAATTACATACAATACCCGATAGACAATTTACCTGTTACAACTTAGGTAAGAAACACATTTAGTGCATTATTTTGAAGCCCCAGACCAACGTGTGAAATTTTCTTCAGTGTTTTTGTACAAAAAATATTTTTTTTATTAATTATTTATAATTTTTATTCTTTTTTCAAAATGTACAGTATTTTGCTTCGCTGTTTTTGTTTTTAACCATCATTATTATTATTACTGCCAGCACACTTGCCAATTTGCAATCGTTTAAAATGATCAGCATTTCATACTGTGCTATATGTTGTATGACAGTAAATATTTCTATATTTTTCATTCTACTTCTACTAGAGCGGGATAAAAAATATTTACCTTTTAAACAATATAAACGAGGTATTAATTATTCCACATTTCCGCAATCCTCGCTTACTGGCGGCAACTTTAAAGCTCCGCGCCTCAAGTGATCAACTTACTTAAGGCGGCTTGTTCGGTCACCTTGATTGAGCTTACTGCTGCGGCGAAAGGCGTCTACAAGTTATGTTTTTAATTTGAAAATATTAGTTAAGTAGTATTGCGTGTCAGCATGTTTAATGTATGATTTCTACACAATATTCTTGTTTTAAAACATACATACATAACATCACGCTCATAATCCCCGAAGTGGTAGGCAGAGTCAAAGAGGCAGCATGCCCCTTCAACCACATTCAGCCAAAAATAAAACCAGGCTGGGTTAGATGGAAAATTGTGAAAAAGCAGTGACAAGCGGCTAATCTGTCGCCTACACAATCACACACCCAAAACCTATACCATTAGTCGCCTTTTACGACATGCTAGGCAAGTTGTACAGTTGGCATATTCTTTATAAGTCCCAGACCAACGTGGGACAGTGGGCTGGGTTGGAAGGAAAGCTGTGAAAAAGGAGTGACAAGTGGTTAGCTCGTTGCCTACTCAGTGACATACCCAAAAGCAATTAATTCCAAATTTCCTTATTTCAAATTTTTTTTTAGCACCACACACATAATCCCTGAAGAGGTAGGCAGAGTCAAATGAGCAGCTAGCCTTCTCAATCACATTCAGCCAAAAATTCAAATGGGATGATTTAGATGGAAAATTCTGAATAAATGACAAGTGCACCCGAGATAAACCCGATATACGAAACTCTGTAACCCTAAAAATAATAAAAAAAAAAAAATTAAATGCTTTCAATATTTAATGGTCGCCGTTATGCTCTGACTACATTATCGACGTATAGCAAATATTTTTGTCTTATCTACCGTTCATATTTACATAGTATAAATGACTTATTTATGACTGGCCCGTTGGTCGAGTGGTCAGGGACCCTGGCCACGAAACCAAGGGTCACAGGGGCAAATATTTCGTGTGATGAACATGGATATTTGTACTCGAGTCATGGATGTTTATAAACGTATATAAGTATGTCTATCCGTTCACCTAGTATCCATAGCACAAGCTTAAGCTTAGTTTGGGACTAGGGAATTGGTGTGCCAGTCTGAAGAATTTATTTTATATTTATATTTAAAACAAAGTTGCCAGTTCTGTCTGTTAGCTTAGAAATTTTGAACTACGCAAGGGATTTTGATGCGGTTTTCACCAATAGATAGAGAAATCAAGAGAAAGGTTATATGTATAGTTTTAAATTGTATTGTGATCACCGTCCGAATCCAAGGCGGGTCGATAGTATATAATAAGGCAAAAACTAAATATTTGCCTTTTAAACACGGAATAGATATAATCATCATCTTCCTAGCGATATGTCCCGTGTTTAGACGGGGTCCGCTTAGACCATGATCCAGGATTTAGCGAGTCTGGTAATTACATTGAAGCGACTGCCGATCTGACCTGCGTAACCCGTAATAGGGGAACCAGACAATTTTTGGATCACGGAATAGATATAATATTCTTCTTTAATTCGGAAAGTTTTAACCCGGACACCTCAAGAGACCAACTTACTTAAAGCTTGTTCGCTCTTCTCACTGGAGTCGAGGGTGCTTTGAGCTAATTGGTGTTTAAGTTCAAGTTTAGTTCTTCATTTTGTTTTTAATTATTAGTGTCCGTCATATAAGACATTTAGTCGTTTGCTTGCAGGTAGTTTATTGAAAAGAAAGCTTAAGGACTATTTATCCTCATAGCGTTATTTCCCGTGCTTAGGCGGGGTCCACTTAGACCGTAATCTAGGATTTAGCGAGTCTGATAATTAAATTAAAACAAATTCCGATCTGACCTTCGTAACCCTTAGATAGGGGAACCAGACAAATTTTGGATCATGATTATAATAAACATTCATTTATAATAAACAGTTATTGAAATGTGCAGGTTTCATCACGATGTTTTCTCTCACCGCTGAGCTAGTGATATAAATACGTAAATAGATTTGAAAAATGCACAGGTACGTGCCCGGGTTTGAACCCGCATCCCTCGGTTAAGATGCGCAAGTCCTTACCACTAAGCTGTAAGCTCAAATCTGTTGCAAAAACATTTTTGAGCTTCTCAACTGTGAATCTCAAAAAGTTATAATTTTTCCTGGGTAAACACTTACCTGTTGTCGTTTTTTGTAGCTTAAGCTTATATGTGCGAAATTTCATTTCCGTAAAGCAATTAAGGAGTAGAAAATTCCAACATTCATTCATTTCCTACAAATATCTTCTTGCGTAAAGTCACTTTGTTGTTGCTCACAGTAGTATTGTACTACATTATTTGTTTCCTGAAGTACAGGCGTAGTACAAGCTACGTACGCTTACAAAGCAGGCTTGATTGCTCGAGCCGGCACGCGGAACAACTGCTATTACTGCGGAACAAGATTGGGACACGTAGCGGTACTTACCCGCGTCTACGGGAACGGGACGGGGTACTGAGTAAATCAATTTCTTAAGCCTATTGTGAATAAGTAAAGAGCTAGTTCGTTTAAATCTATACTTATAATAAATCTGTAGAGAGGTCAATTCTGTACATGAAATATATTTTCAAAATAACTATCAGGGGGTGGTTAGTGATCGATACTGATGCCAAAAATGCAATCAGTAAAATTTTTGTCTGTCTGTCTGTCTGTATGTATGTTCCTTATAGAAACAAAAACTACTAGACGGATTTTAACGAAACTTGGTAGAATTATTCTTCATACTCCTGGGCAGGTAATAGTAGGTATACTTTTCATCACGCTACAATCAATAGGAGCAGAGTAGTAAAGGGAAATGTTGGGAAAACGGCAGAAGTTACTCCATTTTTTAAGCTTTCATCGTGTGTGCAGCCTTAATGGTTAAAGTTACATAGAAATCATGTATGACGGAAATAGTCTTTATAATATTAACCATAAACGCGGGTGACACCGCTGGCACAGCTAGTCTTTACTAATATTATTATGAAAAGGACCATTAATGTGAATATTGTTTGTGTAAGCGACAAGCTAGCCACTTGTCAAAATTTTTCACAATTTACCGTCTAACCCGGCTCAGATTTATTTTTGGCTGAATGTGGCTAAAGGGGCCTGCTGCACCTTTGACTCTGCCTACCCCTTCAGGGATTATATGTATGTATGTCAAATTGTGTTTCGATAGTAAATACTAATATATCTACTTCATCCTGCCCCTCTGACTCTGCCTACCCCTTCGGGGATTATTTCTGATTCTATAAACATATTCATCCCCCTTCCGCCAGTTTTCCAGTAGGTCGTCTATATTAACCCTTAGTCTTTGTTTCACTGACAGCTGTTCGCAAAGGCACAAATGAATGCAAATTGTGGATGGGTCGCGTATTTGATTTCCCTCGAGCTGCGCTTTGGTAGTACAGGAGGTGATGAAAAATATTTCATTGTTATTTTAAATGACAATATTCTTAATAGCTTAGTAATTTAGTATCAACTGAAAGTAAGAATAATAAGCAAATAACAATAAATCAAACAAACAAACAAACATAACATCACGCCCATAATCCCCGAAGGGGTAGGCAGAGTCAAAGGGGCAGCAGGCCCCTTCAACCACATTCAGCCGAAAATAAAGCCGGGCTGGGCTTGCTGGAAATTATGAAAAAGCAGTGACAAGCGGCCAACCTGTCGCCTACACAATCACACACCCAAAATCCGATATACGATTAGTCGCCTTTTACGACATGCTAGGCAAGAACCACAGTTGGAATATTCTTTTTAAGTCCCAGACCAACATGGGACAGTGGGCTGGGCAGTAGTAATAAATCAAAGGTAGAGAAATATATAAAATAAATAAAAAAATTGTGGTCATGAATTCGTTTAGTATGTAGGTATGCAGGTCTCTGTAAATATTGCGATATTCCCACGATTACATACAGAAATTAATCTGTAAAATCTTAACTCGTAATTTTGTTAAAAATATTTTATTTTCACATTACACATTGATTCGTCAATCAAAGAATAATGTGGTTAAATAAAAATTCAATATCTTCGTAACTTTAAAAAAATTCATTAAGATTTTCTTTACATGTGTAAGACGCATTTAACTATCTTAAAAGATGCATCGTTTATTCCTCAAGTGGTAAGGGAAATAGTCCTGAAAATATTCCTTACCTCCTGTACTACAAAAATAAAACGGTACATTTCTTGTTCTACTCAGGCCAATGCTGATTCCAAGGCCTTAAATAAATATTTGGGTCCAACAGAAACATGAAATCAGCATAGTTTTACATGTTTTCGTCCCAGGTCGAAAGGGTACGGTCTGGTAAATGTCATAGGTATATGTAATTGTATTATCATAGTTACCTTTCTATTATGATAAGAGGATTATTTTGAGTTAGGTGACTTGAATAGTAAAGTTTTATATTATCAGTATTTAATTCGTATATGTACATACATAGAGCGGTGGTAGCTCGATGGTACGGACACCCGTCTCTTAACCGGGGGAGGAGTGCGCGTTCAAACCCGGGCACGTACCTCTGGATTTTTCAAATCTATGTACGTATTCATACCATTAGCTCGACGATGAAGAAAAACATTGTGATGAAACCTGCAAATTCAAACAACTTTGGATTTGTAACCATGATCCAAAAATTGTCTGGTTCCCCTATCTTAGGGTTACGAAGGTCAGATCGGCAGTCGCTTCAATGAATTACCAGACTCGCTAAATCCTGGATCGTGGTCTAAGCGGACCCCGTCTAAGCACGGGACATAACGCTAGGAAGATGATGTATCTAATTGTATTACCATAGTTACCTTTCTATTATTACAAGAGGATTATTTTGCGTTAGGTGACTTGAATAGTATTGTTTTATATTATCAGTATTTAATTCGTATATATACATCTGTGGTAGGTAAATGAGCATTGTTACCTGTATTCTTGTTTCACAAACAACTTATTATTTAAACTAAACTAAACTAAGCGGGCTAGGCAGAGAACTTTGTTGTTTAATAGGCAGTATTAGGGATTGCAATGCTGGATGCAAAAAAATGGCACTGGATTGTAATTCATAGGCATTATTAAGTGTGTGTACTATGTACATCACATATACACTGGCTTGATGACTATTTGACTGGCTCGATGGAGCATTAGGTGGTGACCCTGCCCCATGCGCCAAGAGTTGTGGGTTCGATTCCCACCCAGGACAAACATTCGTATGATGAATACTTGTGTTTGTTCTGTGTCTAAGTGTTAATATCCAATATTTAAGTATATATTTGTAATACCACTGTTGTTTCTGATATCCGTAACACAAGTGCTTAAGTTACTTAGCTCGGAGTCAGATCAATGTATGTGATGTAGTCTGATATTTATTTATTTGAGGTACCACCGCTCGTGTTTGTTCCATATATTGTGAGCGATTTTTGAAAAAACATAAAACATTTACATTTTCTTATAGTGGGATTCCAATCCAACCTTTGTCTTTACAACCAGGATCTTAAATTACTTAACCTATCGGCCTGACTAGTATTAAGGTAATTTTATTTGGCACGGCCGCTTTATTGTAATAACTACACCTGGAAAATCCAGAATCAGGCTGAATGGGATTCCTGATAAAAAGAAAATTAGTATAAATTCTAATACTCGCTCAAATAATATTGAAGGAGTAGTCTTTTCCCAATTTTAATATTACATCTTATCTGCATTTTGTGCGAGGGAAATCTTTTGAACGCGATCAGGTATTTGGATTGAAGAACAAATTCGTTACATAAAACCAGATGAAAGCTGAAATTATGAATAGGTAATACTGAAAGGCAGTATTGTGAATCAGTCAATAGTACAGTCGGGAATATAAATCAGTTTAAATATTTAGAATTTATTAAGTACTAGCTGTGCCAGCGGTGTCACCCGCGTTTATGGTTAATATTTTAAAGACCGTCATACCTTTTTTTTTTTTTTTTTTTTTTTTTACGTGAGGAATGCATTTACGCACCGTCCAAGTAAACCTAGGTTCGGCCTACGAGGGATGTGTCGGGCTCAGAGGCCGGGAAAGCACTCTACTACCGACTAAACCTCACGGTGGTCATTCTTCGGGCGTTGGCGCAGATTCCGGGCTCCCCACTCGGGACTCTACGCGAAATCTACGTCTACGCCGCTGCCGATCCATGCGGCCCATCTCGAGGGAGAGGCAACCTCGCCCCCAGAACACCTCGCGGTGCTTATGACGGCACAGACCACAGTGTCACCCCATCCTATTTAACGGACGAGGATCCACGTGTCGTCATCTTCTCTGGGGCTGCTTAACGAAGTGAATGCAGGCCCCCCCGCAAACACTCCACAGCCCCAAAGGCCCTTTTAGTCGCCTCCTACGACAGGCAGGGATACCACAGGAGTATTCGGAGCCCCCCCTGTAGGGCGCAAGTTCCAATAAAGCTCATTAAACCAAATATAGCCAAAACTCGATCCATATAACCTTTATTAAATTAACATGATTAACATGATTTATATGTAACTTTAACCATTAAGGCTGCACACGCGACGGAAGCTTAAAAAATGGAGTAACTTCTCCCGTTTTCCCAACATTTCCCTTCACTACTCTGCTCCTATTGATTGTAGCCTGATGAAAAGTATACTATAACCTGCCCAGGAATATGAATAATAATTGTACCAAGTTTGGTTAAAATCCGCTGAGTAGTTTTTGTTTCTATAAGTAACATACAGACAGACAGACAGACAGATAGACAGACAGACAGACAGACAGACTGACAAAAATTTTACTGATTGCATTTTTGGCATCAGTATCGATCACTAATCGCCCCCTGATAGTTATTTTGAAAATATATTACATGTACAGAATTGACCTCTCTACAGATTTATTATAAGTATATAGAAGACTGGCTCGTTGGTCGAGTGGTTAGAGACCCTAGCCACAAAACCAAGGGTCGCGGGTTCAAATCCCGCTAGGGCAAAAGTTTTGTGTGATAAACATGGACATTTGTACTCGAGTCATGGATGTTTATAAAACGTATTTAAGTATGTCTATCCGTTCACTTAGTATTCATAGTACAAGCATATGCTTAGTTTGGGGCTAGGGAATTGTGTCAGTCTGGAAAATGTATGTATGTATGTTTGTATGTATTAATTCGCTGTTAAATATTTAATTATCATTATTTTCAGCCTACATTATTCCGCTAATAGACATAGTCTTCTAATTAATATCACAGAGGAGGAGAATATAACAGCATATTAACTATTCGATCAATTCAATTGTTCGATTATCTTAAAAGAGTATGACATAATTCTGCATTTTTTTTTACAGTTACCTAAAATACCTTAGTCTATACATTACCTATGGACATTTGTCCCGATTCTTATACACTGTACTTAGGTATTATAGAGCCAAGACATACACACATAATTCTAAGAAAGAATACGTTAAAAAGTCGATTTCTCGACATACTAAACTAAATCAATCAAAAAGTTATATGTAATGCACATTTTAATTGTTTTGAAAACATAGAGCTAAGTCAGTTAAGAATATGTAGGTAGGTATTTGTTTACAAAATCTGCAGAATATTGAATACATGTACGCCAAACACGGACTAGTGCAAATGGAAGGACTCCACGCTGTCATACTATACGTGAAGCCACGTTTATGCACGTGTGAGCGAGATACTTATGGATACGACATATCGGATATCTGTAATTTGGAGCGCTTATTACGCCAATGTGTTACGTAAGTTCCGTGTCAAGTTGGAGCACCTGAGGAGCTTCAACGTCATTTAGTGGTGTGATAATGAAACTGTAAACATAACATCAGATTTGTTGATTACATTTAATGTGCCAATAAATTTCAACATCAGTATACAAGATCGACTGTACCAAATTTGGACGGACGAAGATTGGTCCTTTTGAAAGTTAGGAAATAAAACGGAGTGAAATTATTTATTAGAGGTCCATTTGTGGTCTGAATGAGACAAGAATTACGCGGCTCATGGCAACCGTCATTTGCATAATGAACGACCTGTTTGGCCGCAGACGCTTCAGTAATTCACAGAATTTACTTTCTTTTGACTAGCTCGATGGTGCAATCGGTTGTGACACTGCCCCATGCGCCAAGAGTTTTAGGTTCAATCCCCACCCAGGACAAAAATTCGTGTGATGAATACTTGTGTTTGCTCTGTGTCTGGGTGTAAATATCCAATATGCAAGCAAGTGGTATGAATCCGTATATGGATTTGAAACATTCAGAGGTAAAGGTTAGAACTGCCAGCCCTCGTATGGTAAACACGAGTTCTTACTAGTGATGCCGATCGATAGTCGACTATCGATAGTCTATCAATAGTATCGATAGCCTATCGATACTATCGATAGCTTAGATCCAGGCAATACTATTGCATGAAAGCAATACTATCGATACTATCGATAGTATTGTTGGTCACGAAGAATATACTATCGATAGTATTATTCCTCATAAATAAAAAACTATCTATTATCTATCCTATCGATATTCTAACTGATTTTCGAGGTCAACTATCGATAGTTCGGCATCGCTAGTTCTTACTATTGAGCTAGCACTCTTTATTAATCAGAATATGTGTAGACTACGACCAAGCACCATTACAGGAAAACTAAGTATTGTAAAACAGTTATTGAACTGTACTTTATCACTTGAATTACATAATAATTTCTAATTCTAGCTATCTTTTAGGTCTAGTTTGAACTATATGGCGTTCGGTATATATGTACTCGATAAAAAGATATGCCACCGCGTGGCAATCTACACCCAATGCCATCTGTTGGTGAAATACGAGCACTACACAATCTGTAGTAGCTCGAACAGAGAAGATGTAATATTCTGTTTTTTATTAGGACAGTTTCAATCTCCAATGAGCTACCTACCATCATTTTATACATTTATTATTAGATTATTAGAAAAATAACGTAATTGCTATTTCGCAAATTCTTCGAGCACAATTTTGTGTAATAACACCGAACCTTTTTTCCAATAATGTAACATTATACCGTTATTGACTTTGAGAATTAATAGTCGTTGTTGTTAATAAAACAATTTTCGGAGCTTCATAACTTGTTATTACTGGGAAGGGAATGGCACTTCATTATGCCGTGAGTTGCGACCTATTTCATTCTTGTAAGGCAAGCTTGCAAGATAGCGGTGGTAGCTCAATGGTAAGGACACGCGCCTCTTAACCGAGGAGTGCGGGTTCAAACCCGGGTACGTACCTCTGGATTTTTCAAGTCTATGTACGTATTTATACCACTAGCTCGACGGTGAAGAAAACATCGTGATGAAACCTGCAAATTCAAACCACTTTGGATTTGTAACCATTATCCAAAAATTGTCTGGTTCCCCTATCTTAGGGTTACGAAGGTCAGACCGGCAGTCGCTTCAATGTACTTACCAGACTCATTAAACATAACGCACGTGACATAACGCTAGCCTGTACCACGTGACATAATCTAATTACTGCTTTATATAACTCAGTAGTAATAACATGGTGATGAAGCCTGCGTACTCAAAAAAACCATGTATCTATATGTAATATAATGTTTTTCAAGGTTACACAAGTCAGGTAGTGTAGTAAGATAAGCTCGATGGCGCATTCGGTAGTGACCTTTCCCCGTGTTGTGGGTGCTATTACCCACAACTCTTGGCGCATGGGGAAAACGAAATTTAATTATATATTTTGACGAAACGAATATTTTCCTGGGTGGGAATAGTCCCACCCAGGAAAATATTCGTTTGATAAATACTTGCGTTTGTTCTGTGTCTGGGTGTTAATATCTAATATTTAAGTATATATTGTTAATACCACTGTTGTTTCTGATATCCGTAATACAAATGCTTAAGCTATTTACCTCGGAGTCAGATTAATGTATGATGTGTAGTGTGATAAGTCTCACTAAGTCCAAGCGTAGTCCGAACAGACCCAGGGAAAAAATAGCGCCAGGGAGATTAAGATGATATTACATACATATCACGCCTTTAATCCTTGAAGGGGTAAAAGTCAAAGGGGCAACTAATCCCTTTAACCACTTAGCTAAAAAATAAAACTGAAATCGGTCCAGTAGGTCCTGAGATTAGCGCGTTCAAACAAACAATTATGTAAACAAACTCTTTAGCTTTATAGTATTAGTATAGATGACATTTATATATATGACTGTATTATATTCAGCGAATCATCCACCGAAATTCCTTGAGTCTATAGTATACTTATAGATGCAAACAAAATAATAACAGTATCCACGTTTCCGGATATCAGAATATCAAGAAATCCTCACCTTCAACACATTTGTACAATAAAGTTTACATACCGTGAATAATACGTGAGAAATATTCAAGACGCTAAGTCTGTTATTCGTTTATTTATGTACACAACAGAGATATGAAAGCATTACTGGGATTTACACAAAAACATATTTACACCCGAACACCTTTCAGAGTAACGAATAAGAGGTAAAATCTTTCATATAAATTGTAAACCATAGTGTTGTTTGCAATCGAGATTTCGGTTCAGAAATGAATGACTTGGACCACTTTATTTATGTTCATTAAAGGTTATTTTAAGATAAATAATGCCAAATTTGTCCCATGTTGGTCTGGGACTTGGCCCATGTTGATCTGGGACAAAAAAAAAGAATGTGCCAACTGTGGTTCTTGCCTAGCATGACGTAAGAGGCGACTAATGGTTTACGGGCTTTTGGGTATGTGACTGAGTAGGCGACGAACTAGCCACTTGTCACTCCTTTTTCACAGCTTTCCATCCAACCCAGCCCATTGTCCCATGTTGGTCTGGGACTTAAAAAGCATATGCCAACTGTGGTTCTTGCCTAGCATGTCGTAAAAGGCGACTAATGGTATATCGGGTTTTGGGTGTGTGATTGTGTAGGCGACAGGTTAGCCGCTTGTCACTGCTTTTTCACAATTTTCCATCTGACCCAGTCCGGCTTTGTTTTTGGCTGAATGTGGTTGAAGGGGCTTGCTGCCCCTTCGACTCTGCCTACCTCTTCGGGGATCATGGGCGTGATGTTATGTATGTATGTATGTATGTAATGCCAAATCTGCGAGAACCTCAAGATTCCCATAAACGCCGTACTTCACTAGGCGATGGATTGGAACCGATGGAGACAGCCCATTGACTGTGTTAGAATGAGACAGATTCTCAGCAGTGAGAAGAATGCTGGATAAATTAAAATTATGATAGCTCAATAATAAGCACACGTATCTTACATGCAAGTTATTTAGGTTCAAATCCAGTTAGATATTTGGATTTCTCTAATTTAAGTGTAAGTTTACAGTCGTAGCTCTATGCTACGGCATGTATGACGGTAGTAAAAATCTGCTCTCTAAAAGAACTTTTTGTAACATTAGTAGATACATAACATCACGCTATAATCCCCTAAGGGGTAGGCAGAGTCAAAGGGGCAGCGAGTCCTTTAACCACATTCAGCCAAAAATAAAACTGGGCTGGGTTAAATGGAAAATTGTAAAAAAGTAGTTTACACATGAATAGTTTGTCGCCTACACAATCACACACCCAAAACCCGATATACCATTAGTCACTTTTTACGACATGCTAGGCAAGAAACACGGTTGGCACATTATTTTGATATCCAAGACCAATATGGAACAATACTTTTTGTAACTATGATCTGATTCTGATTTCCTTAGTCAAAGATTATGAAGGCCAAAGTCGCTTCACTGTCATAATCAGACCTGCAAAATCTGGGGTATGATTATGCTAACCATCAAGCTGACCCTGACTAGGGACGATTAGTAATGCTAGGACAATAATGGTATTTGTCCCATGTTGGTCTGGTACTTAACTTGGCCCATGTCAATCTGGGACAAAAAAAAGAATGTGCCAACTGTGGTTCTTGTCTAGCATGTCGTAAAAGGCAACTAATGGTATACGAGCTTTTGGGTATGTGACTGAGTAGGCGACGAGTTAGCCACTTGTCACTCCTTTGTCACAACTTTCCATCCAACCCAGGGCCACTGTCCCATGTTGGTCTGGGACTTAAAAAGAATATGCCAGCTGTGGTTCTTGCCTAGCATGTTTATGTTGTAAAAGGCGACTAATGGTATATCGGGTTTTGGGTGTGTGATTGTGTAGGTGACAGGTTAGCCGTTTGTCACTGCTTTTTCACAATTTTCTATCTAACCCAGCCCGGCTTTATTTTAAGCTGAATGCTAAAAATAAAGCCCTTCGGGGACTATGGGCGTGATGTTATGTATGTATGTAATAATGAGGTAGATATGATTATATGTACCTATAAATTTACTGATGCTTAAACCTAAAATCTCCTAAAGTAGTTGTTCATGGATTTAAACTTATACCTCATATAAGCCACGTGTCTTTAAAAATTGGGAAATTAATAGATACAAAATCTTTATTGTATTTAATTTTAAGCATATTGTATTTCTTTCTTCCCAACACTAACCACGATCCGAATCTCTAAATGCGATCCCACTAAACCAAATAATACCATCATTCTACATCAACCTTACGTAAGTGGCATTAAAATTGAAATTCCATCGTTTCCGAACATTTGTATTGGGTTCATCCTGATAAATTCGTTGGATACACGCCAATGTGTTTGTCAATCACTTATCACTTTTACAAGCGACGGTTTGTAAAAGATATGCGTTTTACGTAAAATGAAAAATAATATTTAACACATTAGAAAATACATTAATAGGCAAAATGACTTAAAAATTCTGTTAAGTCCGTCAGTTAGATTATAAAAAAATATTGAACACTTATTTATTTATTTATTTATCAAACAAACATTAACGATTTTACTATGCATTCAAGTTGCACGTGACGTCACACATTCGTACAATTTTTACTAAATAGTGATGTCGCAAGCCCCCACTCCAAAATTTTGATGCTTTTTAACTTTGTGATTTTTTGTTAATTAGTAAAGCGAAAAATATGTATCTAGTATTTTTGTATAATCTAACTGACGAATATATATCACGGACTAGTAAAAAAAGAAAGACTCCACGCTGTCATACTATAGGGTGAAGCCACGTTTACGCATGTGTGAGTGAGATACTTATGGATACCAAATATCGGATATCTATCATTTGGAGCGCTTATTATGTCAATGTGTGACGTAAGTTGCGTGTCAAGTTGGAGCACCTGAGGAGCTTCGATGTTTAGTTTGTGAAGCGGAGTCCTCTTTTTTTACTAGTCCGTGATAGATATATAGTTTTTTTAATGCAATCATCATCCCTATTGACACGTTCGCGTGAGCAACCACACGTCCAAAATGTTGCATAACGGCGCAACCTTTTTCCCATACAAAATAAAGCAACGTGTGAAGACGTCGCGCCGTAAGACATACACCATGTAACCAAGCTACACGGCGCAACAAACTACAAAAATGGGATGTAATGCGGCGCAAAGGAGCAACGGTATATGAATTTACTCTTAAATTAGACGTCGGGCGACGTTCCGCCGAAATACATATCATAATCTTTAGAACGTCATAAGACGTTGCGCCGTTTCCTAAGCATATACTCACGACGTCGTGCGACGTAGCTCACGCGAAAGTGTTAATGCTCATTAGGTTAAATACACATACATGTCACCACTCCGCAATCCGCTTTGTTCCCATAGGCTAGCTCGTCGCATACATAATGACAAACGCGATACCCTGTTCACCATTAGTCACGTTAAAGGTGACTAGACAAGAAACATAGCAGGCATATTATTTTTGAGTCCTAGACATGGGGTATAGTCAAAGTCAAAAGTCAAAGTCAAAGTCAAAATATTCTTTATGTATATAGGTTTCAAGGAAACGCTTATAAATCGGCAAATACCGGTAAAGCCGCAGCTATATGATTCTACTACCGGTTCGGAATGTTGTATTTACCGAGAAGAATCCGGCAAGAAACTCGGTAGTTACTCTTTTCAATACAATTTATACAAAGGTGTCATCATCTTCCTAGCGTTATGTCCCGTGTTTAGACGGGGTCCGCTTAGACCATGATCCAGGATTTAGCGATTCTGGACATTGAAGCGACTGCCGATCTGACCTTCGTAACCCTAAGACAGGGGAACCAGATAATTTTTGGATCATCGTTACAAATCCAAAGTTGTTTGAATTTGTAGGTTTCATCACGATGTTTTCCTTTAACGTCGAGCTAGTGGTATAAATACGTACATAGATTTGAAAAATCCAGAGGTACGTGCCCGGGTTTGAACCCGCACTCCTCGGTTAAGAGGCGCGTGTCCTCACCATTGAGCTACCACCGCTGAAATTTATACAAAGGTGTATGAACTTTGAACCATGTTTTATACGATATCTTTAAAGGAAACATTTCTATCAGGTAAACTTTAAAATAAAAGCTGCACTCTTTTATTGCTAACGCTCGTAGAAAAGTTTGTGAAAACAAAATAAAACTCTGAACAACTTTGTTGGGAACTTTTCATGTCTAACAGGGGAGAGGGGGGATATGTCAGACGGGAGGCGACGGCCATGTTTCAAATTTAGCACCTTTTGTAACGTGAGAGACCTAACTGCAAAAGTTTGATACATGAAAAATTTTAAAGTCGCAACAGCGATAGTACCAAAATATCTTTTCATATCAAATTTAATCTATCATAGTATATACACAAGAAATTTTTCTTTGTTTATGGTCTTTTGTTAATGTCTATGCCTAAAAAGGAAAATATAATTTTAGTCTATGACAAGCTACTCTCTGCGTTTCAATAAAGTGGATATTGTGCTTGTGATTGTGAAGGCGAACTAGCCACTTGTCACTACATACACTTGATATGACACCTTGTTATTTTACCGTATTTTAACAGTTACATTTATCAAATCAAAGATCACTAAATATATCTATCTATCTTCGCTATTTAGTTATAGAGTGTAAAAATAAATAAGCTTTCAGAATAATTAATTCGTCAAATTACATACCTCATGTTGGTTTGGGGCTTAAAAAAATGTACCACTGTATTCCTTGAATTGCCTATCGTAAAATAATAAATAAATATCGAACGGCATTACTCTGACTCCGAGCTAAGTAGCTTAAGCACTTGTTACAGATATCAGAATCAATAGTGCGATTACAAATATATTTTTATATTGGATATTAACACCCAGACACAAAACAAACACAAGTATTCATCGAACCCACAACTCTTGGCGCATTGGGCAGGGTCTCTACCGAATGCGCCAGCGAGCCAGTCAATGTAAAATGTAACGATTGTTTTATTTTGTTTGTAGATATGAAGACGATGAGCTAGTAATTTTTTTTTTTACAATTTCTCATCTAACCCAGCCAAATGTTACTTTTGGTTGGAAGCAGGTAGTTAAATGGGATTACTTCTCCTTTAGAGTTTGCCTACCGATTCAGGGAATATAATAATTATGATTAGTATGGACGTAAGGTACAATCGAACTAGAATATTCGTGCTCCCAAAATCACTTCTACGCTTTACCTCAAGAAACTTCGCACTTCAGTAATAGGGCACGAACTTGTCCCGTTTTTCCAGTTTCTGATATGTCAGATACGGGGTGCAAAACGGGAAATCGATACGGCTAGGTCGGGGATTGGGGAGATTGCCTCTATACTTGTGAGGGTAGGGAAAAATTTGAGACGCTCTTACGAAAGTTCTGGTCAGGTGTGTATGTCGTAGAGGGATTATGATATTATTCTTTGTATTTATTTTCCTACTAGCTTCTGCCCGCGGCTTTGCTCGTGTAGTGGTACATCAATACTACTAATTCTACTAATAGTATAAACGCGAAAGTTTGTGAGGATGTTTGTTTCTCTTTCACGCAAAAGCTACTGAATGGATTTTGATGAAACATTACAATAATATAGCATATACACCCAAATTACATATAGGCTATGTTTTATCGATGTACCACGTGAGCAATGCCGCGGACAGAAGCTAGTACATTATACAATGCTAACATACATACTTTCTTATATACAATTTAGGATAAATGTTGTTCTACAAGAAAATCCTCTGGTGAAATGTACCAAACAGCTTATTTTCATCCTTAAGCAAGTTCATATTATGTACAATATCTTAATACCAGATTTAAGTCATCTAAGTCTCTGAATGTACCCACTAATTAACATAAGTAGCACTTATATGAATACGGTATGTAAACTTACACTGTCTCCGAAGAGCTGTTAAGGTGAACTTAAGCATTGCTTAAGCCACACTTAAACTAGAGTTACGGCCGTAGACGATGGTTAATGGCAGTTGTTATTTCAGGATTAACTTCTGTAAGGGGAAGGTATTGTGAACGATGGGGATATTGTGTAGTTCGTCTAGTATGTATTCGCTATAATAGTAACCGAATGACTTTGTAGTATGTAGTTTAATTGTAAGGTTGGTCTATTTTAATGGGTTTTATTTTGTATCATTGATGTTATTGACCATTATAAGACAGGCTTTGTCTAGTATGGGAATCATAGTGCTATTTGTAAATAAAATATATATATATATAACCACATCACATACATTGATCTGACTCCGAGGTAAGTAGTTTAAGTACTTGTGTTACGGATATCAGAATCAACAGTGATATTAAAATTATATACTTAAATATTAACACCCAACAAACACAAGAATTTATCACACGAATGTTTGTCCTGGGTAGGGATTGAACCCACAACTCTTGGCGAATGGGGCAGGGTCACTACCAAATGCGCCATTAAGCCAGTCAATTAAGGCTAACTTTGTGTTTATGGCAAGTTAGCTTATTTAAATTTCTTCTAATTATTTTTATTATTACATAACATCACGCCCACGATCCCCGAAGGGGTAGGCAGAGTCGAAGGGGTAGCAAGCCCCTTCAACCACATTCAGCCAAAAATAAAGCCGGGCTGGGTCAGATGGACAATTGTGAAAAAGCAGTAACAAGCGGCTAACCTGTCGCCTACACAATCACACACCCAAAACCCGATATACCATTACTCGCCTTTTACGACATGCTAGGCAAGAACCACAGTTGGCATATTCTTTTAAGTCCCAGACCCACATGGGACAGTGGGCTGGGTTGGATGGAAAGCTGTGAAAAAGGAGTGACAAGTGGCTAGCTCGTCGCCTACTCAGTCACATACCCAAAATCCCGTAAACCATTAGTCGCCTCTTACGACATGCTAGGCAAGAACCACAGTTGGCACATTCTTTTTTTTGTCCCAGATCAACATGGGCCAAGTTGCCAGACCAACATGGGACTGATTTTTATTATTTATTTCTTTATTTAAACACCATATACAAAATATACAAATAAGTCAAGGTTTTTTTTTAGTAAGAATAATATGGTGGGTTGATTTAATTTATTTATTATACCTGTAATAGGAAGGTTCCTGTGTCTCAGGTTATCAACCCTCCACTCCATACAATAATTTTATACTCTAATTGACTGGCCCGTTGGTCGAGTAGTAAGAGACCCTGGCCACGAAACCGAGGGTCGCAGGTTCGAATCCCGCTAGGAGCAAATGTTGCGTGTAATGAACATCGACATTTGTACTCGACTCATGGATGTTTATAAACGTATAAGTATGTATATCCGTTCACCTAGTATCCATAGCAGTTATACAGTAATATAAGTTATTTTTTTTAACAATGTCATTTTTTTTCCTTTCACGACTTCATACAAATCGATTCAAAGGTTCACCGAATCTGAATCTCCATAATCTTAACACATTGGAAACTTTCATGAATAATGCCCCCTTGTCGAGTGTTCTTCGGGAACTCAAAGCTTACGTGTGTAAAATCGGGAACGCAAAAAGATGGATGAAAGAATTCCTGGTAAGATGTAAGTTTTTTTTGGGAGAAATCCGTGGAAGGTATTTTACTGAAACTTTAGATCTTTTTGGCCGAATGCGGGTCAAGGAACTTTATTACAACTTGGTCTGTTCTAGTGTTGCCGCTCGATAGGCCAATATCGATTGTATATTGATAGCCTATCGATAGTTGAACTATCGATAGGCTATCGATAGACAATTGATTCAGAGAACTATCGGTGAACAGCAATTGATAGTATCGATAGTTTTGATCGCTGTTAACCAATGAACTATCGATAGAATCGATAGTATCGATAGTTTTGTTCGCTTTTAACCAATGAACTATCGATAGAGATAGTATCGATACTAGCGATTGTCCTATCGATCGTTTAGATGATTTGGCCGTTAAACTATCGATTGCAAAACTATAGATTTTTTGGCAAGACTAGTCTCTTCCTACCCCTTCGGGGATTGCGGACATCGTAGGTATAGTAGATATGAATTTATGTATGTTTCCTTTTATTGGTTGTACTTGGAAAGCGTTGCAATACATGCGTACATACATCACGCCCATTATTTGATTTATATCTATGACAAGCTCGATGGCTCATTCGGTAGTGACCCTGCCCCATGCGCCAAGAGTAGTGGGTTCGATCCCCACCCAGGACAAATAATTGTGTAAATAAAAGCCATAGGCTTCATTTCAAGAGCAAAGCACGCCAGATCCTTGTCAAACTAATATTATAAAGAGGAAAGAAATTATTGTTTGTTTGGTTACATTGAATAGGCTCGTAAATTACTGAACCGATTTGGAAAATTCTTTCACTAATAGAAAATTACTTTATTTGTGAGTAACATAGGCTATATTTTTTTCTCCACATTCCTACGAGAACGGGAACTAAGCGGGTAAAACCGCGGGGCGCGGCTGCCAGTATTCTATAAATTTCAAAAATTTTAATCAAAGCAAATTTCACTGGCACCTTTACGCCCCATTTGCAGAGACTGCTCGCCTCAACATTCACGTGCTCACATTGGTGGGTGTGACTGATTTCCGACGAACAACCTTCGATTTTATTTGCCAAACCTTTCATTGCGTTTGCCATTTTCACAGTTGTAAAACGGTAGGATTCGTTCGCGTTTTATTTTCTGTACGCTTGAGAGGAGACGCGGCCATTCGTTATTGCATAAAATAATTCGTACAATAAATTTTCGGACGATTATTAAGTGCTTGAAACCTTATTTACTTCGATTATTCTTAAAGCTGCTAACTGAGATTTTTTTCTATAAACTACTTCATGCAGTTCTTTATGGGGATTACAAAGGTACTTGCAGTCGTAAAATCAATGAAAAAAGTCCAAATCAAAGAGCAAAGTGCTGTTTACCACCCACTTCAGAGGTATCCAAGTTCACCCAGACGTCTCGTCCTAGCGCAGAAGGTCAATTTACATCTGGCTGACTGCCAGGGCTACGCGGTAAAGGTTAACACAAATCCTTAATCGTGTCCACTTCCTTGGAAAAGAAGGTAGAAGATACGCTGTGTAGTTTATAGCTGCCATATTATATTCGGTTCTCTCTGCCTACCCCGGTAGGGAAGTGGCGTGAAGTTTAGTTAGTTAGTTATGTTATATGGTGAAGAGTCTCACATACAATGTCGTGCCCAGGCAAGCATAGGTAAAGCATTCATTATTTTTACCCTTTCAGTCACACTTTTGTATTTTTAATAGTACAGACATAATTACATATACGTGTTAAATATGGAATATAAATTATAAAAAAAAATCTTAGGCGTTTTTATTAAATTTTCAATATTTTATTTACCATTTGTTAAAAAATATAATAAATATTCTTGTTTTTTTAAGAGTTTAGTATGCTAACCATCAAGACGGCAAGAGTTAAGACACCTGCAGAATTAGTAACCCTTTATTTTTGGTGTATCAAATGTACGGGTATAACCTTGATATATGGGTTATAGTAAATATTATGTAAGGCCTACGGTTTTTTGTTTCTTAAACCTTTAAATAAATTTTATTCTTTAGTTTAACAGCAGCTTGTCTTTTATAGTTTAACCCGCGTCTCCTCTCCACACAGACTAGTCAGGTCTCAGAACCAATGAAGAGGAAGCACGGGCGGATTGTCTGTTTTATGGCGACGGTATGTGTGAGACACTGGAACTTATAAAAATGTAAATCTTCAGTGGGATCGGGTGTGGAATGAATTGAGACGAGACGTTTGGGGCTTTGAAATGGGCGTTTAAGATACATTGTTGCAGAAATTTTTAGTAATAATGATCTCTGCTAGACTAGTAGTATAGATATTGTGAAGTATTACAGAGCGTATATAAATAATATGATACAATGTGTTGACTGGCTCGATAGCTCATTTGAATTTATGTTTGTTCTGTGGCTGGGTGTTGATACTGAATATTTATTTAAGTATATATTTGTAATACCACTGTTGATTCTGATATCCGTAACACAAGTGGTTAAGCTACTTACCTCGGAGTCAGATCAATGTATGTGATATTGTGTGATATTTGTGATATTTAATGTTAAAGTTATCATAATCTTTTTAGTTCTGTGTTCTATTTCAAACCGGCTCTTGGTTAAACGGGCCTTGGTCTTGACCTTGAGATTTTGTTATTTTGAAATGGATGCCATCCGATAGGTTAACCAGACAACATTAGATTATGGTAACACTATCATGTTTATTTACTAGGGGTAGACCTAGACGGAGTTTCCATGACTAGATTGGAAAAGTGTGAACAAAAGGCCAGGTAATGAGCACCCTTAACCGACGAGCATGTATGAAAAGACTTATGAATGTAGAAGAAGCAAAAGGTGTGTCATGATGTGCAAGCTTTATGATATGAGCTTAAAAGTGTTTATTAGCTCAAAGAAGGGGAAAAATGGTGTTTTTATATACGTACATAGAATTAAAAAAGTCAAAGTAAAAAATCCGATGACACGCCATACATACCATTCGATCGGTAGTCGCTTCATTTTAATAATCGAATTCGCTGTGTGGCTTTTTGAATGTAATTATGTAATAATCAGTAATGATCATTTTCCTAGCTAAAGGTCCGCTTAGACCATGATCCAGGATTTAGCAAGTCTGTTAATTAGGTAAAAGCGATTGTCTGCCCTCCGTAACCATTATATGTGGAACGAGACAAACTTGGATCGTAGTAACACATCCATAGTCGTTGAAGTGTGCAGGTTTTATCACGATGTTTTTCCTCACCGACAGTGGTATAAATACGTATGTTTATATGGAATATCCTGAGGTAAAGTCACGAGCAATAGTATGTATACTCCGTCACATTTAATATAACTGTTATATACATTTATTTTAAATTTTAAACACTTCTACCGCTCCATGCCATTGATGTGAAACAAATGTTTACCTACATATTTTGATACAGTTTGATAGTCAGGTGATTTAGGAGAAATGGTTTTTCAGGTATTTTTGGGATGGTAGAAGTTTAGATATCTTCGAAAATGTAACAATGTATACAAATTATTGCTCGTGACTGGACGTGCCCGGAAATGAACCCGCAGCCCTCGTATAAAAGGCACGAGTTCTTAACATTGAGCGTCAGTAATAATCAGCAATGATCAATCCAGGATTATAGTTAAAGCAGATCAGCTAAGAACGGAAAAACACTCCAATTCTCTTTTTTTGTAGCCACCGAGAGTCAGCGGCTCAGTAACAAGAAAAAGTACTTTAAAATTGCGTATCAAAGTTTCCGAGGACGACGGAGATGCAAATGGCGGATGTATTTTTAAATTGAAAATAAAAGATGAATAAAAATATCTATGTCGTTCAAACTCTTCAGATTACGAGGAAAATAAGGCAAATTCATTAGGTGCTGCCCAATTTATTTTCAGCCATTTTCATGTTCTATTGTACGAAAGACTAAAGATGATACTAATGTACTGAAGAGGATATGGATAGATTGTAAAGTGAGTGAACTATTTTGGCTACAAAATCAAGAATACCTATTCTCTGCCTATCTGTATAAAAGTGTTCTAGCATTAGAGCGGTGGTAGCTCAATGGTGAGGACACGCGCCTCTTAACCGATGGGTGCGGGTTTGAATCCGCACATATACCTATAGATTTTCCAAATCTATGTACTTATTTATACCACTAGCTCAGCAGTGAGGGAAAACATCGTAATGAAATCTGCACATTCTAACAGCTATGGATATGTAACTATGATCCAAAAATTGTCTGGTTCCCCTATCTAAGGGTTACGAAGGTCAGATCGGCAGTCGCCTCAATCTAATCACTAGACTCGCTAAATCCTGGATCATGGTCTAAGCGGACCCCGTCTAAGCATGGAACATAACGCTAGGATGATAATGAAACTGAAATTTCAATTTATCAAAATCCATAAGAAGTGTGTTCTAGCATTGAATTGAAAACCAGCGTTGTGGTCTGCCTGATATCTGGTAGCCTCACGACAGAGCTGCGCGGGCGCCGTTTTGGCACACATTTGTGATGTTCCTTTGTTCCTATCTTTTTCTTGTAGCTTGTGTTTATTTTGTGTGTGTCGAATAAAGTTTATCTATTCTATTCTCTTCTATTAATTGCCCATCAAAATTACATAAGCATGTTAAATTTCTGCTTAATTGGACACCAGAAAATAGAAGAAAATATCTAACTAACTAAACTTTACGCCACTTCCCTAGCGGGGTAGCCAGAGAGAACCGAACGCCATATGACGCGATCCTTACATACCTCACTCGCCTATTCAACATTCATGATCCTTTTCATACAAGCTCTACGGTTTTTATGACTCCTAACATCACCTTCTGTTAATACACGACCAATCTGGTCGTGGTAGGGGAGCCTGGACCTTCCGCGGCTCCTACATCCTTCCAATAAGAAAATATCTAAGCTAAACTTCGAATGAAAAGTAATTTGTACACTCCTCATTTTTTAAGTCGGTTAGGAGCAATATCTTACGTTAAATACAGTCACTTATAAAAGCACCCTGTCTAAAATCCAAAACGGAAACCGACCCTTAACGATAAAAAGACATTATAAGTGCCTAATTCTTGGCCGAATTTCGGAATAAAGTTCGTATCAACCCTTTCAAGATAGGGTGCTAAAAATGAAATATGTCCGAAATTATTTTATCCACATGGGTATTCATTTCTTGCCCTGGGCTTAAATTTGAATCAGTTGAACAGGGGTGGAATCAGGATTATTTTATGTACATCTATATAAAGAGTGATTATTAATTTAATATTATTGCACTTGCTCTTCACGTGTTAACTAGAAAAAGGAACTAACGTAAAAATAATTATGAAATATTTTTTTCATTTCGCCTACTCATTTTCTTCCTAGGGTTAAGCTCCGTTCTTAGTTGTAGCTTCGCGGAGTATAACCTGTAAGTTAAGCAAGACATTTATAGTAGTCAAAATATAACTATGATAATAATCAATATTTTTCTGAGCTACATTTCCAAATATGAGATGAAAAAACAAGTAGTCACTTTGACTGTAACTGGAATCGCTAAATCTGGGTTTTATAATCGTAAGAATAACACGCATGTGGCTGATGCTTAGTGATGCCGTATAACTCTTATGCCTGACTGCTACGCGACCTCTCACGTTTTAGCCTAAGACTACTAACGTTAAGAAATGTATCTCTATAAAAAGTTACTACACTGAAAGTGCTAGTAGGGACAAAATCCCACACATTTAACTGATACGATAGTGCTGCCATGTTAATAGTTGACCTCACTTATCTACTAAGAACGGGACTAAACACTTCGAAAATGATGCTGCAACAATTTTTTAGATGTTGCATACTTAACTTAATGGGGTCCACTTAGATACTGGTCCTCAGCTTATGGAGTCTGATTGATATATCGGAGCGACCGGAACCGAAAATCTGGAGAATTTATGTGTATGAATATGCAACAATCGAGAGTACTACAAATTTAACCGATGCGACGGTGCTGCCATCTACCCGTCACTTTTGACAGCATCGCCACCTCACACGTCCCAGCCCGAAGCCGCCCCTGTCTCGTTATCACGTCAAGTAGATCCGAGTCATTAGGCCCGAATGTCAGCTCGTAAGTTGCTCCTATCTCGACATGTTACGACGCCCGACCTAATTTACCTCTTAACTTTGCATTTTGACTTTGAAATTACTTACGTAGGAGGATTTATTGTGTGCCTAGCGGGCAGTCTCTTAACTGAGGTGTTTAATATTAGTTATGGTTGCTGATGGCTACCACCTCTTAATTGAGCTTTTTCTACTGTTTGTAGTCCCATGTTCGTCAAAGGTGATCCTTGCTGATCATGTGGTAAAAGGCGACTTAGTGTAGTAATAGTGTAGACTTCGAGCTACCACTTGTCACTACTTTTACAATTTTCCATTTAACCCAGCCCAGTTTTGTTTTTGACTAAGTGTGTATGAGAGGGCCTGCTGTCCCTTTGACTCTACATACAATTCGAGGATTGCGGACGTGGTATTATATTAATTTTGATTTAAATTTTTTCTTTTCCCAAAACCCAAGTTCATTGTGGCGCTTAACTTAAGTATAGTTTGATAGTCGTAGATGATAGAGCCGTAGATTATTTAACAAAAACACAGAAGCCAGTATAAGTCTAAATATGGCTTACAAGTCGCCGCATTTTGTTTAGCGACTGAGAGTACCATGGTCCAAACTCTGTGGTCCAAACTACATACATACAAACATACATACATAAATACATACTACATTTCTATACACCTTCGTAAAAGATGTTCTCGAAAAGCGTAACTACCGAGTTTCTTGCCGGTTTCTTCTCGGTAGAAGCAACATTCCGAACCGGTGGTAGATTCATATTATTAGTTGGTTTTTTTGTTGAATTGAAAATTTATAAGTGTTTGTTTCAAACCTATATACATACAGAGTATTTTGACTTTTCCTTTGACATTGACGTATATGAGGATTCGTAGCGTCACACTCCTATTTCCCTCTAAACAGAACTATCAATCATAAAAAAAAAACATGAAAACTTCTATTAAATGCAAGTGACATTTGTGTTGCAAGTGCGTAAAGAGTACGAAAACAACTTACCATTAATCATGCCATATACTCGTTTTTCTGAGAAACTAACCTTTATAAATAGATTTCCTAAATCATAACCCTACCACAATAGCCTTGTCTTAATAGGATATAAAGTATACCCCGCTCCTTGGCGAGCCATTCAAACTTTTCGAACATTGAAACAAGGGTCTGAACCAAACTATATTTTATCCTTCCAACAAATTTCGTTCCAAAACTCGATATCTAAAGGTCAAGATTTAGTGCTAAAGTTCGAACCGCGATTAGGAATCGGACTGACTTGCTAGAGTTTGGAACTGTGGTAATTAGAATGTACTGCTTGTTTGTTCCTCAGGGCTCAACTTTGTGACCTTATTACCTAATTTTGGGATTAATGGCGGAGGTAGTTTCGGTAATACTCGTAATCTATACTTTTTCTTAATTCTTTTCTAAGACTGAAGACGCTTATGTTATACCTCTGACATAATTTTTACACAACGAAAACAATTTCTTAAGATATTTTGCCAATGTCGAAATATATACATTGTTATTACAGTATCCGTGTCCGTGTGTTCAGGTAAGTGTGGTTAATCCTCGTTGAGATTGACCGCCGTGACCGAAATCGTTAAAGAGGATATTATTATTATAAAGAAATAGAATAAATAAAATATTAGTTGGAGACTTAAGAAAATCTATCAACTTTTCTTTGCCTAACATATAGTAAATACAACCAATTGTGTATTGGGTTAATAATTGTTTTAAAGATAGAGATATTTATTCACAGAGACAAAATAATAACACATGTTGATACGTATATGGTTCGTCTCATTTCACCAGCTCAACTGGCATGTGATTTTTTGTTAACTTTGATTTACCTAATGATACAATTGAATTTATAGTTTTTTTACATTATTAAGTCAATTTAGTGCGTAGTTTGCGTGCAATAGTGCGGTGGTAGCTCAATGGTAAGGACACGCGCCTCTTAACTGAGGAATGCGGGTTCAAACCCGGGCACGTACCTCTGGATTTTTAAAATCTATGTACGTATTTATACCACTAGCTAGACGGTGACGGGAAAAAATCGTGATGAAACCTGCAAATTCAAACAATTTTGGATTTGTAACCATAATCCAAAAATTGTCTGGTTCCCCTTAATCTTAGGGTTACGAAGGTCAGATCGGCAGTCGCTTCAATTTAATTACCAGACTCGCTAAATCCTGGATCATGGTCTAAGCGGACCCCATCTAAGCACGGGACATAACGCTAGGAAGATGATATATTCATGTTTAAGTCAATTTAAATTTAAAATATAATTAAATGTATAATTTTCTTTAAAATACAATGTCAATTCTTTGAGCGAATTATATAATGTCCTATTAAACAAGTAACCCATATGCTCTTTAAGATCGTCTGATAGTTTAATATATTTAACAGTTTTGGCATCTAACTAGGCAGTTGTCGTCACAATTTTTTTCCATCTAACCCAATTGCAATACAGTTGGTATTGCAGCCAAAGGTGTTTAAAGCATACTGCTTTTTGGATTGGCTATCTTGTCTACTATCTCCGAAATTGCGGGCTTCATACCTAGTAAATATAAACATATGTTTGTATGTAAGCGAAACGAAACAGCCTTTTCGTTGTATCGGAACCTTCCACACAAATAGGTTTTCAAGTAGATCCTCCCGCGCTCAGAAGTTAATTTGGTAATTTATGTTAGTTGTCGGGGGCTGTAAATTATCCCTTAAGGGCAGCCCGCTCGAGTCCCACGTTTACGGCTGATTGTGCCACCGATGCGTTAAAGGGTAGTGAGGAATCTTTTAAGGATTTTTAAATGTTCATTTGATGGTTAGATGGATAATTTACAAGAAATTGTTTTTCCAATGCGTTGATATTATTAATAAACACACAAACAGGTTTCTTTATTTGCAAATTTTCGATCCTTACCTATTTTTATATTTTTAATTTATTTCTGACTAACTGAAAATGACTTTTTTTTTAAATAAATAATAAATAAATAAATTAATTCTCCAGACTGACACACCAATTCCCTATTTCAAAACTAAGCTTATGCACAAGCATAAGCTATGGATACTAGGTGAACGGATAGACATACTTAAATACATTTATAAACATCCATGACTCGAGTACAAATGTCCATGTTCATCACACGAAACATTTGCTCCTAGCGGGATTCGAACCCGCGACCCTTGATTTCGTGACCACTCAACCAACAAGCCAGTCAACTCGACCAACGGGCCAGGAAACAAATGTTTGACTGTTTATTTTGTAGCCGTTAAATACATATCTTGCGATTACAGTTGCAGTCATGCGGAGCATACTGCCTTAGTGGTTTATCTATACTGTTTTGTTCTATATACTGTGAGTGCACCCGCCAAGGAAGGCAGAGGAGATTAATTGCCTTTAATTAATCCGCTGAAATGGTGGGGAAAAGTGAAAAGTTTCCTGAAAAAAAGGAAATGCGTGTTTTTTTTTTGCTATCACTACTACAGCCTGTATTGGATCTAATATCACTTACAGAAAAAAAAATCAGTCGAATTGAGAACCTCCTCTTTTTTTTGACGTCGGTTATAAATGGAAGTATATGTGTATCAAATTTCAAAACTGACTACTGTTTTGCGGATTTTCAAATAATTTTATTTAGAAGATGGTATTCACAACATAAGCTACTTACAATGTATGTAGTCCATTATAAAATTTACAATCTATTTTTCCACAACCTAGTGTTTGTTGTCTCTTACATAAGCAATACCATCTCTTTTCACAATAGTATTAGTGTACTTCGCAATATCGTTTTTTATATTGACCGCTTCAAACTTGCTGACGTCCAAATAAACTAAAATTTGCCAAACCAGTGCAAATTTTGAAAAATGCAGTAATAGTATTATGGTAATATACTGCATTTTTCGAATATATAGGTTAGGTTGACTGCCTCGTTGGTCTAGTGGTACCATGCGCCGCCTAAGAACCAAGAGGTACCGGCCTCAAATCTCGGGTCGATCCACTCAGTAACAGCCCGGAGTCAGGAAGTTGTCGGTTTAATCACCCCCGTGCCTCGGAAAGCACGTTAAGCCGTTGGTCCTGCGCCTGACCTCTCTCCGGTCATGTCGAATTGCCGTCTCACCGGCCTATGGGAGTGAAGGAACAGAGAGTGCACTTGTGCTTGTGCACTATAATCTCCTGCGCAGATGGGCAATCCTCGTTGAGATTGGCCGCCTGATTGGTATCGGTTAGGAGAACATTATTATTATTATCAGTTTGGTTCTGCCTACCCCGCTAGGGAAGTGGCGTGAAGTTTAGTTAGTTAGTTAGTTAATGATGGAGACAGAAGGTGGCTATAGAAACTACGATTTAGTTAAGTAGAAAATCTTGTATAAACTATATTACATCCCTTATTTTGTTACAAGCTGAATATGACGCATGCGGTAAATTTGCAAATTTAGTCAAATTTTCAACCGACCTAAAATTACTAGCCTAAACTAAATTAGAGATTCGACGACAAGGGTCGAATTAAACGCTACCCTTAACAGTTATTATTTAATTAATATTATTGTTCGTGCAAAATGCTAAGTGGGGTGGACATCTGGTATGGTAAAACTTAATGTTACGGGTAATTTTCTGTTTAGGATGCCCAATTTCGGGAATGATGGTAGCTCAATGATGGAGCACTACCTATGCTCGCGGTTTCATCCACGTTTAAGGTAAAATTTCGTGGCGTGATGTTATATAGTGTATAAGGATCGTGCCATATGGCGTTCGGTTCTCTCTGCCTACCCCGCTAGGGAAGTGGCGTGAAGTTTAGTTAGTTAGTTATGTTATATAGTCTATAGCTTTCCCCGATAAATGGTCTATTCAATACAAAAACTATTCGATTTGGACCAGTAGTTCCTGAGATTAGCACGTTCAACTAAACAAACAAACTCTTCAGCTTTATATGTTATATTGAGTTATACCACTGTCTTAGTGAGTGTAAATCTATGCATAAATATTTTTTTTGGTGTCTTAAGGAAAGGTTACAGATTAGGCGGCAGCCGGTTCAATGTAATACACTGTGTAATTGAGTTGGCAGGAATGCCCGGCGTAGACCAGTACCTTATGTAGTCATGACCCGTCCTTATTTTAGATCCGCTTTGACATGATCCAGGTCTAAGCAAATCTGGTAACATTGATCAGACCTTCGTAACCCTTAGATAGGGGAAGCAGATAATTTGGATTAGTTTTGCCGAAAAATCGATAGTTGAACGCTAAAATCATCTATTTATCGATAGGACAATCGATAGTATCGATGTCTCTGTTAGTGCAATACTATCGGTAAACAGCCATACTATCGATAGTATTGATACTATCGATGGTTGGCCGCGATCGAAACTATTAATATTATTGCTGTTTACCGATAGTTTCGCAGTATCGATCGACTATTGATACTATCGATTTTCTTCAACTATCGATAGGCTATTGACAGACAATCGATATTGGTCTATCCAGCGGCAACACTTAGTTGGATCATGTTTGCACATTCATTATAATTTAAATGTGTAGGCTTCATCACGATGGTTTTCCCTCACTGCCGAGCTAGTGGTATAAAAACATACACAGATTTGACAAATCCAACGGTACATACCCAGGTGTCAACCCACACCCTGGTATAAGGGGCATGTTCATCCATACTATTGAGTTGTGCAAAGTATGAGCTTGCAGTAAAAGTGGAAATACTTCCGCTGAGCTAGGTGTTGCTTGCTCGGGGACCTAGGTCCGACTAACCGTCTCGGTGTATTATATATAGAATAACTTCGTCAGCGGGATGCAGGAATGTATGGCGTTTCTGCATATTCGATCGACGTCATCTGTTTACATATTATTGGAGCTATAGTCTTGACTATCTTGTGGCGCGGCCGCCACTAAGCTACCACTCTCACAGTGCTTCACATATCCGATATAAATCCGTACTTTTTAACGGCAAGGTATGCTTCTCGGACACTTACTTATCCAGCAGACCCTTAACCGCCCTTTACCTAACTCCGTCATTATTCACCAACTATCAACTGTGTCCTCTGAAGGGCGTCCCGGGCCATAAATAAGCTGTAGTAGACAAAGCGGAAGAGAAGTGTCGCCATCGAGACAAATGGCCCGCCATTTTGTGTATAAATTGTGGGACATAGTCATAATATTGCGACAATGACGTAGTTATTGTATAAATAGACTTGTGGATATCTGCGTGTGTTGTTCGAATTTGATCCAAAAATTGTCTGGTTCCCCTATCTAAGGCTTACGAAGGTCAGATCGGCAGTCGCTTTAGTGTAATTACCAGGCTCACTAAATCCTGGATCAAGGTCTAAGCGGACCCCGTCTAAACACGGGACATAACGCTAGGAAGATGATGATGTTGTTCGAATTATGGGGAATTGGGAATGAATGAACGGTGGTGAACGGTCATGGCTAAATAGAGCAGGTTCTACATCTCTTTCTCTCTCTCTCTCTCTCTATCTATCTCTCTCTCTCACACACACACTTCCCCACCATCCTTTTTAAGCATTTTCTAGCTATCTCTCTCGTTCTCATATCTCTTCCACCTCCCGCCTGTCTCTGTGCAAAGAGGTTATGCTCCAGAGGCTATTCCTATCCATTACGTAGCTTAGATGTGTGATTATCTACAACCCTGATGTAAGATCACAGTCTACTAGCTTGCTTTTCCAGCTTGGATTACCAGAGTAAGACTTATGTAGACGAAGATAGAGTTTATGTCAATGATGAAAGTATTTCCTCACATTAGGAAAATAGCACAATCGTGTGATGAACATGGACATTTGCACTCGAGTCATGCATTTCAGTATGTATATCCGTTCACCCAGTATCCATAGCACAAGTTTATAAGCTTGGTTTGAAATTTGGAATTGGAAGGGAATTGGTGTATAAGTATGGAAAATTTATTATTATTATATTATAATAAATAAATAAATATCCGACGACATCACATACATTGATCTGACTCCGAGCTAAGTAGCTTAAACACTTGAGTTACGGATATCAGAATCAACAGTGGTATTACAAATATATACTTAAATATTGGATATTAACACCCAGACACAGATAAAACACAAGTATTCATCACACGAATGTTTGTCCTGGGTGGTTCGAATCCACAACTCTTGGCGCATAGGGCAGGGTCACTACCGAATGCGCCATCGAGCCATATTATTACTATTATAACTATGTACTACTGAACAATACAATATCGAAAAATGGCAGCCACTTCTATGTAATCAATGATTATGTATTAAAAACGGGAAATAACGCTGAAAAGATGATGAGGATGAACTATATAAGTAGTTAGACCTGCAGGAATTTTTGGGCATTTTGGCTTCATGAACCAACATTCAAAACCTGCAAACAGAGATAGATAGTACCTTAATCCACAAAACGAAAGTAGTAGGTTCCCTTTCACCGAGGATCCTACAGAAGAGCAATAAATCACGGGAGATTTGCATTTGAATGACTCTCAGTGCCGTACCTTCGCCTCTCATTTTATTTCGGCGTCGACATTTTTTTGTAATAGTATATTATATGAATTTTTCGGCTTATATATAAGCTGTAGTATATCAGCAATCGCTAGCGATATACTGTCTGACAATATTTTACTGTTGCTCATTCTGTAAATTCTTTAAGGATTTTCTCCTTAAATGATGGCTGACATCTTTACAACCCGGGCACGTACCTCTGGATTTTTCAAATCTATGTACGTATTTATACCACTAGCTCGACGGTGAGGGAAAACATCGTGATGAAACCTGCAAATCCAAATAACTTTGGATTTGTAACCATGATCCAAGAATTGTCTGGTTCCCCTATCTTAGGGTTACGAAGGTCAGATTGGCGGTCGCTTCAATGTAATTACCAGACCCGCTACATTCTGGATCATGGTCTAAGCGGACCCCGTCTAAGCACGGGACATAACGCTAGGAAGATGATGATGATGGCTGATATCTTTGTTATCGTGATATTGCCTTTCTAGTGGAGTGGGTTTTTTGATGCTATATTCAGTTCTTAGCTGTCTACGACTAAGCAGAAAGAGGGTTATGATTTTGACTGATACGTTTATTTGTCTCTTCTCTTATATCATCTCATACATATTAATATATTTAAAAAATAAGGTATGATTAAATGAGGCGTCCATCTTATGTAGATTATTGTAGGAACGCGATATAACACAAATGTTACGTTACGTTACGTTAACACTAGGACAAATAGCTTTAGATACATATATAACATCACGCCTTTATCTTCCGAAGGGGTAGAAAGAGGCAAAGGGATAGCATGCCCCTTTAACCACATTCAGCCAAAAATAAAACTGGGCTGGGTTAGATGGAAACTTGTGAAAAAGTGCCAAGTGGCTAGCTGATCATCTGAACAATCAGATACCCACAAAAAAGCTTTACTGATGACTTAGAGCATTGTTGTTCTAATCAAATATTTCTTAAAATCAATCATTAAACACCTGTCCTCAATCAAGTCTTACCCTTCACGTTCTTCATTCTTCATTCATACTTCCTTCACATTTCTTCCCCAAATATTTCATCTATTCTCTCCACATCCGTCTAAGTCAATTATTTCTAACAAGCACGTCTCGAGAGACAACCATGACCGAACATGCAGGATAGAACCAATCATCTGACGTGAAACACATGTCTCTTTTTTCATCACACATGTGTATTTATATAAACAGACGACATTGGGTCGTATCACCGGATCATTGGAATATATCCAACGCATTAGCGAACACACTTACTGTGTATTAGCGAGATTATAAATAGCTGGAGTGTTTTATCGGCGTTTTATTGAATGATGTCATCCATTTATTAATGGCTGCTGTTATTAAATCTATTTCGGCAAAAAAACTATTAAAATGATCTTACATTCATGTTTAGAGCCCTGTTATTTAGTCAAAGATCAACTAGAATTTGGTATAATGAATCAATATTTGCTTTGAGTCCTACTATAAGAATAGTTATTCCTATCCCTTTCATTGAGCAACATTAACATCTCTGTCTCTTTCATATTCACAACTTAACTTTTTTGCCCCTTCGACTCTGCCTACCCCTCCGGGGATTATTTGGGCGTGATTAGTGTTACCCAAAGCAAGACTCTTGCGGCGGTCTTGCATGCCGTTATCTTGCAGACTCAATCTTGTTCTCGATCAAATGTTGCTTGTCGCTTGGCCCTGTGTTAAGACCAAGCAACAAGCAACATTTAAGCAAGAATAAGACTAAATCTGCAAGATGATGACATGCAAGACCGCCGCAAGAGTCTTGCTTTGGGCAACACTAGGCGTGATGTTATGTTATGTTACATACATTTCTCAGACACACCTATTTCCTTGTTCAGACAGGCATACTTAATTACGTTAATAAACATCTATGAATTAAGAACAAATACCCATTAGTTCATTATACTAAACAAAGCGGGAATTGAACCCAGGACCTTTGCTTTCGTGGCCAGGGTCTCTGACCACTCGATCAACGGGCCTATTAAGTGTAAGCCCTAATCATTATCAGTACATGGTACCTTGCTATTTTTGTAAAATTAGACTCGAAATATTTAGTACCTACCCATACAAATATCACACTACATCACATACATTGATCTGACTCCGAGCTAAGTAGCTTAAGCACTTGTGTTACGGATATCAGAATCAAGAATGGTATTTTTTTTTTTTTTTTTTACAAATATATACTTAAATGTTGGATATTAACACCCAGATACAGAACAAACACAAGTATTCATCGAATGTTTGTCCTGGGTGGGGATCGAACCCACCACTATTGGCGCATAGGGTCACTACCGAACACTTTCAACATTGGTAGTTTGAAATAAAATATCGAATAGTATGTACGAAACAATTTTCGTTTATTTTGCAAAAAGCATTTTTTATACACGCACATATTAGGTAAATACCTAAAGGTTAAATCTCATCACGCATGTTTTTCAAATAATTTAAACATCTCTATTAATTTTATAATAGCAATAATACAGTTTAATGCAATGTATATTCATTCGCTATTATACGTATGGCAATCAAAGGAATATTTACAACAATTTCTTTAAAGTTAAACACGAGGAATTCCATCAAAATGTATCTATGAGCAAATAAAAACCTTTATTCTGAAGTGATACTCAAAAAATTGTTTGATATTAAATTGAGGATAAACAAATTGGCGTCTTGTTTTAAACATAGAGCGCAAATTTGTGGCGTCAATCTAATATCGAACGTTTTTTTAGTACAAGTTATTTTTAATACAATGGTTAACCATATCGCCTTAAGGCGACGTTTGTAACTCCAAACTACTAGATGTTGGGTACTTGTAACATTTTTGTTGGATTTTCGACAAATTGCACTTATTGAGTCAGCTCATTCCAATTCTGGATACTACTATATATTTTACATATCGTTATAAACATATAATATATTATTCATAATAACTTAATTTTTATTTGCAAAAAAAAATACGAAGACACATCTTTTAAGAGTTGGTTTGTTAAAAAAAGAAAAAAATTTATATGTAGCCAAATAGTGGTATTAAAAATTAGGTTGTACTAGTATAATTTCAGAATAAGGTTCGTAGCGCACCCTAACTAATAAACTCTGAATAACTATTAACAAAAATAAAATTCAATCATATAATTTGTGAAACGTTACGACTAAAATTAAAACTTATATCTATCACAGTCCCAACTGGATGTAACAGATAATACAGATAACACAACGATTTGTAACAATATTAAATCTAAGAATACCCCAACAAATGCACTTTTTATAGTCTTCATATATATTTAAAAAAAGTTTGGTATATATAAATAATAAAAAAATAAATCAGTTTCGCAAACAAAATCAATAAATTTTGTGTCTGTTTTTTTTTTATTTTAAGATTTATGCGAAAATTCCATCATGTTTAAAAAAGTTTTTTTTTATTCCAAATTCTTATACAAACTCGACAATATTGTATTTTAGGATAGAATAAAAATATCCTAACAATTTTTTTTATTCTACCTGTAATCAATATTCACTTTTATACAAGATATTTAAAAGTGCATTTATCAAGGGAGTAAGGAACAATTAAACAAATCCATGTATATGACAAAGCAAGAGACAGATCCACACATATCCACCTAATACTTTTGAGTAACTATTATCTGCACCTTATGTTAGAAATCAAAGTGACGTCCATTTTATTACTTTAAAACTATACTATACATTGAACTACTCTAAAACAGTTTAAATGTACATATTGCTGTCTTGTTATACACTAGATTTATAATACACCCAATTGCTTCAAGCTAACGCACAAAAATGTTGTGCTTTTTACTATTGTGTGTCAAATTCAGATTTGACATCTAAGTATTTGGTAAAAAAAAAAAAATCATTAAAATAAGATGTTAGTTTTATAGAAATACTTGGTAGTTTCGCTAGTAATATATCTACTGGTAAAACTACAGTGAAATAACAAAAAAATGGACGGATGTAAACGAAAACAAATTAAAATTTTATAACGACTTCAATTAAATTAATTTTAATTTAAAGTAAGTATTATTAATAAATAAGGCAAGCCTAAAAATAGTGTCTCGAAGTTACGCCGTACAATCATAGCTTTCTTTTATTCATTATATATTATTTTTTCTCATAGTGATGTCTTTCGAAATGTGAAATATACATTTTTTTAAATTATGAATGTTTGTCATTCAAAATTCATTGAAGAAATATGTGACCTATGTTATTTAAAATTTGAAAATACTTTTTTATTTCATATGCTATCAAGAAAATAGCGTAGGTTTTTGTATTTAGATAAGTAAAATCTACGTACATCAGGAAATATGTTTTATTAATTTTATTACAAGAGATGAAAATATTTAGTATCTATTTCAAATATTTATATAATTATTTGTGGTCTGTTTACCTGGTCATTGTTTATGATCAATATTAGAGTAATTTTAAAATATATTGTTGTATTTTCCCAAAAAATAGACAATGCATTTGGATATAATGATGGTACGGTCTTAAATAAAAGTTTACAACTTTAAATATTCAGATATGGTTTGTCAGAAAGTTAGTTGTAATATCTAAATAATTCACAACCATTTATTATTACTCATTTTAAATATACAGGCTGCATGTACCTTTTACGATAGTACATACTAGGTACGTATGACAGACACTAAAAATTGGCTAATACACACTTTATATAGAATTCGTTATCTATCATCGTAATATCTATAATGTTTTCTATATTAGATCCACTATAATAATTTGAGCCTAAATACTTATTCAAAAGGAAGACACATTGAATTTACAATAGCAATTGTTCCGAAAGATTAGAAGGAAAATTAGTGGAAATCCAATTGATATATGCTATTCTGCAACGATATTCACCTATAAATATAATTTTAATTTTGAGTTGAGAATTAGTACGAGGAAATCCGTGCATTATATTCCAGAAAAAAATAGATTGTACTTATTCCCAATTCAAAGCTAGACCCCTACTCAAAATTGTCTCAGAATACTGGTTTTACCTACACAAATACTATTTTTGAAAGTGTGTGTTCATTTATTTGTACATATGAGCTCAAACCTTGCCCTTTTAATTTAAAATTTTAATGTACATTTAGTTTGAAGAAATATTTGAAAAAAATATGTAACATGTTGACAACAACACTCGACTTTTTTAAATGGAGAGTTTGAAAACACTATTTTGAAAAACCGCCCAATAAATTATGCATGCTTAAAAATATAGTTATTTATGAATATTAATATTTTTAATGTTTTAAAATAAAATGTGTTGTTGAGGTTTTTCTCTATTTTTGTTTGTTTGAAACGTATTTAGGGAATTTTGTTTTGAAAAGAAAAATAATTTGTATTCTTTAAATTTTGAATAAAACATCGTTTCGATAGATAGATAGATACCAAAGGTAGATAAAAGTTAGTAGTCTTTTACCATTACAACTATATTAGAAACAGATATCTCTTGACACAACACTGACACATCAAATCTAACTGTTTTGTTAATAAGTTAATCGTAGCACATCAATTATTATTTAAAAATCGTTTTTTTTTTCTCTATTGAAGCGTTATTTGTCCCCATATCATTATCGTATCTTCCTATAAAAGTTTAAATAAAATCATTAAACACTAAATCTCAAGTTATTCTAGTTATATCTTAATAAATATTTACAAATTTACCTTTACCATATTATTTCCTACTTTAAAATTAAATTATATACAAAACGTGTAGTTAATTAAAAATGACTTTAAAAATAAACCGTAACGATTCAAGTTTGAATGAATATGAAAAATATAAATTTGTATTTGTTTAAAATTTTAATGAAAGTTAGTCTGAATATGTAATAAAATATGGAGAAGAATAATATTTCGATTTATAAATATAAAATAAAAATATGAGAGTAACATACATTTTATTAATGTACTTTTACTACGATTAGCTATTACGTTTAATACTTCGATAAATTATTAAATAAAATTATATATTACTTACTAAACATATTAATTCTAATAACATCACTTGATTTTATAAATAAAAATTATTTGACTATTTTATTTACATTCATATACTTTGGCCTTATTCTGAATAGATTTTAAGCTACTGACATCATTAGGCCTTGTTATATAGACATTAAATTAGCCTCTAATATAATATGAAATTAAAAAACTACATCTATGAATTACTATTACACTTAAACTATCAATACAGCACTATCTGACCCATATATATTACACATTTATTTGGTTATATGAGGAAAACGTAGTGACGAAACATTTTACTTCTTTGGTAAATATACAAAAAATCATCTAAAGATCTATCAATAAAATCTCATACATGTATTGATGATAAACACTACATATATTCATATTAGAAGTGTCATAAAATATGTTCTACGTTTGTATATGTTACAGATATATATATAACTTAGGATATATTATGAACAGTGTGAAACTGCAAATCTGGAAAAAAAAAATGTATGTGGGTTGTATATCAAAAAGTAGAACCCGGCTGAATTGGAAACAGTATTTCAAACTTTTATTTTCGCTTGGCAATACCGTAAATATATTAAAAATTAACCGTCAAAGATTTTATGCCACTCATTAAACCCTCAAAATAGATTCATAATGCAAAATTAAAATATTTTTTTTTTTTTTGTCTCTGAAAAAAATCACAATTAAATCGCGCTAAATATATACATCCGTAGCCACTTCACCATCAAACAAAAACGGCATCTATATATAAAACTACAACTGGAGACGATGAGTAAGCTGTCTGAACTTACGATATAACTATAACATATACAATTTTCATGTTCTTACATTATTATGGCAAGCTTCCAAACGGAATTTATATTTTTCGTATCACTATCATCAATTAATGTCTTCGCCTTCATTGACGTCCCCAAGGTCTGAACTAGCTTATTTTACATTTATACAATCATCAATGGTTAAGTACACCAGGGTTGATGCTTCGTTGAGATTCGGATAGGCCTCATACGGCTGTGACGTCGAATCAGAGCGAGGCTAGATCCGACGCCCGTCTCGAAGGAATAGGCACTCGGAGTTGAGCAGATCCTCTTCTATCTAACCGTTCCATTGCGTCTAAATCAGAGGCACTACGCCTGCAAAAACTGCAGAACGCGCAAGCTAACGTGTTCTTGAAGGCATTGCGAAAGTCTCTATTGAAATACGCGTAAATGATTGGATTTAGCGCGGAGTTGAAGTAGCCAGTCCAGAACATGATTACTGTGACTACTTCAGGGCAATTACACGTCTCACACAAAGAAGTGGAGACGTAGTACAAGAAAAATGGGAGCCAGCAGAGTATGAATGCTCCCATGATGATGCCTAATGTCCTGGCTGCTTTGTGCTCCCTCTTCATTTTGAGGATGTTTCTGTCTTTCGTTGGGGTGGTGGCGTTGATGTGGAGAGCCCCGTTCTTATCGCCGACTTCTCTCGAATGTCGATGCATGAGCATAGCGTTGCCAGCTCGGGCGTGGAGAGCTTTCTCCTGTCTGTTTGCCTCTCTGAATATCGCTAAATACGTAAATATCATGATCGTGCAAGGTATCCAGAAGGAAATGGAACTGGATATAACAGCGTATGGCTTGTTCACTTTGAATTCGCATTCGTTACTGACTCGATTTTCAAGTACGTCTTTTGTCGTGTACCAGCCCATGAAGATTGGTACGTAAGATATTGTTATGGGGCTTAGCCACGTTGCCGCTAACATGACGAACGCCATCTGTAAAGAAAGGTATCGTTTTTATTTACATCATTACCTTCTAACTAAGGAAGGGAGGAGAAAATACCAGAATACCAATTTTTTGTTCAATAAATTCGTTAAATGGTTCTTTGATAAAATATTTAAGCAGTTTTTTGTATAAAAAGGAGAAAATATGAAACGCTTTGTCAAAATAAATTAAATTGATTCAAACTCAACTTAAGGATTCTATTTACCATTTACGAAAGGTACACTGCGATAATTTTCATCATCTATATTAATTCACAAGCTCTTAAATTAATAAGGTAACGAGTTAAAATCAATATTCAAAGTGCTGAGTGTTCTGTTTTATTTTTAAACCATCTAAAATATGCGTTGATACATTTCTATATCATCACATATAATGACCTCCACAATGTACCTACAGAATATCAGAATCTCATCGACATTGGCGATTTGCACTACTAGTTCTTAAATGTCAAAGCTTAAAAACTGAAGCTAAAGAAAAACTAAAAATAAGTGAAGAAACCTAAGTAAGACCAGGTTAACGCCTTACGGAATAGGAAAAAGTATAATATAGTTATGAATATTAAATATCGTCCCTTGCAACAAATAAACAATATTAATGAACAGCACGAAGAAAGATTTGCTATAACGACAATCATATCTGTCAAGAATATCCGAATAAAATTTGCCAGAATTATAAGTTCTACAAGGAAAATTGGCAAGACATTTGTTTTGAACACTTATATCAACTACATTCATTAATTATAACAAAGTTTTTTTTGTTGGTTGCGTATTTTTGTTCCCAATTTTCAAATTGGTTGTGCAAATCTTCATGACAAATGAACGAAGATGACGTGCTTGATTCGTTTTCCATCCGCACGTAAAAAAAAATACCTACTTTATTCTGTATCGTGACATGTATTTACCAAGGAGTCAGTATTTAGTCAGTTATTTATTTGTACATGTGTTTACCGCACGCATGGATGGACAGTCAGGCGTCTTCATTACGAGACTACGATGCTCACTCAAACCATTTAAGCTCCTCCCAGAAGGTGGAGAGTTGTCTAAGATACTTGAACGCTTCCACACTTTAAAGTGGTTCCTTCATCCTTCGACATGGATTCCTTGAAGAGAAGCGTCAGGAGGCATCTCCCTGGCCTATAAAGCGGTGCTAACGGATAGTTCACCATGGTTCCACGTCCATTGTCACGGCGATTTGGGCTCCACTTTTGCGTACCATCAGGCTAAGCGGAGCCAATATACAAGCCAATAAAAAAAAGAAGGGTTTGGAGGTTTTGTGCCCTTGTGTCGCAATTAAGTATCACGTCAGTCAATGCTTATTTTTTCCTCGATATCCAATTCAATTAGTTTATTTCAAGCTACAAACCGAAGCCGTGGTACATTGCTCGGTTCTCTTTGTCTCCCGTCAGGAAAATGACGTAAAGTAAGTTAGTCACATAACTACCAAGCACCTGCCTTTCACATTGGATAAGAAAAAAATCATCAAAGAAATGCTTATTCAAACACTCAACATCAAATGCAATCGTTTACTCCAAAAATCTCCAAAACAACTATTAAAACATTTTGAATTCTCTTGAAAAGCATCTTTTTTAATAATTTATTTTCCTTTTCCAAATTGAAAGATAGATGGAGTAATAAGAAAAAAAATCACACACACAAACCTTCTTCGTCATCTTAATAGGATACTTCAGCGGCTTCACAATCGCGTAATATCTGTCGACAGATATGCAGCACAGATGCAGTATAGACGTCGACGTAAAGTACACGTCCGAGGAGTTCCACAGGTCGCATATAGTCTCCCCGAACACCCAGCTCTGGTTGAACTGGACGCTGAAGTTGAACGGCATCACCACCATCGCGACCAGGATGTCGGCGAACGCGAGAGACACGACGAAGTAATTTGTTATGACTCGGAGTTTTCTGTAACAATGTTTATTGATTGATACTGTGAAGATGATGAATTAAAATACGACAGTATTGCAAGAAGTCACCTTTAGGCGCTTATAACATAAGAAAGAGTATCAATCCCACGAGACCTTTTGATTTATACCTAAATATTACATAAAGATTACGTGTAATCTTTATGCTTGGAGTGTCTTGAATCCAAATTTGGTTATAAGTAGTTCATCTCTATCAATGCTAAGAAGTTCGTACGACAATCATGTGGCGAGATATTATGCAATTTCTTGTAATAAAGTAAATAATTCTTACAATTAGTACATTACACAGGTTTTGACGTGTTTTCTAGATCTAAATTGATGAAAAGTACTAAATAAGTTTTGAAGACTAGAATTCAGTAATTTAAAAGTATTTTTTACCGATAGAGACTGCTTTGTTAGTCTAGTGGTAGCATGCGCCACCTCAGGACCCAGAGGTCCTTAGGCCAGGTCCGAATCCCAGGTCGGGCCAAAACTTGTGGCTGGAGATTTCAATAGTTAAGCCGCTGGACCTGCGCCAGACCTTTCTTCGGTCATTCGAATTTCCGTATCACTGGACCATGATAGTGAAGGAATAGAGAGTGCACCTGTGTTTGCGCACACACTTGTGCGTTATAATATCTCTTGCGCAATTGGCTAATTTTCTTTGAGATTGGGCGCCGGGACCGATATCGATTAGAAGGACGTTACCTAAGCTTCATGACTCTGGTCACAACGAGAAGATTGCCCAGCACCGCCATCATGACGATGAGCAGGAGCACGCATGTTCGCAACTTGAACATGACGCTGTCTGTCGACGCTATTGGCTGTCGCGTATCTGTGCCTCATGACGCTGACGATGACGCCTGCGCGTCATGATTGCGGTTCTGAGCAATCTGCATTGCTCAGAACCGCCATCACCATGATGTGCAACAACACACAGGTTCGCAACTTGAACATGACGCTGTTTGTCCACGCGTTCGGCTCTGTCGTACCTTTGCCTCATGACGCTGACGAAAAAAAAGCAGGTTGCCCAGCACATGCGTGTTGTTGCCCATCGTCGTGATAGCGTATCACGACGATAGGCAACAACACGCATGTTCGCAACTTGAACATGACGCTGTCTGTCCACGCGTTTCGCTGTTGCGTACCTGTGTCTCATGACGCTGACGATGACGAGTAGGTTGCCCAGCACCGCCATCACGACGATCAGCAGGAGCACGCATGTTCGCAACTTGAACATGACGCTATCTGTCCACGCGTTCGGCTCTGTCGCGTTGTATGTGCCGTACGGCAGGTCGGCTCCGGTCGCGTTGGACGTCCCGTTGTGGGATTCGTTTACGCGATCCATATGTAGCTATCTGGGTAAGAGATAATACATTTTTAGAACGTTACTAATATAATTATTATTTGTGCCAATCATCATCATGACTACATTTATTATCATTATATAATTAATTATGAATCTAAAGCTTGGATAGTAAGCATTTTGAGGTGTTAGTCATAGAAAACTCGATATTTTTAAAAACGTTTGGCATACGCCCGAAAATCAATGTTGCAATATATTACCATATATTTTTTGTTAATTAGTCGCCAAATCCTGACTAATTATTATATATTAACTGCATCGTCTCATAATCAACAGAATACCATAACATTTTAATTGCACATAGATTATAATCTATGTGCAATTAAAATGTATTAACCGATAAATGAATTCGAGCTTAATTTTTATTCTGATACAGGGAGGCTTATGTGATTATTTAAAAAAATATCTTTGTAATAGTTTAACATTTTGATATTTAGCTTCATTCCGTGATAAGTATTATATAATTATATCAATCGTTGTCTCAACATGTATAATACCGATTTTTGTAAAATAGATTTATTTAACAATTCTATCAATAGTATTAAATCAGAACTAACTAATACTAATGTAATATCACTTGCTATTTCAACGTAAACTTATTCAAAATTTCAAGAATGTGTACTAGTATATATCTCGAACATTAGATTTATATAACTTTAGATTTAGATTTATTAACCAATTCTGTCTTCTGTCTTAATAATTAATTCCTGGGCACTCATTGTCTTGCTGCATAAAACTAGTTTTAAGTATTTTCATGTAATGACTGTTTCGTGCCAAAATAAAGTGAAAAAAAAAAAAAAATAAGGTTAAGCACCAAAATGTTAATTCAATTCCATCAACAATAGTCAGATATAAGTATCAGCTAGTTTGCAATAACTTTTATTAGTGACTTAAAGTAATAGATGACTCATAATAAAACAGCTTCATAATTCCTCCAGATATTAAGCAGAAATTACTTAATATGTGATAGAATTATGAATAAGTGCTTCCTACGACACTTGCATACTAAAGAGATGCTTATTCTAACCTTGGAGAGGCGAAGGCTGTATAAGTTCCAGCATTCGGGGATAGCATTAGCATGCAATAAGATCCACCCCATAGCGGTTCGTATAATAATACTATTAGCATAACGATTAGTGCGAATAAGACATCAACAACATAAGGGAAAGCCAATGTCGTCGAAAAAATCATTTCCATCAACAATGCTTTGTTAATACAGCTAATCTAACAAAGAGGGATTTAAATATGTCAATGCAATGTCAAATAATATTAGGTACATTAAATGACGATTTAAAATACTAAAATGAGGGGAAGGTTTCTTCTACGCAAAAGGGTGGTAGTTTAATAGTAAAGACACGCGCCTCCAATACGAGGAGTGTTGGGTTCAATTAATAATTCGAAATCATCGCGAGTAAACCTTCATATTTAAATGGATATGTGTCGGCGATAAAGTCTGACTGGTTCCCGTTTTTGGAAGTTACGAAGTTCAGATGCTTCAATGTAACAATCAGATTGTTTAATACAAAATCATTATCCAGACGAAACCTGAATATTTATGAATATAAAAGCAACATGATGTGAGATAGACTAGAAATGTAAGTTAAGACTAACATTTACAAAATCTTTACCAATGTTGTAAATGCAAATGACTGAAATTTGTCATACCAATAATTTAAACCCCAAAAAAGGCCATAAAAAATCTCTTATTCCGGCGAAATTTAATAATTTTGCTGGATGCTATGGCGTTATAATAAGCTAGTATAGTACGATATCAAATCTCACCTTTATCTCACTTGCTTCGTGTCTTTCTCTTCGAAGTGACCGCTACTCACGTTCGATCCCGTTGTCACCATCATCTCTGACACCTCTCACACTGCACAGATCACTAATCGTTCACTCTGAGAGCACAGTTTGTTTTCCATCCCTTTCTTTTTCACTGTCTCCGTTTTTCTGTTCTTCGGTTGTTTCTTCACGTTCATCTTCGGTTGTGTTGACTTCTTCGTGGATGCATTACGGTGGTTTTAGAGCATTACTGTCTGGAACAAAAAAAAAGTATGTTTCGTCATTATAATTAGTAGGTTTCTTACTTAGCATGTTGTAAAAGGCGATATAGTATATCGGGTTTTGGCTATGTGATTGTGTAGGCGTCAAGCTAGCCGCTTGTCACTACTTTTTCACAATTTTCCATCTAACCCAGCCCAGTTCATTTTTGGCTGATTGTGGTTAAAGGTGTTTTCCTTTTGACTCTGCCTACCCCTTCGGGGATTATGGGCGTAATGATATGTATGTATGTAAAACATGTTAATTCGGCAATCCACGTTTTCGTTAGTTTAGCTTTTAATTGTATCCACGTTTTCGTTAGTTTAGCTTGTAAGTGTAAACATCCTAACCGAAGGAGAGATAGCAAAGTCTAAGTAATAGTTTCTCAATGGCCCCCTTTGGAAACACAACTTAAAAAAATGAACGTTGTATAGCCTAGTATAGCTCAATAAAAATAAAATAAAATACATTTTGTTGAACAATAGATGTAATTATGAATCTGAAAGTCTGCGTGATAATAACCTTTTTCAAAAGCTCCAGTTGAGCGCCAATTGGGTATTTTTATACGTAATCCGTAAAGTCAAACCACCAATGAAAGAGAAGCGAGTGGGAAACATTCAAAAAGAATTTTTAGAATGTCGATAACACAACCATAGGAAATTTTACTCAAAAAAAATTATACTACCTCTATTATTAATTAGAGTCTCACCTCGGGTACGGGTATATTAATACCAGAAAATTATACCTTATATGACAAATGGCCTGACTATTTATTCTGAGTTTATCGCCATAGCATATTACGTCTTCTGGGTGGTGACCCTTTTGTGTCAAGTATTATTAGAAGGGTAGGTAGTCCCAAAATGGCACGCGTGAGGGGCTGACCTTTCCCAGCCCTTTTGTTATTCAGATTGGCACAAGTGGAAAATAGCTTAATTGGCGATGAGCTCATACTTTTTAGGGGACCGTCCCCAAGGATCCCAATGGGATCGTATTACTAAGTATTACAATATTCTTAGTATTACAATCTATACTTATAATAAATCTGTAGAGAGGTCAATTTTGTACATGAAATATATTTTCAAAATAACTATCAGGGGGTGATCGATACTGATGCCAAAAATGTAATCAGTAAAATTTTTGTCTGTCTGTCTGTCTGTCTGTCTGTATGTTCCTTATAGAAACAAAAACTACTCGACGAATTTTAACGAAACTTGGTACAATTATTTTTCATACTCCTGGGCAGGTTATAGTATACTTTTCATTACGCTACAATCAATAGGAGCAGAGTAGTGAAGGGAAATGTAGGGAAAACGGGAAAAGTTACTCTATTTTTAAGCTTCCGTCGCGTGTGCATCCTTAATGGTTAAAGTTGCATAGAAATCATGTATGACGGAAATAGTCTTTATAATATTAACCATAAACGCGGGTGACACCGCTGGCACAGCTAGTATTTAATAAACTTCCAGAAAGTCTACTAGCATTACCTTTACATAAGTTCAAATTGTGCATTAGAGCGTTATTAATGAGTAAGAGCTACTATAAGTTTGAAGACTTCCTAAATGATAAGCATATTTATGTTTAATTTCATAATGAAGTGTTCACCTGCAGTGTAGTTACCTAGTAAGTGTAGATTATTAAGTACGAAATTGTAAATTTTGGTATTTAAGAGTAACTATTGAGTTTCTTGCCGGTTTCTTCTCGATAAAGTCTACCTTCCGAACCGGTAGTAATGTTTCATTTTCTGTTTAAATTGATTATTTATTAGTGCTTTTTTGAAGCCCATATAAATAAAGAGATTTTGAATTTAAGATTCTACCGTCCGTCCGTACGTATAAAACGGGCTAAGTCTTAAACCGTAGTAAATAGATGGCTATTTAACAAATAAAACATTAAGTCCTATGTTGGTCCTGTTTAGTCCTATTACATAAGAATGCCTTTCAACGAAACTTGTGCATATTGCAAGACAAATGAGAGTTCATAAAAATAAGAAACAAACCCGCTCTCTTCTTAATGAAAATTCGTTTTAAATATTAATATGGAACCATTCGTGCAAAAATTCGACGCGCACTTATCTGATTTGTATGAAATAGAACAAAAACGCTGGTTTCAACTGCTATTGAAAAGTTTAAGCGTATTTTCCAATTTTTGTGTAGGTTTGTGGTTTTGTTTTGATTACTTGAGATGGAAATTCATTAAAGCATCAAGTGGAATTGTACCTTGTGGTCGAATCGTTAAAATGTAAATGGAATTTTGAAATATGTTAAGCGTTAAATTCGCTCTTTAGTGGTTTAGTTGAGTTATTATTGTAAAAAATATGATTTTTACGATGTACATACAAAATACTGAAATAGTCGTATTTTTACCGCATTTAGTTTTGGAGTGCTTGTGTGATAATCATACAAATGTTTACTGATTATTGACGTCAGTATAATAACAAGCTAATTAAATGACATATTTAAAACTGATGTCCCTTTGAGTCTGCCTACCCCTTCGCGGCGTGATGTTATGTATGTATATTTGAAACCAATGTAGTGAAACACAAATTTCAACGAGCATTAAAGACTTTTAGCTAAAAATAAACTTTGATCGTGTTAAATGGAAAATTTAAAAGAGTAGTGGCGAAGTGGCTATCTCGTCGCCGACAAATACAATATATGCCATTAGTTGCCTTTTATGCCATTTTAGGAAAAATAATACAATTAACTAACTAACTAACTAAACTTCACGTCACTTCCCTAGCGGGGTAGGCAGAGAGAACCGAACGCCATATGGCACGATCCTTACAATTGATACATTATTTCAAAGAACCAGACCAAGGTTACCGTTATAATGCCTGAAAGAGCTAATCTAATATTAAATTCACAGATCTCTCTCCAAATCTTGATTGAATTCATGTTTAATAAACAAAGATCAAGTATGCAAATACTTTGCCTCTCGGTGCGTGCTAATACGTAATATCCTTAAATTTGGGCCAATCAAAACTTTCCATCAACTTCATAGAACAAAGGCGTTGAGCTGAACTCGCGCACAAAGAAATTGGTACCTTCTGGTAAATGCAAAACAGTTGGAATTCAATTATAGGAAAGTTTGGCATCCTTTTTAGATGGTGGAAGTCCATGCAGAGTTTAAACCTTGAGGCAATTTTTTTATGTATATAAATTATTTGATACATGAAATATTTGGTCCAGTTTAAAAAAAATTGGTCCCCGTGCTATTCGACATAACGATAGGTAGATTATGACTTTAAAAAAAAATTGTGTGCATTTTTTATTTTTGTCCAGAATACTACAATTGAGAATGATACAGCTCGTTAAAAACTTTGATGTACTATATCTTCGTAATTTTTGATTAAGCTAGATGGTATTTAGTTAAAACATTTTGCTGATTTAACTGACAGACCAACATTTTATCTTTTTTAGCCAGGAAACATCCCTATGCGCTGGATCGTTTCGGCATGCCTAGGTTGCCCTAACTAGGTCTAAAGAGGCCACCCTCTCAGATGAGATAGTCAATTAAATAAATATCAGACTACATCACATACATTAATCTGACTCTGAGGTGAGTAACTTAAGCACGAATGTAGTTACGGATATCAGAATCAACATCATCACCCTCTTGCCCTTCTCCCAGTTCATCGGCGCAGTATGTCTACGGATATCAAAATCAACAGTGGTATAACAAATATATAATAAATATTAGATATTAATTATTAACACCCAGACACAGAACAAACTTAAGTAATTCAACACACGAATGTTTGTCCTGGGTGGGGACCGACCCCACAACTCCTAGCGCATAGGGCAGGGTCACTACCGAATGCGCCATCAAGCCAGTCAAATATATAAAAATAGGTATAAAACTGTTGCATTATTCGTCCAACCAAGATCCATTTACTATGCTACCCTCTGACCCTATCTAAGGTTTACGAAGGTCAGTGCCACGTGATTGGTAGACTTACTTACTATACTCTAGATCCAGGTCCAAGCGGACCCATCTAAGGGTGTATATCGTGATAAATATCGTGCGCTGTTCATCGCGGGATTGCCCCACATGTGTGACACCCGCAAGTGGCCTTTTCATACAAGTATTTATTGTAATATAATACTTCGTCTGTTATTCCCTTCCCATTCCTCTGAGTATTATGCTCAATCCTTTACTATCCAATCTAATCGCCTCTGAAACTCTCTTCTTCTTTCTATCAGATAACCTGATCAGGTTTTCTGATAGAAAGATAGATTTTGACTAGCTCGATGGCGCATTCGGTAGTGACCCTGCCCTATGCGCCAAGAGTTGTGGGTTAGATTCCCACCCAGGACAAACATTCGTGTGATGAATACTTGTGTTTGTTCTGTGTCTAGATGTTAATATCTGATATTTAAGTATATATTTGTAATACCACTGTTGTTTCTGATATCCGTAACACAAGTGCTTAAGCTACTAACCTCGGAGTCAGATCAATGTATGTGATGTAGTCGGATATGTATATCTGATGGTCTTCCGATTTTTAAGTCCCGAGTCGAATCTTATTTTCGTTCCCTTTAAGATGTACAGATAGAGTACCTTCATTAGATCTCCTGTTGTTTGGTACTCTTCCCATGATACAGTTTTGGTATAAGTATAAGTTATGTATTGTATCATCCTTTCTTTTGTATCTCTTTTATTATCGAAGTAGTATGATTTACTGCACGGCCCTACCCCTCTCTTTTCGATAGCTTATTTTCCTCTACCTGAAGGTTGTCTGGAAGAGATTTCTTCTAGCGATAAGACCGCCTAAATTGTATTGTATTTGTTTGTATCCTTATTACTGTTTTATTTTTTGTGCAATAAGAATATATCTATCTATCTATCTATCTATAATATATTGTAATGCGTGAAATACGCACGCGGGACGTGAGGTGAGATCCTGACGATCCTGACAAGCGGAAACCCCGCCTGCGTGAGCGCTTCTACAAAAGCCAGTGTGCCTATTACTGTCATGCGGAGTCCACGCGCTCGTAGAACAGACAAATAAAAGAACTAGATCCCGAAGCCCGCAGAAAACTAGATCGTGGGCTATCGTTTCTGACGCTGCATGAAATTTTCCGATTTTGGGGCAATCCCGCGTCGGTGATGAAATCCGCACGATATTAAAAACACCCTCAGAACGAGACGTAACACTAGAAAGGCTAGTACACATAATAATATGAGCTTAATAACAAATTCCGTACTTACTTCAAATACTTTTTCATAATTTCCTTAATTAATAGCCGAAGTTAGAGCTATACGCAAATAACTTAACATTTAAACTTATCCAATTCCGGGAATGATCCGAATTGTAAAAAGTACAATTTATCGCACGCGGTACAGCAACTTCGCTTGAGCACTAATGATAATATAAAGACTAGTGATGGGACAAATGGGAATCCTGATGTACGTTTTGAAAGATAAAAATGTAAGACTTCTTATGATAAGTAGTTGTTTGTAAAGCTGAGTATGAACAACTTTATTATTGAATTACATAATTAAGTTGTCTAGCCATAAATTTAGGTTGCACATCAACTGTATTATAGCTAAAGAATATTAGGAAGTAGAGAACTTTAAGTGATGTACGTTTTGAAAGTTCGTAAGTTTTTTACTTGAAAATGTCTTTGACATACCTATTCATAAATTTAAGTAGTATGCACATCAACTGCTAAATAATTAATAGGAATTAGAAAGTAGGTAGATGGTTGAGGTTAATTTTGAAACAAGAAATTAGGTATTTAAATGAATGAGTGAGTGCAAGGCAGATATAAAATATCTGTTAAAGAGAAGAAGGTATCCTGTTTGAAAAAGCCTTCGGAAATCCCTTAAAATATAAGTTTAATTAAATAGCTTCACACGTAATCCCTGAGATCGGTGGAAAGTTCTGGGCCTGCGGTTCGAGGAAACTACCATTGCCGATCGTTTTTAATGATTACAACGTACATTCCATGGGTGCAAGACTGAGCTATATTTTAGAGTAGTAATTTCACTTTTAATGCTATTGCCAAAGCCAATTTTGAAACAAAATCTCATGTTTCTATTATTACATTTGTACTTACGTAATTGTATACGTACGTAGACATATTTAAATATAGAAATTTGAGCCCTCGGAAAATTATGTTAAAAAGTAAAAATGTTAATCTATTGATTTAAAATGATATACCCGTCACAATATGTCGGATATGTCCGCACCACCTCGCACATCACTAGATATGAACCTTTCGAAGTTGTATTACTCTTCAATGGTTGTTGCAGAGTCAGTTCGTGTTCTGCTCAAATTTTGTTGCTTTGTTTTGTTTCTGCAACATTGCATGGTAATGTTTGGAACATCGAATTCGCTTCTAATACAATGTAATCGGAAGTTAGTTTTGTTAGTTCTGTTCGTTAAACACGTTCGCGTGAGCTACGTCGCACGACGTCGTGAGCATATGCTTAGGAAACAGCGCAACGTCTTATGACGTCCTAAAGAGATATGTATTTCGGCGGAACGTCCCTCGACGTCTAATTTAAGAGTAAATTCATATACCGTTGCTCCTTTGCGCCGCATTACATCCCATTTTTGTAGTTTGTTGCGCCGTGTAGCTTGGTTACCTGGTGTATGTCTTACGGCGCGACGTCTTTACACGTTGCTTTATTATGTATGGAAAAAAGATTGCGCCGTTATGCAACATTTTGGACATGTGGTTGCTCACGCGAACGTGTTAAAAGAAAAACTAAAACGTTTTTGAGTTCTCTTTTTTAGTTAGTTACTTTTAATTCACAGCAATAGTGTTTGATCAGTTTTCTGTCAATCACCGTAAAGGCGTCAATGATATTATCTATACTATATATATATATATATATATACATATATATATATATATACATATATATATAAAGCTAAAGATTTTTTTTGTTTGTTTAAACGCGCTAATCTTAGGAATTACTGGACCAATTTGGAAAAATTGGAAAAATTTCAGTGTTAGATAGCCCATTTATCGAGGAAGGCTATATGTTATTATAACAATAACCATAATCGCGGGCACAGATAGTTCTATTATAAAAGTGTCTTATGTGAATTGTAAAAGTGGTTATTTTTTTCCTTTGTTTCAAAGTTTAAAATGTTTTTTTTTCCTTTGATATAAGTTGTGTAAAAAAACGTATTTATTTCTAGTTCTAGAAATCAGTCCGATGTTGGTCTGGGACTTAAATAATATTGTGTTATCTCAATGCACATTGCACACCTTGATACCTTTATAGCCAGTTAACCAGTTTATGCAACAATTAACTGTCACCTAGCACGACTGTAGCGATCAATGACACCATAAAACAATTCAGCAATCCTCTTTGAAGTAGTTAAGCCTTCCGCTTGACTTTGTCTGACCGAGAGTTATAGAGGGGAACGTGAACGGGCGTGATGCTATGTATGTATGTATATGTGTGTGTGAAAGATAGCTCGAATGATACTGAATGTATTTGGTATAAAATTCCCTTTATATATTGTTAGAAGTACATAATAAATGTTTTATTATACTCTTAACTTACCCTCACAGTATGTATGTATTTATGTATGTATATATGTATGTATGTGTGTGTGTGTATGTATGTATGTATGTATGTATATATGTATGTATGTGTGTGTGTGTGTATGTATGTATGTATGTATGTATGTAAGTATGTATGTGTGTGTGTGTGTATGTATGTATGTATGTATGTATGTAAGTATGTATGTATGTGTGTTTGTATGTATGTGAACGTCAAGTGCAGTGCATTGTAACTGTATTGAATCTGGTGGAGAGTAAATATGAGCCGAATCATAACTATTAGCCCCTGACATTGCACATTACTAGTAATTTAACTAACTAAACTTCACGCCACTTCCCTAGTAGGCAGAGATAATTAGTAGTTTAATAGGACTGTAAATAAATTGATTCCAATGATAATTTTCACTGAGCAATTTTTTCTTCTTTTTATACAAAATAGCCTAGCAGTCCCATGTTGGTCTTGGACTTGGCCCATGTTGATCTGGGACAAAAAAAAAAAAAAAGAATGTGCCAACTGTGGTTCTTGCCTAGCATGTCGGAAAAGGCGACTAATGGTTTACGGGCTTTTGGGTATGTGATTGAGTAGATACTTGTCACTCCTTTTTCACAGCTTTCCATCCAACCCAACCCACTGTCCCATGTTGGTCTAGGACTTAAAAAGAATATGCCAACTGTGGTTCTTGCCTAGCATGTCGTAAAAGGCGACTGATGGTATATCGGGTTTTGGGTGTGTGATTGTGTAGGCGACAGGTTAGCCGCTTGTCACTGCTTTTTCACAATTTTCCATCTGACCCAGCCCGGCTTTGTTTTTGGCTGTTGTTGGTGACTGTCTAACTCAACTCATTTTTTTGACTAAAACCTATTAAAGGACCTTACTGTCCATTGGACTCTTGCTTACCTCTTCCGGTCGTGACAGAATAGTTTGTACATGACTTAATTTACCAAGACCACCCAGGCACAAAGTCGCGATGTCATCATTACCGTGTCCCGCCGTGTCCGAATATTGTCCCAGCAGATAATGATGAATGGTGCTGTCAGAGCTTGTCACGTAATGATTGATGGGGTCACTGCCCTGTGCCCCTGTGACCTTATTAAGTGAAAGTTTACTACTGTAGGCAAAATGATTTTGGCTATTATTTTAATTGGGCTGAAAGTGTTTGGTAGAAGTAGTATATTTGAGACGCTTAAATATTTGGTCTATTTCTTTTTATGACTAACTTATTAGACATATATACTTGACTGGCCAGTTAGTCGAGTGGTCAGAGACCCTAGCGAGGAAACTAAGGGTTGCGGGTTAGAATACCGCTAGGGGCAAATGTTTCGTGTACTGAACATGGACAATTGTACTAGAGTCATGGATGTTTATAAACTTATTTTGGTATGTCTATCCGTTCACATAATATCCATTAGTACAAGCATAAGCTTAGTTTGGAACTAAGGTGTGTTAATCTGGAGAATTTGTTTATTTATTTATTAAAATTCAGACAAAAGTGGAATAATGACTTTAAAAACTAAATTAACCACTACTAAAAACTAAATGGCGGGTATTGACCATTATCATAAAGGATGACGTGTGATTGGTGGATTACCTTATTTTACCAGACCAATATGGGAATTGCAAACCTAAACATAAGACGTCTCCTATTTTTATAACTATTCATTCATTCATTTCATTCATTTATTCATATAAAGATAACATAGATCCAATTCGTTAGCAATACTTTCTTAATACCTACTATGTTAGTAATAACAGAAAAAAGGAAAAATAGGTAACTCATTAAAAATAACTGGAGCGGTGGTAGCTCAATGGTAAGGACACGCCCCTCTTAACCGAGGAGTGCGGGTTCAAACCCGGGCACGTACCTCTGGATTTTTCAAATCTATGTACGTATTTATACCACTAGCTCGACGGTGAGGGAAAACATCGTGATGAAACCTGCAAATTCAAATAAATTTGGATTTGTAACCATGATCCAAAAATTGTCTGGTTCCCCTATCTTAGGGTTACGAATGTCAGATCGGCAGTCGCTTCAATGTAATTACCAGACTCGCTAAATCCTGGATCATGGTCTAAGCGGACCCCGTCTAAGCACCGGACATAACGCTAGGAAGATGATGATGAGGTAACTCATTAAAAATATTTAACTCAGTCGCTGAACAAAACAGGTCAGTTGATTGGCTTGGTCAGCAACCAGGTGAAACATTTTACAATTGGAGAGTCATAAATAGTCTTCAGAATACCTTCATATATTTTCCTTACCAGATTGACGGTCACCTAATAGTCGCTCATGTTTACAACTAGTTTATCGCGTGTCGGACAAATTGGCTGAATTGTGAATTACTGCTCCCTAATAGAGCACATTGGTTTCTTAATTAACGCAATACGTTACAGCGTCTCGTGTTAATAACTGGGAAATAGCTCATTATTGTATCGAATTTCCTTTGTACGTTGGAGTCGAGAACAATGAAATTTATGGCTATGGAGATACCTTGAATTACTTTTGCAACGCTGTGTATAAATTACATTGTACTTGAGGTTTTAATTATATATATTTATCAGTAAATTACTATTCTCAGTTACATTAGCTTTAACTTTGTATACGCATTAATGATTAAATAAGAAATTAGTTTTATTCATGACCCACATGGGCAGAATAACTGCCCATGTGGGTCTGGGATAAGAAAGTAGTAAAAGGCGACTAATGGTAGCGGGTTTTGGGTTTGTGATTGTGTAGGCGACGAGTTAGTAACTTGTCATTACTTTTTCCAGCTAGTCCAGTTTTTTTGGCTGAATATGGACTCTGACTAACCCTTCGGGGATTACGGGCGTGATGATTTCTATGTATATTTATGTATGTATTACCTAGCCTTATCGGACCCTCATCGTATAATAATGGTGTTTTGAATCATAGTCTAACTAGTGGTAAGTATGCTTCAATCTGTTGTCTACAAAGAACGCGACAATTGAGTTGCTCAACACGACAATATTCAGTTTTACGCAGTGCACGGTGTGTTAACATATTTTGAAGAAGTGAGTTATCACATCTGACTCAATAAAAAGAGTTAGCGCAATCATGTGGCGCAGCTCAGTGTTATACAAATAAATATCAGACGACATACATTTATCTGACTGCGAGTTAAGTAGCTTAAGCAGTTGTGTTACGGATATCAGAATCAACAGTGGCATTACAAATATATACTAAAATATTAGATATCAACACCCAGGCATAGAACAAACACAAGTATTTGTCGCACGAATGTTTGTCTTGGGTGGGGATCGAACCCATAACGGCGCGTGGGCAGGGGTACTTCCAAATGCGCCATCGAGCCAGTCAAGGTCAATACAAGGCATGCTTATTTAACCCTACAAGTGAAACTGGACCAAACAAAAATACACAATAATAAGAAAAATAGTTATATTCATTGCTCCGTCTTTGAAAACAACAGCAATCAGCCTTATATCCTTACAATCAGCCAATTCTATTGTTTATTTGGACGATACAATAACGAAATCTATCTAGATATTGTTTCTCAGACAACGAGCTATGAAACTTCCCTCGTACTTTTCAAAATAGGTCACTGAAGCGACCTTCCCAACTCTTTCGGTGATACGAAACTATAAAGCTAGCAAGAGTTGTATAAGAGTTCCAATTTATGGACGGAAATACCCGGTCTTTTAGAGTTTTGTAATCAAGAATCGTATAATAAAAATGTTAATGTAACTCTGTCTGTTTATTACGTTTTTGAATAAATAAATAAATGCTCCAGACTGACATACCAATTCCCTAGTTCCAAACTAAGCTTATGCTTGTGCTATGGATACTAGGTGAACGTATAGACATACTTAAATACGTTTATAAACATCCATGACTCGAGTACAAATGTCCATGTTCATCACACGAAACATTTGCCCCTAGCGGGATTCGAACCCGCGACCCTTGGGTGGCTTGGTTTTACTGCTTAAGTACTTAAAAATCCCATGTTGGTCTGGGACTTGGCCCATGTTGATCTGGGACAAAAAAAAAGAATGTGCCAACTGTGGTTTTTGTCTAGCATGTCGTAAAAGGCGACTAATGGTATATGAGGTTTTGGTGATTGTGTAGACGACGAGCCAGCCACTTGTCAGTACTTTTTCACAATTTTCCATCTAACCCAGCCCACAGGGCCTGCAGCTCCTTTGACTCTGTCTACCCCTTCGGGGATTATGGACGTGATGCTACTATGTTTGTTTGTATGTATAATAAGCCTTTGTAGTGGTGTTTTTTGATCAGTCAAGCGTACCTAATCCCTGTAAGTTTAATGGTTATTTTGAATTTAATATGATGTTGCAAAGATAAAGATAATATATAGCAAGGTAATAGTCAAACAATTAATCAGATATATCTAAACCTTTTCCTACTTTTTATTCTTGTTTTTGTGAAATAGACTTTATGACTTTGTATGAGGTAATTTGTTGAATTGATGTAATAATTTATATTTGTACCATGTTGGTCTGGGACTTAAAAAAGCAGTTGAATTAAGAACCTCCTCCTTTTTTTAAAAGTCGGTTAACAATAATGTGCCAACTGCGTTCCTTGTCATAAAAGGCGACTAATAGAATAACGGGTTTAGAGTGTGTGTGATTGTATAGACGACGAGCTCGCCACTTGTAACTTTTTTTCACAATTTTCCTTCTAACCCAGCCTTCTTTTATTTTTGACTGAACAGGGGCTTCCTGCTCCTGCTTCTGCCTACGTCTTTGGGGATTGCGGGCGTGCTGCTATGTTTATGTTTAAATTACCTATTACATTAAATTATTGAATAATTATGATGCATGTATAATTGAACCGTGTAAGATAAAATCTAATCTAACTACGGAACCCTACTACACGTGGTACGACTGACCCTTGCCCAGTTTTTATTGTGATACCGTTGCCAACTTTTTCCCAATGACTCATCTGAACCCTTTTGTTTTTATGGTGGATCAGCTGAGACCGTTAGCCATAAAGGATGTGGTCTAATGGTTTTTGTTTAATGGCTTGAAGCATACCTATATAGTAGTGATGTGATAAGTATGACACTGTATGCCAAAGATATTGTCCCATATTGGTCTGGGACTTAAAAAGAATGTGCCAACTGTGTTTCTTGCCTAGCATGTCGTAAAAGGCGACTAATGGATCGGGTTTTGGGTATGTGATTGTGTAGGCGACAAGCTAGCCACTTGTCACTACTTTTTCACAATGTTCTACCTAACCCAGCCCAGTTTTATTTTTGGCTGAGTGTGGTTGAGGGGATTAGCTGCCCCTTTGACTGTGCCTATCCCTTCACGGGCGTGATGATGTATCAATTATCCAGTGAGTGACTGGATTATGGATATGCTGGTCTGGTGGTTATTGTTTAATGGCATCAAGCATACTATAGCGTAGTGATGTGATAAGTATAAACTATTGTATGCCAAAAATTTGAACTAAGAAATAATACGGCAATCACGTATCTCGGAAAATTGTATATAACAGGATGCACGAAACGAATTCCACACAGGTAAAGACTCGGATGAAAGTTAGTATTATTATGTTTTCATTTACATTACGTCATAAAAATACGATATATCTGTATTCTTTAAGAACTTACTGTACAGGTCATTTGGTCAACCAATTTTAGCCGAAGATTAAATTGAGTTATATTAGATTAAGACGTGTGACAATGTGTAGACAACGGTTAGAATAGCGGTGGTAGCTCAATGATAAGGACACGCGCCTCTTAACCGAGGAGTGCGGGTTCAAACCCGGGCACGTAGCATTGAATTTTTAAAATCTATGTACGTATTTATACCACTTGCTCGACGGTGAAGGAAACATCGTGATGAAACCTGCAAATTTAAATAACTTTGGATTTGTAACCATGATCTAAAAATTGTTTGGTTCTCCTATCTTAGGGTTACGAAGGTCAGATCGGCAGTCGCTTTAATGTAATTACCAGTCTTGCTAAATCGTGGATCATGGTCTAAGCGGACCCCGTCTAAGCACGGGACATAACGCTAGGAAGATGATGAGAATGTGTAGACAACAGAATACGGACATTTGCTTTGTGTTTGTTCTCCAAATATTTCACTAAAAAACCACAAGCGTTCGTTTGTTTTGTTGAGAAAAATAGTGTTCGAAGCTTCCATGAAAAATGTACACAACCTTGACAAAAGAAAATGGGACACCCAAGGAAAACTTATCTCCGCACCAATATAAACGAGGTCCATTTGAGCCTCAGTCGAGGCTGGAATGCGCCATTGTTGTCGAACGAGGAATGTATGAATGGTGACGAAATGGCTGCGTGCCTCAAATAATGCCGTGTTTCAGGGACACGTCTAGGCTGATGCAGTTATTAAATATTCTTGGTGGGCTTGTTTGCGTAATCCTCTTATGAAGGAAGAAATGAAAATTTAGAGCAGATTGGGATATATAAAAAGATAATATAAAAGTACTATTTTAATATAAATGTTAATATAACTCTGTCTGTTTGTTACGTTTTACTGCTAAATCACTTCACTAATAATGCTGAAATTTGGTACATCAAAAGTATTTTTCATACATATGGATACAGGCTAGTTTTTATCCTGTAAAAATATGTATATGTGGTATCACGTTATATATATATATACATACATACATACATACATACATAATATCACGCCTATAATCCCCGAAGGGGTAGGCAGAGTCAAAAGGGCAGCAGGCCCCTTTAACCACATTCCGCCAAATATAAATATAGATCATAGAAAACCTGATGTGACTCCACAATAAGGGGTATGAAAGTATACATAATATAACCACATGCCCGTAATATTATATACAATGACAGGAACCCTCTTTAACCACATTAAGCCAAATATAAAATTGGGCTGGGTTAGATGGAAAATAGTGAAAAAGTAGTGGCAAGTCGCCTTCACACACCCAAAATCCGATATACATTCGCCTTTTACGACATGCTAGGCAAGAAACACAATTGGCACGTTCTTCCTAAGTCCCAGACCAACATGGGACAAACAACAAAGTATAATGGTTACAAAGTATATACATAGAAATAGTTGTGACTAACGGCTACTCAGGAACAAATACTTTCTCTAATCACTTTTTTATACAACCGCTCGTTGAAAACCATAAACATGGTCTGATACTTCATATATTAATGACCTTTATATATTACTAGCTGTGCCAGCGTTGTCACCCGCGTTTATGGTTAATATTATAAAGACTATTTCCGTCACACATGATTTCTATGTAACATTAAGGCTGCACACGCGACAGAAGCTTAAAAATGGAGTAACTTCTCCCGTTTTCCCAACATTTCCCTTCACTACTCTGATCTGATTGTAGCGTGATAAAAATTATACTATAACCTGCCCAGGAGTATGAAGAATAATTGTACCAAGTACCGTTAAAATCCGTCAAGTAGTTTTTGTTTCTATAAGGAGCATACAGACAGACAGACAAAAATTTTACTGATTGCATTTTTGGCATCAGTGTCGATCACTAATCACCATATACATATTTTGAAAATATATTTCATGTACAGAATTGACCTCTCTACAGATTTATTATAAGTATAGATGAGAAAGTCAAGACAGACAGCTATCCAAGACGTACGTAAAAAATTATTCAAAACATCTGAGAAACTAAAAAGTTACACCGAAAATAAACTACTTTTGGTAAATTCACCGCCGCCGCCTTCTTTCCCTTGGTATATTCCTTTCTTTGAGGGAACACAATATCTCCCAGTTTCTACAAAGGGAACGCTGGCAGAAAATCATTTATTCTCCAGGAATAGCGATGAAACTTACAAGGGTGTGAATTTTTTTATTAGACTCGAATAAATAAATAGTAGTCGGGCTAAAGGTGTGTTTGAATTGATGCGATTGTTATTTCGTGGTAGTAATTAAATATTTGTGCGCATGGCAAAAATATGTTCGATTATCTTAATTCATATTAATCTTAGATGGTTTTATTAATTGTTACTTTTTTACCAATGTTATATTATAATGATTGTGTAGGCGACGAGCTAGCCACTTGTCACTTCTCCTTCACAGTTTTCCATCTATCCCAGCCCAGTTTTACTTTTTGGCTGAATGTGGTTAAAGGGGCTAGCAGCCCCTTTGACTCTGCCTACCCCTTCGAGGATTACATGCGTGATGATATGCACCTATATAACGGTATATTAAATAAATATAAATAAATGTTTTATTTTCCTTTTGCGGAATGTAAGCATAATCAAACTATCGGTTTCTAAAAAGTTTGCGGAATATGAGAAAAAGCATTTTTTTATGAATTTAGAATCACAAAATAGAGATTTCATCATAAAGTAATTTACGTAAGAGCATACTTCATCTTCATCAATAGGTATTTGTTAATATTTAAACCTTAACAACCTTTCAATAAATACTCAAAAACATTAATAGCAGATAAAACGTAATGGAGGTAGGTACTTAACGCAAATTCGCATAAAGAGCTTCGCTCAAAACAAATTAGCAACAATAAAACGCGATCGTGAGAGCAAACCTTAACTCCATTCGCACCTCACGTCCCAATCATAAATATGCACGCGAGGGCTGTCGGGAAACTCAAAAATTCAACATACAGAAAGAAATGCCGGAGCAAAAAGAACAACTTCGAGAGCAAACGGAACTTTTGCCACCTGCATCGTATTTTGTGATAAAATGTTGCGCTTTTCTGCACTTTACAATGTGTTAAAAGTCGACGTTGTTTTGTCTTTATTGGGGCAGTTGTAAAAATGTATTCTTTGAGTAATTCAAAACCAGTAGTAAGTTTGTTGATTTTAAATAAAAATAATAATATTAAATAAATTCTCCAGACTGACACACCATTCCCTAGTTCCAAACTAAGCTTATAAGCTTTTGCTATGGATACTAGGTGAACGGATAGACATACTTAAATACGTTTTATAAACATCCATGACTCGAGTACAAATGTCAGTGTTCATCACACGAAACATTTGCTCCTACCGGGATTCGGACCCGCAACCCTTGGTTTCGTGGACCAGGGCCTGTCATAAAGATATTATGTCCGGTGCTTGGTTTAACCAAGATATAGGATTTAGCGTACCTGGTAATAATAATGTTAAAGCGGCTGCCGATTTTAATTTTTTTAAACAATCAAAGACAATACATATATAAATTAAATTAAATGAAATGAAATGAAATGAAATGATCTTTATTTACGTAGGCTCAATTAAGCACTTATAAATCGTCAGTACATACAAATGAAAATAAAAATTTACCACCGGATTCGGAAAGTAGCTTCTACCGAGAAGAACCGGCAAGAAACTCGATAGTTACTCTTTTCATCGCCAAATTTACAATAAGTTTCGATAACAATTATCATATCCTTAAGCTACTATGCTATACAAATCTAAAAAAGTAAATATGTATAATAGCAATTACAAATATTTGTCACTTAAAAAATCTTCTATATTATAATAAGCCTTTCTCATAAGATGATTTTAAATGTGTAATTTAAATCTATGCATAGGCAGTTCAATTATATTGCCTGGTAGTTTGTTAAATAATTTTATACTTAACCCCCTAAATGAACTACTAGTCTTGTGAAGTCTTAGATACGGAACGGCAAGCTTGTGTTTATTTCGGGTGTTAAAATGGTGACAATCAGATTTTTGAATAAAGTTATGAAAGTTCTTACGTACATACATAATACAGTCAAATCAATGTGATTATAAAAATCACCGAAAAATAAGAAATCCGAAAGTAATATTTTGACAGTGCAAAGTAAAGTTAGTATTTGAAACTGAAGTTTACCAATTAGAGTACCTAGTTAGTAAGTTTCTGATATGATATTTTATTTTTTTATAACATCACGTCCGTAATCTCCGAATGGGTAGGCGGAGTCAAAGGGGCAGGGAGCCCTTTTAACCACATTCGGCCAAAAACAAAACTGGGCTGGGTTAGATTGAAAATTGTGACAAAGTAGTGACAAGTGGCTAGCTCGTCGCCTACACAATTACATACCCAAAACCCGGTATACCATTAGTCGCTTTATACGACATGCTAGGCAAGGAACAAGTTACCAAGTCAGTTAACAAGTCTTTTAAAATCCCTGACCGATATGTGAAAAATTACTTAAAAAGCCTGATAATTACTATTAAATCTACCTAATCTGGGAGATATTAGTTTCCAACGAACTCAAAATTCTTGAATCAAACGCGTTGAATACCAACGCCTCATTTCTCAATTAAAAAATTCGTCTAAGCGAGTAATGGATTGAAATGAGAAAGAAATTCACGAAACTCGCCTCCTTCGGGAATTTCTACGAACAATCATCTTTTATGATATTGTTCAGTTGATCAAATACTTCCGTCCCTCTTAAAGGACTTTTCATTTAGACTCGTATTCCCCTCAAAACCATGAGGCAGTTAACATTAAAAGTGGAGGGGTAATAAGTGTGGGTGGAATAATGTTTAATTATTTTGCGTGAGCGGTTTTTTAATTTATTAGTGACTATGACTGGCTCGATGGCGCATTCGGTAGTGACCCTGCCCCATGCGCCAAGAGTTGTGGGTTCGATTCCCACCCAGGACAAACATTCGTATGATGAATACTTGTATTGTTCTGTGTCTGGGTGTTAATATCCAATATTTAAGTATATATTTGTAATACCACTGTTGATTCTGATATCCGTAACACAAGTGCTTAAGCTACTTACCTCGGAGTCAGATCAATGTATGTGATGTAGTCGGATATTTATTTATTTATTATTATTTATTTAATTTATTAATGAAGTCCTTTTTCAAGTTTGTCCTAATACTTCGTCCTGATTTAAATTTGGGGACCTTGGTATTAAATTGAACTAAGTGTTATGACCACTCTAGATTTAGCAAGTTTGTCTATTAAATTAAAGCTATTGTCTTGTGATTATACAATGTTTTATAAGAAAAACTATGGAAATTAGTTCTTAGTAATACATACTCAGATATCATTACGCCCATAATCCCCGAAGGGGTAGACAAAGTCAAAGGGGTAGCAGGCCCCTTTAACCACATTCAGCCAAAAAGAAAAGACTGGGTTAGATGGACAATTGTGGTAAGTAGTGAAAAGTGGCTAGCTCGTCGCCTACAAAATCACATAGCCAAAACGCGATACACCATAAGTCACCTTTTACGACATGCTAGGCAAGAAACACAGTTGGCACATTAATTTTTAGTTCCAGACCAACATGAGACAAAAAATTTGTGGAGCCTACATGAATAAAGATATTTCTTTTTCTATTTGCCTACCCCGCTAGGGAAGTGGCTTGAAGTTTAGTTAGTTAGTTATTTCTATTTCTAAGCCAGTCTCCACTAGGAAAGGAACTAAATACTAGAAAGATGAGGTAAGCCTAATACTATTCATTTTCAAATTTGCTACACCACTTTTTCTACATGAACACAGATTTGATTTATCCTTTCTTTCGCAACCCGATATCCTTTTATACCTTTCCCGATCGTTTCAATTTTAGTTGAAGGATGAAAAGATCATATCGCGTGACCATCCAGCCTTTGAAGTCTGATATCAATATTCCTTTGTCCGAAAAAGTCTGAAAATATTGCGGATTATTTAAAAGATTGGGCTTAGTTGAAAGCTTAGTTGGTAAGGATACGCGCCTCATTTGCGAATGAATGCTGGTTCGAACCCGGTACGTAGCTCTGGATTTTTCAAATCTAAATATAGATTTATACCATCCTTTTTCAACGGTGAGGAAAAATATCAAAATAACTAGTGCTGCCTTAATATTTTATCTCAGTACTTTTTAACACAAATTACAGTAACTTTTTATTTTCAGTCCTTTTAAATACAAATTACTCCACTTTATTACACTTAAACCGTTGAATAATAAATAAAAGGTATGAAGATAAATTGACCGTGGTTTTTGATAAACTACTCCCCAGCGAATTTTAGCGGTATCCTACTTTGCCAAGCACGATTTAATTCGTTCTTCAACACTTGTATTGCGTCTTGAAACAAAATTTCTTTGTGTGTTTTAAATCGCACGTTTTATTGTGTATTATTAAAAATGAGACAAAGTAAAACTGAATTATTAAACTTCTGACATTGAGGAAGTTATAACGTTGTCTGTATGTGGAATAGCTTTTTTAAATTATAAAGAAGAAGAAAGACTGGGGTAGAGCAGGTGCCTATTATGACTGATATGGTGAAATATAGTGACTACATAAGTTTGGCCAGCTTGACCGGTAACGTACCATGATGGAAAATAGATCTATAGTGTTTTTGTGAATCGCAAGGTGAGTGAGTGCTGGAGGCTCAAAGCATCAGAAATCCTTTGGTTTTGCAATTTTCCGTGGGCAGCGATGACTACTAATCAGGTGACTTCAGCTCCTTTGCTTCTAATATAGAAAAAAAAACCTTCTCTATAAGCGCACGGGCTAGTAAAAAAAGGATGACTCCGCGCTGTCATACTGCAGCGTGCACCCATGCACCCTTGTGCATGTGTGAGTGTGATGTTTTGAGCACATTTGGAGTGCTTATGTCAATGTGCTCCGCAGATGCCTATACGTCTAGTTAGTGGCGCGAAGTCCTTCTTTTTTTACATGTCCGTGTATAAATGGGACGCATCAGTAACCTCAGTACTATTTGGAATTTTTCCGGAACCCTTTCGGGTCAAAATCTTTTCCTTTCTGACACTAAAGGTAGAGGAAAATTTGGCTAGAGTAAGTATATTCAATAAATCTCGGCGCTTTAACGTTAAAATGTTTCCTTTGTAGCTGATACCGCCCAAGTGTTTCCTTTCACTTTATTTTGTATACAGTTTCCTGTTTTGGCAAGGGTTAGTTACTTAATATTTATGGATAGTGCTGTATATAGATTTGGGAGACTATCGATAAAAAAATCTGTATAAATAAATAAATTCTCCAGACTGACACACCAATTCCCTGGTTCCAAACTAAGCTTATGCTTGTACTATGGATACTAGACGGACGGACACATACTTAAATACGTTTATAAACATCCATGACTCGATTAAAAAATGACCATGTCCATCACACGATACATTTGCCCCTAGCGGGATTCGACCTGCGACCCTTGGTTTCATCGCCAGGGTTTCTGACCACTCGACCAACGGGCCAGTCAAAGTACGTATCTACTTATACTGAAATTTCTATCTAACTACATAAGAAGGTATGAACATCATTATCATGTGTATTAATTCCGTTAATATCCAGAGCCTAGTCAAGGTCGTAATTCTGGACTTAAACAGAATAATTATTACATTTTAGATATTTCTCGACCTTCATAAGTCTTAAGCATGGAAATTAAACAACTGAATCAAGGTTACACATCGTTAGTTACTAGAATGTCTAGATTTCCCTACGATATTCTTAAACTTTAGATGAACACTAAAATTATGGTTACACATAGTTATTTGAATAATAAATTAATAATAAATATATAAATATCCAACGACATCACACGTATTGATCTGACTCCGAGCTAAGTAGCTAAAGCAATTGTGTTACGGATATCAGAACCAACAGTAGTATTACAAATATATACTTAAATATTCAATATTAACACCCAGACACAGAACAAACACAAGTATTATTCACACGAATGTTTGTCCTGGGTGGGGATCGAACCCACAACTCTTGGCGCATGGGGCAGGGTCACTACCGAATGCGCCAACGAGCCAGCCAATGAATGAATAGGTTTACTAGTTTTTTTTTACCGCTATGCAACTGCTATAAATCCGTACTGGGATCTGAAAAATCCAGAGTTCACGTGACCAGACTTGAACTAACCCTTTACAGACTTGTATATGCTTCGCTATATATCTTAATAAATAACTTATCGATAGACAAAATTACAGCCTTTCTGAGAAAGTGGCAAAGATATTGAGGCAATAATTCCTTGTTGTTTTCGGATGTCGGCCAGAGAACTGGCTGGCACAAATTAGTCCGGCCATAAACAGTTAGCAAATAAAACCGTTATGCTACATAAGTTTTATGGGTCGAAGGGAAACATATAATTTATATGTCTAGAAGAAAGTTTCATTGAAATGACTACTAGGCTGTCTGGGCTATATCCTTATATATATTTTAAATAAGTCTATATAAGCAAAATGTATTTTTTGCACTTTCTAAATGCAATCTACATATTAAAAAAGCATTATTTTTAAACAAAAATATTTAACATTCTTAATAACTTTACCAGGCTTTATATATGTTATATTAACTAACTCATAGTTATATTTTTTTTTGTGCATCTATGTATCATTGACAATGATTAAACACAGTCGATGAATTTTTTTAAACGAAAAAATGTACCGTAAAAATATTTATACAGAGTTACTTTCACATTTAAATATGAGCAAAATACCTATTGAAACTTTATTCAAGTACATTATACACAAATTCTAAGTCAAATCGTTTTTTTAATCTCATCTACAATCAAATCCAACTACTTTCCTCATAAATTATTTACTACATTCACCAAAGACAAGTTAACGACCAGGTACGGAGTAATTTTGGGAAAAAATTCAATGAACCAGAAGTCACGCTTAACAATTGTAATTAGGCGAATCAGTTTCAAATTAGTCGCGCCATAAACTATAGAGTATGCTGACTAAGGATCAAAGTGCGTGACCGAGCCGCACGCTATGGATCCAGTGTAAAAAATAACAGAAAAGTAACTTTTTATACGTTGGTCTGGGACTTGGAAATAATGTATCTAACTAACTAACTAAACTTCACGCCACTACCCTAGCGGAGTAGGCAGAGAGAACCGAACGCCATATGGCACGATCCTTACACACCTCACTCGCCCCCTCAACACTCATAATCCTTTTCATACAAGCTCTAATGTATCTATTGCGGTTTTTGCCTAGCGTGTCGTTAAAGGCGACTAATGGTGTACCGGGTTTGTGATTCTGAAGACGACGAGCTAGCCACTTAATGATAGCTACATTACATTTTCAGAATTTTCCCTCTAAACTAATTTAATGTTGTTTTTGGCTGAAATGAGTTAGAAGAGTTAATAAAACCGATCTTTTCTGATCCGAGTATTTAATGAAATGATCTTTATTTACATAGGTCCAAAAAAGCATCTATATATTGTCAGAATAAAAAAAATATAAACCGGTTCAAAAGCAGATTCAACCGAGAAGAAACCGGCAAGAAATTTAATATTTACTCTTTTAAATGCCAACCCTGTCGTTCGTTAATTATTATTTTAAAAACACAAGTGCTGGAAATGTTAAATAACTGTGAAATGAGATTCATGTATGTAGCAATCTGATATTTAATTTAATTAAATTAAAAGCCTAAAGTAGAACTTTTATGACTGGCTAACTCAAATAGATCCCGGAGAATTTGCATTTTCAACTTTGAAAATTTCCTTGAAAACGTTTTCTACATCGAAAAATATACTCTGCTTTTTTAATTTAAGAGTCGAGAGAAACACGACGATGTTTATATTGAAAGCTTTTGAATTTATCAACACCGTTGATTGGAAAATTTACCAATACACAGAAAACCATAAAAATATTTTCACACGCAAAAGTTTACCGAACTGAAAAATGCTGTTTCAAACCTTTAGTTTAATCAAAAAGTCAACTAGCTGCTTTTTATTCCATCACGCTCAATTCTATAGTGGATGACCCGGCCACAGTTAATTTATTAGCAGTGAAGAATAAGTTTCCTGAATTATAGAATAGTAATATATACAACGGATTAATTGCACTGTGTAGGCAAAAGACAAATAAAAAGGTCAAAACTGAGGTGAGTAATTAAATGATCATGATATGATACATTTTTAAAGTAAGTAAAGAGAAGCAATTATAAATCTATACTTATAATAAATCTGTAGAGAGGTCAATTCTGTACATGAAGTATATTTTCAAAATAACTATCAGGGGGTGATAAGTGATCGATACTGATGCCAAAAATGCAATCAGTAAAATTTTTGTCTGTCTGTCTGTCTGTCTGTATGTTCCTTATATAAACAAAAACTACTCGACGGGTTTTAACGAAACTTGGTACAATTATTCTTCATACTCCTGGGCAGGTTATAGTATACTTTTCATCACGCTACAATCAATAGGAGCATAGTAGTAAAGGGAAATGTTGGGAAAACGGGAGAAGTTACTCCATTTTTTAAGCTTCCGTCGCGTGTGCAGCCTTAATGGTTAAAGTTACATAGAAATCATGTATGCGGAAATAGTCTTTATAATATTAACCATAAACGCGGGTGACACCGCTGGCACAGCTAGTAAATAATAAATAAATTCACACTAATACGACTTATTAGTGTAGTTTATAAATATGAGTGCGTATTGTATTTTATTTACAGGGCCGTCGGTCGAGTAGTCAGAGACCCTGGCCATGAAACCAAGGGTCGCGGGTTCGAACCCGCTAGGAGCAAATGTTTCGTGTGATGAACATGGACATTTTTACTCGGGTCATGGATGTTTATAAAACGTATTTAAGTTTGTTTATCACCTAGTATCACAAGCATAAGCTTAGTTTGGAACTAGGGAAGTGGTGTGGTAGTCTGGAGAATTTATTATTTTTTTTATTTATGTTTGTGTAAGTTTATGATCTTTTGAAGTACGTGTGACTGCTTACTGTTAAAATTACTTTACTGTTCTCTCTAAGCTGTGCCCTTGGTATACCAACGCGTATTCCCACAGGAGAATTTAGATACGAAAGCCTTGCGATTGAAATACGAGTCCCGTTGATACATTTCATTTCGCAGTATCGGAGAACGACTTTTATTTATTGTGTACGAAATATTTTTAGTTAACGAAAATGTTTTTTCGGTTTTGCGCCAAACAAAAGGTTGGAGGCTTATGTCCACAACTGTTTCAATATGTGGCTTTTCGTTCCGAAATACGTTTGCTTTATTTCAGTAAATTGCTTTATCAATTAGTTTTTGGATTGACCAATTGATTTTTTTTTTGATTGAGGATTAAAATCATGATTGAATCTGCTATTTTTCATTTGGAATCTAATCTAGTCTTATCGGGGTTTCAGTAATCAGATGATTTCTTCTCTAGAGTAACTGCTATGTCTTCGATCAAGTATAAAACGGTCTCAGGCGTTATTAACACTAATATTATAAAGAGGAAAGATAATGATTGTTTGTATTAAATAGGCTCTGGAACTACCAAACTGATTTGAAAAATTTTTTTAGTAAAAAAAGCTACATTATCAGCAAGTAAAATAAGCCATATTTTATCCCTATACTCCCACGCGAACGGAAGCTAAACGGGTGAAACCGCGGGGCTCTGCTAGTATCTGAAAAAAATAAATGGGCACAAGATCATTTCCCTTGCCATTGATTACGTTTGTTGAAAATTTCACGTTGATCGGTTGAATACTAGATGTAAAAGTGTAACAATTGTTTTACTACTACACAAACTACTGTGACGTATGCAAATAACAAGAAAATGTCTTTCCGAGACAATAAATTCTAAACTGCAATTTTCTGGTTGAAATCTTCACATTTCACGTAAACTCGCTACAGAAACAGATCCTTTGACAATTGAAAGAGGTAAGGCGAACCTCAAGACTCCATTACACAACACATTGCCTGCTTTGTACGCTGCTTGAACATTCAAATTGCACTGGAGCAGAAATAGTCAGGGAACGGCATTTGAGGTATTTTAAAATTCAAATGTCAGATTTGCAATTTCTCCAGTGTTCAAGTGTCGCTGACGAATTTATATTTTGATAGCTTATTGCTTTATGATATATTGTGTTGGTCTGGGACTTGGCCCATGTTGATCTGGGATAAAAAAAAAGAATGCGCCAACTGTGGTTCTTTTCTAGCATGTCGTAAAAGGCGACTAATGGTTTACGGGCTTTTGGGTATGTGTCTGTGTAGGCGACGAGCTAGCCACTTGTCACTCCTTTTTCACAGCTTTCCATTCAACCCAGCACACTTATCACTGCTCTTTTACAATTTTCCATCTAACCCAGCCCGTCTTTATTTTTGGCTGAATGTGGTTGAAGGGGCATGCTGCCAACTTTAACCTTCAGGGATTATCGGCGTGATGTTATTTAGGTAGTATCTTCAGTTTTCTTAAATAGATACCTACTTCATGTTAACCAAAGATTTTTTTGTAAACCATAGACCATTTTATGTATGTATATAGATTTTGTGGTTACTTAGTACAATTAATGGCTTATATCCCAATTTTGAGTAGCATTGGATAATATTTATTTTTGCAAAAATGTAATACCCGACAAATTTTGTTAATTGTTTATTTAATACATATATCTAAAATCTGTTTATTTAAATTACAGGTAAAAAAAGATTGAAATACATGTGCAAGAAGACTTTTTAGTCGAACATGTTAATAAAAAAAATTGCTTAGATTTAGCGATTCATACAACCGTTACCTAACCTAAAATTTTTTGACAATGCTAAAATGTTTCTTCAAACTTCAATCTGAAATCAAATTTAATAGGCAAATGATAAGATTGAACATAACCAAACTTCTATTAATGTATCGTTTGAATCGTTCTTGTATGTATGGCTTACATAAATCAGTTTTAGATCTAATCCACAGCCGTTTGTGGTAAACGCAGGCTAAATGGCGTAATAACAATTAATATAATGGCCCACAAATATAATTACGTTGAAAGCAGGAAATTTATACTGTATGTACACACGCTTATGTTCCACTATGGGAGGGCTATTGAAGGGGACGGCCCCTTAGTAGTGAAGTTAAATGTTTCAGGAAAACAATTTACATTAACAAAATTTTTGGTCGTTTTTTAAATTTCCGGTTAAAAACAACCTTTGAGTGAGTTATATCTATTTCCCACTAATTATTTTATATTATAAAATGATATTGGTAAATGTCAAAAATTGCTTTGGACTCGATGGGTCTAAATCCATAATTATAGAAAGAATAACCATTACACTACAATCAAATGCTAAATAGCTTTGTAATATGTTTTGTAGATACTATTTTAAATACTTTTTCGAAATATCGAGTTTATAAAATAAAGAGACGAAGATGGTTTGTAGCCATTATTCAACAAAAAACTGAATCCGCCTATGCATAGTTCATACATACATACTATCATGCCCATAATCCCCGAAGACCCCTTCGTTGTCAGGCAATGTTCAAGAAGCATATTTAATAAGCCACATACATCCAAAAAATAAATGAGTTAGGTTGGATGGAAAATTGTGATCAGTGGCTAGCTTAACGCCCACATAATCACTAATCTAACCACATGCACCATTAATCATGACCATTGTTTTACCTCCTAAAAAAATTAACTTAGCTAACTAACAACAATACTCATAAAAAAAATCCAACCCCACTTCTACCATATTTCAAAGACTTAGTCGCCATAGCAATGAACTATCAGTAAAATCGCCCCAAAATAACTGTGCCCAATCCCCAGAAATACACAATCAAACTTCCGAGCCACAGACAAGATAACAATTCCGTTCAACTTTTTCTATATCTCTTTGAAAGTATATAAAAATCCAATATCGTTTCATGGCGCTGAAATAGAGCGAGGGTTGAGCTATAAAAAGTTGGATTCGTATTATTTCGACTTGTCCTATTCGCTTGTAAGCGGTTTGGACACACTTTCCTGCTATGGTGTGCGAATGAACGCTAGAATACAGTATGAATTGCAGGCGTAGCAAAATGTTTTTCTGGGAAGAGCTCCCAGAAAAAAAAAATTTGGACATGCGATGCGACTCACTTGGATGCTTCGAATCCAGTCACGTGTGCTGCCTTGGTGACTAAAAGTGTGTTTTGGCCCCCGAAATGAGATCCCATTCTGACTATTTTTCCTATGATAAAGTTATCCTCACCACTCATCAGCATCTTCCAGCCTGACCCGTACTTATTCGGGAACCGCTCAGACCATGATCCAGGATTTAGCGAGACCGGTAATTACATTGAATGACTACCGAATTTGGATAATGGTTACACATCCACCGTTGCTTGAATGTGGAGATTTCATCATGATGTTTTCCTTCACCGCCGAATTAGTTCTAGTACGTACATGGATTAGAAAAACCAGAGGTACGTTCTCGCTTTTACACCTGCTTCTCTCAGATATGAGGGTGTATTCGAACCATTGAGCTACACTAAGTATATAAGTATACAACACAAGACGGTTAGTCGAACCTTGGTCCTCGTACACACAACACCTGTTTCGAAAGTACTTCTATTTTTAGTGCAAACGTGTACATACGTATTAGATATATGGATTACTTTCATAATCTAAACGACCATTAGTTGTATTAATCAAAGTAATCCTTCTATAAATCTCAGATAGTATTAAAAACTGTCCCTAGATAATTTCAATAATAAACGACTGACGAATTTCTATAAATTTTATCTTATCATAGAAAAGCCAATAAATTACAAATTATCGAATTTTGGCACGGCCACTCTAAAGCGATTATACAACTATATTCGGTTTAAACGGCGCGCATATTTTCTAACTACATTGTATTAGGCTATAAACTGCATACAGTTTGGCATTACGCCACTCAATCCGAAGTTATCAATGCTCACTTTATTGGGGTTTGGAATCGAGACAATCGAGATTGACTCAAAACGGCTCAGCTGTTGAGGCAAATGGTGAAGAAAACGAAGAAGTAATCAATATGATTCGGTAATCGATGCGTAGTGAATGAATATTACCGATTTTGGCGTTGATTTTGCAGGAAATCGGAAACTATATACAAACTTCTTTTTGTTTCTGATAGTATGTTTTCGGTCATAGTCTTCAAGCGAATCTGGTTAATGCTTTTTTTCAACTATCATTATATTTTTGTTCTTATTAGGAAGAGAAAATACACAGTTAGTACGAATAATTAATCTGATTCCCTTGTTTCTTTCGCAAAGACTAATGACCGATTGATTTGTTAAATATTCATATTACGATTATTCATTTATTATTACATAGATATACATTTTATACTGACCTCTCTCCGGTCAAGTCGAATTGCCGTCTCACCGGACAATGAGAGTGAAGGAACAGAGAGTGCACCTGTGTTTGCGTACACACTTGTGCACTATAATATCTCCTGCGCAGATGGCTAATCCTCGTTGAGTTTGGCCGCCGTGACCGATATCGGTTAGGAGGACGTTCATTCATATTACGATAAGCAAATAAGAAAGTTGTCCTTATGATGTGCTTTCACCGTTGAGTATACTAACAATTTAAGTATGAATCGTTTACTCATGTGAAACGTTTTCTTTATATACTACTAGTGGTCTGTCCCTTATTTGCAATCAGTAGATCATTAAGCATTTAATTTTTTTTTTATGAATAATATAAACCTACGTTACTAAGGGATAACAACTAACTAACTAACTAAACTTCACGCCACTTCCCTAGTGGGGTAGGCAGAGAGAACCGAACGCCATATGGCATGATCCTTACACACCTCACTCGCCTCTTCAACATTCATAATCCTTTTCATACAAGCTCTACGGTTTTTATGACTCCTAACATCACCTTCTTTTAATACACGATCAATCTGGTCGTGGTAGGTGAACCTGGGCCTTCCGCGGCTCCTACATCCTTCCACTTTCGCATTGTATATCTGTTTAGTCAATCTTTCGTCATCCATTCTTTCCACATGTCCAAACCACCGGAGCATGCCTCTTCTTACCTTGACTCCGACGCTGTCCTTCAGACCGACTCTCTTTCTTACATCTTCATTCCGAACGCAGTCTGTGAGCGATACACCGCAGATTTTCCGCAGCGCACGCATCTCGACCGCATTTATTCTACTTTCATGCTCTTTCTGCCATACCCAACTTTCGCTTCCATATGTTAGCGTAGGAATCAGCACCGCATTGTGTATAGCGAGCTGGGCCTTCTGGCTTAAGACTTTGCTGCCTAGAAGTTTTCCTAACGCTCCATTCACCCTATTCGCTGCATTCACTCTTCTTTCTATATCAGCGGAGTACCTTCCATCTCTACTAAATGCAGATCCTAGATATACAATTTCATTCACCTGTTCCAGCACTACATCGTCAACCGTTATCTTTGTATCCATTCTGGTTTCATCTCTTTCAAACACCATAATCTATCAATCAAATCAACATAGGATTCTAATGGTTAAATAACCTTTAAAATCGGTTCAGTTGTTTTTTATTTTATTCGTTACATTATATAGAAATCGTTCTTCTTTATAATATCTATTAGTGTAAACGTAGAAGGACCACCCCCTGAAAATTAATAATTAATGTTATTAGCTCTTAAGCCCCATAAACACCAAAGAGAGTATATCAAAAGCCTTTTAATAATTCGGGCGACTAAATCAAGCTGTTACAAGGGCAATAGAGTCGACTCCCAAAAACTCTATCTTTCCATCATATTAGCCCAACGAGTGCACAGTCAAGTAAATATAATAAGTAAAGTCGTTAGTTTTTGCCTATTCAAATTCAATTCAAATTCAAAATATCTTTATTTATATAGGCTTCAAGAAAGCACTTATAAATAGTCAATATACAAAAAAAAGAACAAATAATACTACCACCTAAATATGATCTAAACACCAAAATTTTTTTTTAATATTCGAGCACATATTTTTAGCAAGAAAAAGATCGAAAACTTATTACCTATTTTTATCGTAAAAAACAATCTAAATTCAAAATGTCTTTATTTATGTAGACCTCAGAAAGCACTTATAAATCGTTAATTTAACAAAAATCTGTAGAGCAATGTGAATCTACCACGGGTTCGGAATTCTGATTCTACCGAGAAGAAAAGAGTTAATAATAATAGCAACTCATTAATAATCACTTAAATTTTATTCATTTTATGAATTACATACGCTGTTTTAAATTTAAGTTAGCTCACTGCCTTCTAGACGACTGTGGTAAAACAGCCGATCGATGGTTATTGGACAGGGGCCAAATTAAAAAAGTTTGCTTCCCCATTCAACATCATAATAAGGGCAGGTATTTGGGCAGTTTATTAGTTGCCGGCTTATCCTGGTACTGTGTCCGGGTAAATCTGGAATGATGACGTCGGAGTTTTTGAGAGGTTACTAAGTATGGTATAAACGATAGTATTACATGTTACGTTACATGTTAATCTACTTTAGGATGATGTATGACTTAACAGGTTAATACCTAGGAAAGTGTATTTAGTGTTAAAATTTAATAAAACGACCGTTTAGCATCTAAATGTGAAGACTGAATTTATTATTTCGTTAGTTATAGAATTTACGTACAATAGATAACGTTTGATAGTTTAAATAATTAATGAAGGTTTTCACTAATACAAAAACCGCCAGATGGCACGATAGAGTCTCGTGGTCTTATCACTGTCACTATTGACTCTTTGTTGACAGCATGTCAGTTTGTTCTGAAAACCTAACAATGAGGAGGGTGACAAGACCGTACGTCACAGTTACGCCATCTATCTGATGTTTTAATTCAAAAAACCCTCATTGATTTTTTATTGGAACAACATTGAGGTCTTAAACTTAATAAAAATGTAAGTTTTTATAGAATAGCTAATAGTAATAACAAATATATTATTATTACATATGTACAGTTTTAGCAGCATAGGATACAGACGTAGTTCATTGAAAAATAACGCGTGCCTGACATTGAAGAATTATATTACATTGGTTCAAATCCAGACATCTTGTTTTATTAACACGCTTTTATTAGGTCAACCTGTATGTAAGTCACAACGAGGCAGTCACAAGTTGACTGCCTCGTTGGTCTAGTGGTACCATGCGCTGCCTAAGGACCAAGAGGTCCCGGGTTCAAATCCCGGATCGGACCAAGAATTATTGGCTGGTTATTTCAATATTGAAATTACTCAGTAACAGTCCGGAGTCAGGAAGTTGGCGGGATAATCACCCCCGTGCCTCAGAAAGCAAGTTAAGCCGTTGGTCCTGCGCCTGACCTCTCTCCGGTCATGTCGGATTGCCGTATCACCGGACTATGAGAATTATGGAATAGAGAAGGCACCTGTGTTTGCGCACACACTTGTGCACTATAATATCTCCTGCGCAGATGGCTAATGCTCGTTGAGATCGGCCGCCGTGACCGATATCGGTTAGGAGGACATTATTATGTAAGTCAATTCAGAGTAAAAAGCGTGGGGTGCTTGCTATATTAAATGTAACAATTATTCTACTTGCAACTATCTATGTGTGGAGAGTTATGAAAACCTAGTAAAAAGCACCCCATGTTTTTTTACTCTGAATTGAATTATTATCTTTGTAACTTAAATTTTATTATAATTTTATTGTGAAGTAATTAATTATGATTGATTGTTCGATCTTCTACTACTGTAATATAAACTCTTTGTAATTAAACATTATTTTCTACTTTTTAGTTCGATTAGCTATAATTTGACAAGCTCGATGGCGCATTCGGTAGTGACCCTGCCCCATGCGCCAAGAGTTGTAGGTTCGATCCCCACCCAGGACAAACATTCGTGTGACGAATACTTGTGTTTGTTCTGTGTCTGGGTGTTAATATACAATATTTAAGTATATTATATTTGTAAAACCACTGTTGTTTCTGATATCTGTAACACAAGTCCTTAAGCTACTTACCTCGGAATCAGATCAATGTATGTGATGTGGTCTGATATTATATTATTATTTTTACTTATACGTTTTGTACTTCTCGAAATAAAAACGTTAAATATTTCGGTATTAATATTATTATAATTTTAAATCTAAGTTCAAGAGTAAAGTCCTTCGCTACGGTCAAGATTTGAATGGGTTGTTATCAAAATGAAAGAAACAGTTCATCGGTAAATTTAGGTCAAGGCAGACCGATTCAACTTAATGGAACTTGCACCAAATAATAAAGACGCTGACCCAATAAACTTAACTCAAGTTGGATTCCAAATGATATGTTTACAAGGTTGCTGCCAAAAAGTGAGATTGCTGGACCTGGTGGCTTGGCAGTACAAAGCGTTTCTGGTCAAACTTGGCAAATTTCCGCCGGCTATTCAACCGCTAGCCTTAACCTTAACTTAAGTCAGTCCTATTCACATAAAGTTTTAGTAAAAGTACAATGTTCCCTGTAGGTCTGTGTCTAAATAAAATTACTATAAATAAATATCCCACAACATCACATTCATTGATCTGACTCCGAGCTAGAGTAGCTAAGCACTTGTGTTACGGATATTAGATTCAACAGTGGTATTACAAATGTACACTTAAATAGTAGACATTAACACCCAGACACAAAACAAACACAAGTATTCATCACACGAATACTTGTGCTACCAAATGCGCCATCGAGCCAGTCAAATATGAGACTGTGTTCCTTGTCTAGCATGTCGTAAAGGCAACTAATGGTGAATTTGGTTTGTGATTATGAACGCAACGAGCTTGCTTATTAGACACTAGCTGTGCCCTCGGTTTCACCCGCGTTTATGGCTAATGTTACATAGCCTAATTAGCCTTCCTCGGTAAATTAACTATACGACACAAATATAATTGTTTCAATTCGGACCATGAGTTCCTGAGATTAGAGCATTCAAGCACAAACTCTTCAGCTTTATAATATTAGTAAGGATAGATTATTTCCGTAACTAATTTTCACTGAACTTAATTGTATTGGTATTTAAATGAGCTTACTCCACTTTTAAAGCTTGCAAAAAAAATGCTTTTTCGCTTAATTTTAAAGCGTTCTCGGAAGAAGTCACAGGCAAAAGTAGTCTTTAATAAACGGTATGTGCGTCATTAGGCTAAAAATAGTATGTGCATGTGAAATGAAACCTGGTGGCTTATCGATTCTGGCGCCTTCATCAATGATGCACTTGGCCTTAGTGTCAGCTAGTATGCAGTTTGTAGTCTTATTGGTTTTGCATTTTAAAGGTCAGGTTAACATTTCGAGCTGTTGTTTAGTTCTTTAATGATGTGAATAACAGTGTTTAAAATTTTAAATACGAAGGTTAGATAAGTTACAACTTACCTAAATCAGCTGATTTTTTTGCGAAAATGCAGTTTAGGTAGGGTCTGAGGAGCTTTATTACTTCTTAAACTCTACTTTTCCCTTTTAGGGATTGTAGTCGTTAAAAAACTAGCGTAACGCAATAGTTTTTTATCAATGGAATTGACTGTTAGTTAATTTGGCTTATATTTTGTATCTATAATATAAAAGTGAATCGCTGAATGTGCTGCTAAGCGCAAATCTCGAGAACAGCTAAACTGATTTCGCTAATTCTGTTTTAGTTATGTTTTTTTATTATCAGGTGATTCTTATAAAAGAAAAAAAAGAAAAAAGTTAAACGAAAAAAAAAGTGGATATTGAAAATTCGGATTTTCAATACGGAAATTTTCAAAACAGAATGGGGCGTTACGAAGTGCGCCGGGTCAGCTATTGTCAATATATATCTCTTCGTACCTATACATGCACTAGGAAATATAATTAAAACTATCAGGCCTACGCATCACAAAGTTTTAGAAACACTGTTGTACATATATATCATTATATTCATTATCTCTTCAATTTACAAGCTTAATCGAATACCAAAACTATACCAAAGCTATTAAAACTAACTTAAATTTTAATCAAAGCGTTGCTTGATAGCATTGACTTGTATTTAATTGTCTTTCATTTCAAAGTTCACGTGTAGTTTTTGAAAGGGAAGTTTCACAATAATCCGTCGCACACTAATTAATTTGGTGTTTAATAATAGTTTTATCATTGTGTATATTAATCTAGGTAAGTTTAGTTTATGAAGGGACTTTAGTATCAAAATTGAACAAGTAAAACCAAGATACATACATGACATCACGCCCATAATCCCCTAAGGGGATAGTGATGGTATGGGATAGCCCATAATCAAAGGGGCAGCAGGCCCCTTTAACCACATTCAGCCAAAAATAAACATAGGATAGAATTCTATATACCTATATAAAAGAAAGTCGTGTTAGTTACACTATTTATAACTCAAGAACGGCTGAACCGATTTAGCTGAAAATTGGTGGAGAGGTAGCTTAGAACCAGGAATCTAACATAGGATACTTTTTATCCCTATATCATTTTTTAAATTTTTATTTCCTAATAAAAAATTTAACTTAATAACATCTAAAATCTGCTTATTTTTTATTGCTTCTAAGGCGGAACAGAGTTCGCCGGGTCAGCTAGTATTACATACAAACCAATATTAAGGTATGCTTACAATTCCCTTAGGGGTAGACAAAGGTGTTAACGAAGTAAGCACTTTTAAGCTTAAGATGAAGATGCCGACATTTAGTTAAGCCTATTTATATTAATCTGTCTTGTGTATAAATTGGCGATATTAACGTTTTGCTTGATATGTAGACCCCGATATTCTTCAAAAAATACATATAAATGACTTATAATTTCGTTCAAAGTTTTCTGTAACATAGGTTACAAAGCTATAGAGCTTGACAGTTACCTGGGTATTTGTGTAATAATCTACACAACTCTGACCATATCGGCTATACAATTATACTATACTAGCAGCGCCCCGCAGTTTTATCCGCATAGTTCCCGTTCCTGTAAGAATATGGGGATAAAATATAGCCTATGTTACTTCCGGATAATGTAGCTTCCCAATGGTGAAAGAATTTTTGAAATCGACACAGTAGTTTTTGAGTTTATTTATTACAAACATACACACACACACAAAAATACAATTATTTTCTCTTTATAATATTAGTACAGATTTATGGTAGTATTTCGCTTACTCTAGTCAATTGGCAGGCTCGTTGGTCGAGTGGTCAGACATCCTGGCGACGAAGTCGAGGGTCGTGGGTCTGAATCCCGCTAGGGGCATATGTTTTGTGGATGAACATGGACATTTGTACTTGAGTCATGGATGTTTATAAAACGTATTTAAGTATTTCTATCCGTTTACCTAGTATACATAAGACAAGCTTTGTTTGGAACTAGGGTATTAGTGTGTTAGTCTGGAGAATTTATTATTTTTATTTTTATTTATAATTCTAGGCGAAAACCTATATATATCAAATGTGGAACAGGATATTGAACCCTAAACACAAACGATCTATTGGAAACATTTACAAAAATAGCGCACACTGTTCCTTCACCCATAAAATGATCAGGAAAAGTCATAAAAAGCTATAAAACACAATTAACTGCAGACATTAATAAAGATTATACTATAGCCGTTAAAATCGTACTCAATGATCATAAATTATGATATTGGAGCGAACTACAGGGGGCTATAATTTTTCATCTGTCCATAAACGAATTCTGGGTCCGCCTATCACACCGTGCCGTAATAGAAAGTCTAGTCATGTTCCGTGTATTAATATTGAACATGACTCGGCGTTACGTTCGCTAGGCACGGTATGAATTTAATCTTGAAAGATTGAAGTGAGCTGGTATGTTTAAGTGTGGTTTTATGAGAAATTTATTATAAAGTAAGCTAAAAATTTCACAATTTTATTTTTATTTTAATGCAGAATTCATGGTTTGTTTGAATTCATAGACAATACTTTTATTTTCTAGAAATACTACTGACGGGACTAAACGCGATTTGCATATAGTACATGAGTACTTACAGCTTGACGTTTCAGCCGTGTTGCAACCGTGGTCAAGAGTATTCTATGCAAGATGTCCGAAACGTTAAGCTGTAAGTACTCATGTACTACATAATAAATAAATAAAATACAACAGACTACATCACATATTTTGATCTGACTCCGAGATAAGTAGCTTAAACCCTTGTGATATGGATATTAGAATCAACAGTGGCATTACAAATATATACTTAAATATTGGATATCAACACCCAGACACAGAACAAACACAAGTATTCATCATACAAATGTTTGTCCTGGGAGGGAATCGAACCGAAACCTTGGCGCATGGTTATTTTTGTTGTTTTGTATTTACATTGAGAATGCTCAACAAATACTCAATTACAGTCGAATACTGTGCACTGTTCATTATGCATTAATTCAGCATACCATAGTAAAACCCGCTGAACCACCAGATAAAACGCCACCGATTTTTTCCCCGCAATTTCTCAACCATCCATCATTCACCTGTCACGGTACCGTGTGACAGTCCCCCGTTTAAGGCTATGTTCGCACAGCTGTAAAGGGCTCGTCATAAAGCCAACCAGTTCCCGTGTAAACACGCCGTTAAATTGGCCGATTAAGCTGTACACACACTGATAAGATTAACTGTTTGATTAACGTCTTGTGATCGTGTGAACGAGGTTTAATGTTGTTTGAGTGAGTTACAGTTGTATTGTCGATTTTATCTTTGGGATATCTTCGAACTGAACATAAATAATGTTTACTAGTTCTTTTAAGACCTCTTGAGACATTTTAGTTTATAAAATTAACTGATTGGTTTTTCAGACCGGATATTTTAAAAATTATCACAATATACCCTATGAATTTTGGCTTATTTTCAAAGAACTATTTTTTTATAGATTTGACTTAGATTTTAAAATGTTTATCTTACTTCATATTAAAAATAGTTAAATCGAAAAATGTCATAATATACCTAGGTCTGTTTACAAATGATCCACGATTTAACGAGTGACAGTTGTATCTTTAAAACAAAATATCACCTTAATAATTAACTATTATACAATGATTAATATACAATGTGTCTGTTTTTGCACAAATAGCCCTGTCCACTGCATTCAACTCAATTGTCCCATTAATAGTACAAATAAATTCACATCGGTCCGTCGCAATGCAGGTGTGTTAACGAAATGAGCCCAAACTCATAAATATTGCACGCGTGACCGCACCCGACTTTAGACTCTTTGAGCAGGCAATAAAAGTTAGATTGCCGTGTCAAGCAGCAATAGAAATACAGGGTGATTCATTTGGATAGGACGGAAAGAATTGACGGTTCTGTTTTAATTGCTTGTTTCCCTTTGGTGTTAGTTGCTGTACTAATGTTACAGTTAAATTGTATGTTCGTTTATTGTTTCGTTCAATGAGTGATTTGAACGAGGTAAAGATAGGGAGTGCCAGTAGCTCAATGGTAAGAACACGCGCCTCGTAACCGAAGAATGCGGGTTCGAACCCGGACACGTACCTCTAGATTTTTCAAATCTATGTACGTATTTATACCACAAGCTCGATGGTGAGGGAAAACATCGTGATGAAACCTGCAAATTCAAACAACTTTGGATTTGTAACCATGATCCAAAAATTGTCTGGTTCCCCTATCTTAGGGTTACGAAGGTCAGATCGGCAGTCGCTTTAATGTAATTACCAGACTCGCTAAATCCTGGATCATGGCCTAAGTGGACCCTGTCTAAACACGGGACATAACGCTGGGAAGATGATGATTGAACGAGGAAAGATGTATATATTTGTACGAGCAAGATTCTATATAGGTTTATGTTAAATTAATCATCATGTATTTAAGCCACTCTAAGTGTTAAGTAAATAGACATACTACCTATCTGCCTAGAGGTAAACAATTACCTGTTTTTTCATGTCCAACTTATAGACATAAAAAAAATGAAAATATGTGCTGAATAAGATATTTACTAGGGATTGCAATCCAACGGCATTTTTACTGTATCCAGCAGAGCTAAAGTTGTGCTAGACTCAGCTGGATTGCTTGAACCAGCATTCCAATTCTAGTTGGGATTTAAATCAAGCGGCATTGAACTGGCAATGCATCATTTTTGTTTCACAACCTTGGACAGCCTTGTTTTGTTTTTTTTTTTTATGGGAAATACTTAAAATACTTTGCACATACCACCCCACCCAGGCGAGTGAAGTTGTTATGTGGGACTTTCTCTCCATGACAGGGGGGCCTACCCACTAAAACTCAGGGATGTACTTAGGGATGTTCTGTTGAATCGAATCCTGAAGAGCCTAAAAATACACACCTTTACTCCCACCACATCTGTAACAAAAAAGAAAAAAAATGTTTACTCATAAATTAAAATACATTTTTGTTCTCATATAAGTAACGTTACAATTTAAAAGGTAAAAAAAATCTACCGAAAACCGTTAAAATTGCACTGGAAAATATTTACACGTTTAGAAACCGTTCAAAACCCATTACAAAAATATGACAAAAATCCATCTAATCACTCACATATTTAATTTCTAGTCTCTATCTATATGTCAGAGTTGCTTAAAAACAAATGTCCAAATCATAAAAATAACACCCGAAATAGATCCATGCCGTAATAATAAACGTTATCATAAATAAACCAGTTGTCTAAGTAACGCAATCACTCGCTCATTTCCGTGGGAAATAAACATATGTTGCAACGCCGTACCAAGTATTTATAATGAAGAAACGGAAAATTCGAGCTAACTGCTGGTTTATATTTCATGTTAATTCTCCTATTTTGGTCTGGGACTTAAAAAGAATATGCCAACTGTGTTCCTTGTGTAAAAAGTTCTAAAAGGCGATTAATGGTATTTCGGGTTTTGGACGTGTGATTGTTTAGGCGACGAGCTAGCCACTTGTCACTACATTTTTACAGTTTTTCATCTAACCCAGCCCAGTTTAATATATGATGATATATAATATACTATTAAATATTAGTAAAATCCAAACAAAAATTCAAGTTATGACACTAACTATTATATATTCAAACAGAACTCGGAACAAAACAAATGTAAATCTCAACCGTTATGGCGCGAGAGCATAAGTCTGTCAAAAAAAATGCTAGGGCTGGGCCCAGTATTGCAATCGACTAGGGATGGGATGGTCATCGCCGATTATATCTTCTAACAATACAATGTATGTAATCCCCGAAGAAGTAGCAAGTCAAAAAGACTAGCTGTCCTTATGCCTCCTTAACCAAATTCAACCAAAAAAATAAAACTGGGCTGGCTTAGCTAAAATTGTGTAAAAGTAGTGACAAGTGGTTAGCTCATCGCCTGCACACTCAAAAATACTAAATAGAGAATCAAAATCCAGGTTCAACAGTAACCAACGCCTCGTCCGAGTCAGCGCTGACGGTACACTGGCAGATTAAAAGCCTGCCAACACTTCGTCCGTCGACAAAAAGGCCAACTTTTATCCCATCGATTTCAGTTTTATAAGCCTCCCGATTTTTAGATTCCATTTTGTAAACGCCAACATTTTAAAGCCCTTTAAATTCTCGTTAAGCTGCTATTGTGACAATGTGTATGATGCTTATTTGTAAAATTAATTGTGGCTGTAAAATCTACTACGTCAATGTTAATAAAGTTATTTTATATGACCCCAACTAAATAGAAAGAATTTTTCATGTTTAATTGACTGGTTAACTAAAAATAGTTAAGATAAATCCTCTTTTTGGACCTTTTTTTTTGATGCCGGGGAATGCTTTACGCACCGTCACCTTAACGGGGGGGTCAGGGTGGTTTGTGGGACTCCCGAGGCCCTCTTATTCGGAGGCCCCTGCTCCGGCCAAAGATGGTAGCGGCCGGGGTGTACCGACTGAAGCCTCGCGATACTCCTCATCGCTGAGTGGAGGGTTGTCATGGCCGATCTTTTTGGGTCTAAAAATGTCGGCGAATATGGTACAAGGCTTTAAATGGTTATAAAAAAATGTTTACAAAGGCAATTTTAAGGCAATTCACATGTGATTCAGCTAATGTTGGAAATATCCACAGGCTATTGTGACTGCTTATAATAAGGCTGGCTGTATGCTTGCCTGTTGGATGAAGTATTTAATTGACTGGCCCGTTGGTCGAGTGGTCAGAGACCCTGGCCACGAAACCAAGGGTCGCGGGTTCGAATCCCGCTAGGGTCAGATGTTTCGTGTGATGAACATGGACATTTGTACTCGAGTCATGGATGTTTATAAACGTATTTAAGTATGTCTATCCGTTCACCTAGTATCCATAGCACAAGCATAAGCTTAGTTTGGGACTAGGGAATTGATGTGTCAGTAAAAGAAAAAGAAAAAAAAAAAAAAAAATATGTACGATAATACGAAACTTGACGTATAAGAGTAAGTTTTGAACTTGACTTCGTTTTTTATAATCTTAATGACAACAATAGAAGAAAAACGCGAAATTGACACCACAGCCGGATTGGCCTCAAGTTGTCTTTGATATTATTTGTATACGCGTTTTAAATATCATTCGATAGCAAACTTTGTTAAAGATTAAAAAAGATCAGAAGGGCGAATCAGGTTCGCAAACAGTTTATGCCTACATCGGCCATAAAATAAATAAATAATATTTAATTAAATTATAAAATCTTGACATTATTAATCAGTTTAACAATGTCATGACGACATAGAAAGTAACTATCATATTACAAATAAGTAAAACATTTGAAAAATCATATATTTCCGCCTCGCTTGAATAGTAAGTAGGTACCTATTTGGATTTGTGTTGTTCTCTGTCTAAAGCCGAAACGTGCGTAAAATACATTGATGTAATTAGACATGAATAGTTCGGCAACATTAATTCATGCCAATACAATAAATGATTCCCAATACTCATAAAACATCAAACTGCCCATTGTATTACCGCACCAACGGGTCTTATAAATAAGCAAATAGCACGCTAACTAAATAAACTTCACACAATACTGAATAGAAACACAGAATAACAGGCATCAGCCTATAATCCCAGAAGAATGGCGTCATTGTGACGTCATCTTTACTAAGTCCGGCCTTCATTCCGCGCTCATGCTCATAATGTGGAAGCTACGATGAGAATTATGGTATGGACTGTCTTCGCGTTATTATTCTATGGCTCAAGGGTAAAAAACGGCACTTGTATAAATATTATTCTAATGTCATACACGCGTTACATGCAAATGGGTCTTGCATTGTAGGGCTGTGCTGTGCTACAAACGATGTGTGAGAGGGATAGATAGATTTTTTTTTATCGCATTGATATCTAATATATTATCCTTGAATCTTGTTTCACGAATAGAAAAAGAAAATAAATAAAATTGGCTGCGGATCGAATGTTTTATCTTTTATGATTGAAGTCGAATAATTTTAAAAACATTTTTAGCACTAATAATAATTATTTGTAGATTATCCTTATTTATAGTCCGAAATCATTTATTTATTATTTCTGTTGTATTTGAACAATTTGTTCAAATTACTTTTTAATTACTTAATTGACTGCCTCGTTGGTCTAGCGATAGTATGCGCCGCCTAATGACCAAGAGGTCCCGGATTCAAATCCCAGGTCGGGCCAAAAATTTGTGGCTGGGTAGTTCAATATTGAAATTATTCAGTAACAGCCCAGAGTCAGGAAGTTGGCGGTTTAATCACCCCCGTGTCTCGAAAAGCACCCCCTCTCACTCAATCAATCTCAATCGAATTGCCGTCTCACCGGACTATGAGACTGAAGGAACAGAGAGTGCACCTGCGCACAAGTGTGTGCGCAAACACAGGTGCACTATAATATCTCCTGCGCAGATTGGCCGCAGTGATCGATATCGGTTAGGAGGGCATTAATTACGACATAAATGCAATAACATAACTGGTACATTATTTTTTAAGTCCCAGATCAACATGGATCTAATATCAAAGAACAAAATACAGTATAATATTAATATGACATTGATTACGCAGAGTTGTGTCAGATAACGGCACTACCAAATTGGGTAATTGGTCCGAGTGAACCGGTCAACGTACCTACCGCAAGGTCGGATCATTACTCTCAGTAAGGGCTACCACTGCTTAACGTCTTTCGGCAGTGAAAACCTCGGAAATCGCATTTGTTTTTTTTTTTGTTTTGTTAGACACATCAGACTTATTCAGCCACGAAATATTTTAATTCTTACGATTATTTACCATTGATGACATGCATTTCTTAAAAAAAAAAACAGCGCTATTCCAATACATTTTTTTTAGGAGGCAGTTTTCTCTTCCTTCTGTTATTAAATGTTATCAAAAACAAGAGGTTTTCACTGCCGAACGAGGTTATGGACTAATACACTAGTTACTATACTCAATATTATGCTGATGGTACTTCAAGTACACTAGTGGCTTAGCACGAAACTATAGTTATATATCGGTGTTAAACATAAAAAGCAAAGGGCATTCCTAGACAGATGCATAAACATTCATACTATCATTGAATCCTCGTATATTTGTAATTTACACTAAGTTACCGAAATTAAATATTTGTATTGTATTTTTATCATCACGCCTGCAATTCTCAAAGGGACAGGCAGAGTTCAAGTAATTAGCTTCTTAAACCAAATTTGTAAAAACTCGAGTTGGGTTCAATGAAAAAATTGTGAAAAGTGACAAATGGCTAGCTTATCGCCTAGATAGTCACAAATTAAATGCCCAATATACCTACCATTAGTTCCCTTTTACTACATGTTAGGCAATAAACACAGATAAAACAATATTTTCGAGTCCCAAAAAAAGCTAAGCTAGTTCTACACTACAAACATGAAACAAAACTGTATAACAAGACAAGCTCGATGGTGCATTCGGTAGTGACCCTGCCCCATGCGCCATGAGTTGTGGGTTCGATCCCCACCCAGGACAAACATTCGTGTGATAATACTTGTGTTTGTTCTGTGTCTGGGTGTTAATATCCAATATTAAAGTATATATTTGTAATACTACTGTTTCTGATAGTGGATGGAGAGGAAGAGGAAAGCCAAATAAGAGATGGATGGATTGTGTGAAAGATGATATGAGAGAAATGGGAGTGGATAGCTTGATGACGGCTGACCGGGATGTATGGAAAAGGAAGACATGCTGCGCCGACCCCAGATGAACTGGGAGAAGGGCAAGAGGTTGATGATGATGATGACTACTGTTTCTGATGTCCGTAACACAAGTTCTTATCCTACTTACTTTGGAGTCAGATCAATGTATGTGATGGTGTTGAATATTTATTTAAAACAAATATATTGATTGATGAACATGGTAATTTGTAATTAAATATGTACATCATACTAACATTCCCTATAACAGAAATCGCACCCTCAACACAGTGGCGTAGCTCGCTCTGCTTGTACATCAAATCTAGAGACAGAGATATATAGATATATAGATAACAATTACATTATTTAAAAATGTTATCTCCAAACCATTGGAGCCCCTATAAATCGGCCCGAATCAATATGCCTATTACGGCGGTGACAATACCCTCATATCATTGATAGCTTTATTTACACCATCATCATCATCAACATAACATCACGCCTGTTATCCCCGAAGGGGTAGGCAGAGTCAAAGGGGCAGCAGTCCCCTTTAACCACATTCAGCCAAAAATAAAACTGGGCTGGGTTAGATGGAAAATTGTGAAAAAGTAGTAACAAGTGGCTAGCTTGTCGCCTACACAATCATATACCCAAAACCCGATATACCATTAGTCGCCTTTTACGACATGCTAGGCAACACAGTTAACACATTATTTTCAAGTCCCAGACCAACACGGGACAATTTATTTACCTGATGAAATAATCTCAATAATGTAAAGGCCCTTTCTGTACAGCCCTATGACCGGACGACTCGCCCGACACAGTTGCCTCATCTTCCGTGAGTGTCAGCTACTATGAATCTTATGAAACCATTCGCTATGAATCACTGTACGGGATTCGCCCATACTGATGCGTTCGATTTTTCTCGTGAAGTTGTCTTGGTTACGAATAAAAACAAGTCTTCCTATTAACATTATATTCCGATTCCATTAGAGATACGCTAAGAAAATGATTGTGGAAGCGGTAAGTCTGAATCTACATTTAAGTGGCTATGTCCATTATTGAGATCGGTGGTGGCTCAATGGTAAGGACACGCGCCTCTTAACCGTAGAGTGCGGGTACCTCTTGATTTTTCAAATCTATGTACATATTTATACCACTAGCTCGACGGTGAGGGAAAACATCGTGATGAAACCTGCAAATTCAAACAACTTTGAATTTGTAACCATGATCCAAAAAATATCTGGTTCCCCTATCTTAGGGTCAGATCGGCAGTCGCTTCAATTTAATTACCAGACTCGCTAAATCCTGGATCATGGTTTAAGCGGACCCCGTCTAAGCACGGGACATAACGCTAGGAGGATGATGATGTCCATTATTGAGCTCACAAAAAAATATTGCTAACGTATTTTTCATTTTGTTCAGCAAACCAAAAATTATGAAGATACAGCGCGTCAAAATAACGCGTGACGTCAGTAGGTGCGTAAACTTTTACCGTCCAAGTTTAAAGCGCTGTATCTTTGTAATTTTTTGAGGAGCAGCGACAAAGTACCTACTAAATTACAGTTTCTCATACGTGTATAGTATTTGTTGATCTCTACAAAGTGACGTCATAATTCGCTATTAATATACAAAAACGATCAAATCGCGAAACATTGCGTTTCGATAGTTCATTAAAATTAGCAAGATCAGCTGACCCAATGCTCTTTCGAGTGTGTAGTGTTAAGGACCCCCGGATGACGTCACGCGCTCACTCTCGCAGTGATAATTGCGTCGCAGGTGGCAATATCCGCGCCACTGAGCTATGCCTTTGTTTACACGACAAAACGCGATTAAATCTATACTTATAATAAATCTGTAGAGAGGTCAATTCTGTACATGAAATATATTTTCAAAATAACTGTCAGGGGGTGATTAGTGATCGATACTGGTGCCAAAAATGCAATCAGTAAAATTTTTGTCTGTCTGTCTGTCTGTCTGTCTGTCTGTCTGTCTGTCTGTCTGTCTGTCTGTCTGTCTGTCTGTCTGTCTGTCTGTCTGTCTGTCTGTCTGTCTGTCTGTCTGTATGACGGAAATATTCTTTATAATATTAACCATAAACGCGGGTGACATCGCTGGCACAGCTAGTGTAAAAATATAGGCATATATTCACTCCGTTCATAGTAAGAACGGGATATTACGCTAGGAAGAAGTGTCATCATCAATTGGCTACGAAGAATGTGTCAGTCCCTTGAATGCAGTCATATCTCATTCTTAGTCAGGATTCAACTTGATCCTGACCTTGGGTCAAAACTCAAACTCAAAACTCAAAATACCTTTATTTACGTAGGCCTCAAAAAAGCACTTGTAAATCGTCAAATAATAGATACAAAATAGAACAATTTGAATCTACCACCGGTTCAGAATGTCGCATCTACCGAGGTCGCACTAAAGGCCGGAGATGGATATCAAGGCTTTGCTGTCATCCATAACATCTCCACTCGGGCGATGAGGGGTACCGTGGAGTTAAGTGGGTGGAGCCCGGCCACATACCATCTTTGACCAGAGGGGGAGCGGACTTAGATGCTCTTGGGACTCCCAAACACCATTCTGAATCCCCTGGGCAGGGTCATGGTGCGTGAAGCATTCCCCGCATCAATAAAAGGTCAGCTTTGTAGCCGGCAGCAGTCTTTTCTATGCAATATATTGAACTACCATGGTAACTTCTTAGGTTTGAAAGGTAAGAGGAACCAAACAACTTTGAATTATGGTTATAAATCTACTATGAAGTTATTAGAACCAAGGTTTCCTTCCATCATGATGTTTTCGTTCACTGCCAAGCTCGTATTGTAGATTTTTCAAAACACAAAGGTACGCTCGGTTTTGAACCAATTTCCCTCGCGTGTAAGACGAGTGTTCTTCCCATTGAATATAGATAGTGTATTTTAAACCTTTGTCGGAGGCATTTTTTACTCGTGTCCGTTATCCCGTAGGAGCAGTCTCCAGTAAACGGTTCCGGGAACGACGGGCATCCCTTTGAGATCCCATTGTTTTGTTATTTTTTCCTGCTGAACCCATGACAATACAAACTGTTCAACTCTTAGAGTAAATAAAAAAAGGAGGGAAAGTCAAAATATTACTTTTACAAACACTTATGAACCATCAGATTTACTGTAGATTAAAGTTAATATTTCTTATCATACATACATACATGACATAGCATCACGCCCATAATCCCCGAAGAGGTAGGCAGAGTCAAAGGGCAGCAGGCCCCTTTAACCACATTCAGACAAAAATAAAATTACGCTGGGCTAGATGGAAAATTGTGAAAAAGTAGTGACAAGTGGCTAGCTCGTCGCCTACAATCACATACCCCATTAGTCGCCTTTTACGACATGATAGGCAAGAAACTCAGTTGGCAAATTCTTTTTAAGTTCCAGACCAACATGGGAAATCATGAAACATTAAATTTTAAAACTAAAGTTTGTGTTGGTTACATATCCGTGATTTCTAAATATTTAGGTATATACTGTCAAATTAGCGATATAAATCCGTACAATGATTTTTAATCACCATCACTAATCAGGTAAGAAGTAAAATTGTGAAAAATTATGTATGCAACTAATTAATCATAAATCATCTTACTCATATGAAACACAGAGCGCATAATAAGTATAATATAATTTTCATACAATGGGGTGTTAACTGGCAAGTTAATTGAGACACTTTTTAAAAGCTGTCAAAACGCAATCACTTAATAGATTTGTATGGGCTTGTCAGTTTACGACGTCATCAGTTTGTATAGTCTGTAACTGACTAAATAAACTTTTTGTAAAATTTTAAATTGTAGACTCAATACAATTTAACATCAATAAGGTTGTACAACATACTACGATAATTTATTTTACGAAATTGATATTACAAAATTAAATATACTTAAATGGTGTCAATATTTCTATTTATTGATCGTGGCTAATAAATACATTTAGAAATAGAAATACAAAGATTTACCCTGTAAACAAACCTAATACCCAATACACCGTTAATCACACGACATGCTAGGCAAGAAACATAGTAAGTACATTATTTTTAATTCTCAGACCAACATGGGACAAAATGTACCTACCTCTATATATTTACTTACATAATATACCTATATATAAGTATATATAGTATACGTTTCCTTAAATGGCGTCAGAGGCATTTTTAACGCGTGTCCCCCTCCACCGGGACAGTCCCGCAAACAATAAACGGTAACCGATCCCGGGACGGGTCGCCTCCCATAGGGAATGTCCTTGTTTTGTTATTTATTTGCTGAATGCCATGCGAACTAAGGAAAATACGCAGTCATTTAAGCAGTTAATGCCATTTTTTGCAGCATAAACACTAAATAATGAAATCATTTTCTATGGATATAACTATATATCAGCCCACATCACATACATTAATCTGACTCCGAGGTAAGCAGCTTAAGCACTTGTGTTATGGATATCAGAATCAATTGTGGTATTGCAAATATATACTTAAATTATTAACACCTAGACACAGAACAAACACAAGTATTTATCATTAGAATTTTTGTCCTGGGTGGGGATCGAACCCACAACTATTGGCGCATGAGGCAGGGTCACTACCGAATGCGCCATCGAGCCAGTCAACTATATTGTAACTACTTAAATATTATACATAAACCACTGAAACGATTTTAATAGATATTTTACCAATGGAAAGCTACTTTATTAGCAATTAACATAGGCTATATTTTCCCATGGGAACGGGAACTGCTCCTATATAGGTATTATCAGAATTTATATTATTATTTTTTAAATAGGTAATGTAGGTTTGCTACACCCTATTATAAATAAATAAATACATTTATTAGAGAAATTCTCAAACTGTTTTAGATTTATCTGTTGATGTAAAACTTAGCAAATTTGTTTCTCTATCGTACAAGCCGAAACAAGTAATAACAAAGTCGAACAAGTAATTTCAAAACGAGTAAACAATATTTCAAATGCGAAACAGTCGTATAATTTAGTATCAAATCAAGAGAATACAATCTCTTCGTGGCAGCCAAGACAACTATTGTAAATTAAACTCTCAATTGCCCCTTTATATGTCTTCGGAACTTTTCCGACGCTCATCAGACTCAGAGAATTTTTTTTATTTTTCTTTTGCATTGCTTTCGCTCACGGATCTGTCTTTATTTTGTTCAACCTCTGCCGTTCAATTGAATGGCTATTCCAACTATATGTCTGCAACATATATATCTGATGTTAGGAGCCATAAAAACCGTAGAGCTTGTACGACAAGAATTGTCAAGGATTATGAATGTTAAAGAAAAAGTGAGGTGCATAAAGACCGTGCCATGTGGCGTTCGGTTCCCTCTGCCTACCCCACTAGAGAAGTGACGTGAAGTTAGTTATTTATAAATATGTATTTAAAAAATCGGACTGAGCGGTAGTAGCTCAATAGTAAGGACACGCGCCTCTTAACCGAGAAGTGCGGGCTCAAACCCGGGCACGTACCTCTGGATTTTTCAAATCTATGTACGTATTTATACTACTAGCTCGAGGGTGAAGGAAAACATCGTGATGAAACCTGCAAATTCAAACAACTTTGGATTTGTAACCATGATCCAAAAGTGGTCTGGTTCCTCTATCTTTGGGTTACGAAGGTCAGATCGGCAGTCGCTTCAATGTAATTACCAGACTGGTCTAAGCGGACCCCGTCTAAGCACGGGACATAACGCTAGGAAGATGATGATCTGAAAAATCGGACTCTTAATCAAACACTATATTATTCTCAACTGCATCTGCTCTTAACATCTCGGTTCCCATTCATTAATCTCAACAGGGCTGCACGAGATATTCACACACGCGTAATTGGCAGCAAAACTGCGGTTTGCAATCACAATATTCACAATGGGACAATATGCAATTAGTTATGCACCGGTTCCTGCATCGCGTACGTGTTAGCTGCGCTGCGGTTAGATCAGTTAGGTATTTAGTGGAGTTCCTAGGTCCTGAAATTGAACGCCTGTCCAATTGTTTTTGAGTGGCTCGTTAGTGCATTCGGCTGTAACACTGCCCCATGTGCCAAGAGTTGTGGATTCGATTCCCATCCAGGTCAAACATTCGTGTGATGAATACTTGTGTTTGTTTTGTGTCTGGGTGTTAATATTAAGTATATATATTTTGTAATACTACTGTTGATTCTGATATCCGTAACACAAGTGCTTTAGCTACTTATTTCGGAGTCATATCAATGTATGTGATGTAGTCTAATAATTGTTTTTTTTTAATCTATTATGACAGAGACGTTTACATGCACATACATACGATTACGAACGTATTCCCCGAAGGAGTAGACTGAGTTATAGGGGCAGTAATCCCCATTAAACACTCGTGGCCTAAATAAAAGTTGGGTTAGGTTCAGTGATTTTTTTTAAAACTAGTGACAAGTGGTCCGCTTGTCGACTGCGCTTTAACTTATCACGAACGCTTGACAAAGTATTAACCGTATTTCACGTCATGTTAGACAAGGAACATAGTTGCATTTTTTTACCGACGTCGAAAAAAAAGGAGGAATTTCTCAATTCGACTGATTCTTTTTTAAGGCCCAGATCAGCACGGAGCACATATTTACAAACCGCTATCTAACTTACGGTGTTTGAATACATACTATAAATATAATAAATATACTAAGTAACTTTACTAGCTTCATGTCATTTCATTGGCGTGGATAATATAATAAATCTATTAATAAGGGTTTTCGAAAATACAAAAACCGCCAGATGGCACGAGGGAGTCTCGTGATCTTATCACTGTCACTATTGGCTCCTTGTTGACAGCATGTCAGTTTAGTCTGACAACTAACCAATGAGGAGGGTGACAAGACCGCAAGTCACAGTGACGCCATCTTTTGAATGTTTTAATTCAAAAAACCATGATTGTGATATGCGATGTAATTTTTCGGCCTATATACTATGCTGGTGATTTGAAAAAACAAAGTTTAGGTATACTTATATCTCAATAAGTTCAGGGACAATACAAAGACGATAAGATGCTTATTCTCTTGTTATATTTGTCTTTTCCGAAGACGGAAACTGACTGACTTCTTTAACTTCAATTACTAATTTGTTCTTAATTATCCTAAGCAATACCATTATTAGCCAATAGTCATGTTCAAATGATCCATGATAATGAACCAGATTAACATACAAATCAAGTTTCCATAAAAACCACCATTCATCATAATATCAATGTTAACGAACCACATCTACATATAAACGAAGTTTCCTATTAATATCTCCATACATATTTCATCAGTAACACCATATAAGTTCGTTATGGTGAATGCCCAACTGGACGTTTCGCGTAAAGACATTGATTTGTATGGACCGCGACACACGGTACGGACATTAACGGAGTAATGAGCGCCATACACTGTATGCTAGCCGCGTATGGGGTGTGACACACTGCTCAGCCGTTCAGAGAACATGTACTACTAGTAAGGTACTGGCAGTGTTTACAATGTTATAGAGTGTTCGGAGAACATAATGTATTGTTTGTAATGTATTAATAGCTCATGCAATGTCACATAATGCTCGGAAGTTCAGAGAACAAATATATTTTATGACGATTCTGTATTAATTAGGTCTTTTTTGTACCATCATGCCCGTAGTCAGAGTTAAAGGGACAGCAAGCCCCTTTAACTACATTCAGCCAAAAATAAAACTGGGCTGGGTTAGATTGAAAATTGTGTAAAACTAGTATCAAGTGGCTAGCTTGTCGCCTACACAATCAAATACCCACAACCCCATATACCATTAGTCGACTTTTACGACATGCTAGGCAAGAAACACAGTTGGCACATTATTTTTAATTCCCAGACCAACATGGGACAATGGACTAGATTACAAGTGGCTAGCTTATCGCCAACACAATCACATACCCAAAACCCAATATACCATTAGTCGCCTTTTACGACATGCTAGGCAAGGAATACAGTTGGCACATTATTTTTAAGTCTCAGACCTACATGGAAATAAGTTCATCTTATGACTAATCTATTTACCCGCTTTCAAGTCTGTCAATTAACATATTTTACGACAAAATTACTCAACCACACATAAACTTGAAATAACCCATCATTAATATGATCCCGGAAAACATAAATTATATGAACTATCACGTAATGCGAAAACAACAGCAGAATATGACTAACAAATTCCAGATAAAGTTTAATCATCATCAGTAAGACATCAATATCCAAAGCAGGTATAATGTAATAATATATACTATCACTCGTAATCCCCGAAGGGGTAGGCAGAGTCTAGGGAGTAAGTTCTCTTAACTTATAAACTAACTAACTAACCGCGCTTTACGTCAATTCCCTAGCGGGGTGGGCAGAGATAATTGAATTTTAACTTTAAAAAAAAATTAAAGTAAAGATTATTTCGACATCTATACAAGAATATCATAATATAAGAAATGTGTATTTTGGTGGTTTAAATGAGCATTGGATGTTCATATAATCAATCTTCAAAGGGGGATTAAAATATACCAATGTGAGTAAAGTTACTATCCGCTAATTATTTCATATTTACAGCTGAAAACATTTTCATAATCGCCATCAGTAACATTTCGTTCAGGAATTGCAAGCGTGATGATACGTTGTAGTGACATCACTGCTCATCCAAACTGCACTGTACCCATATTAATAATATCGTTTGGACTTGAAACTGTAGCGGCCGTATTGTCACCGAGCCAATTTCGATAAACATCAGAAGCGACATATCCTTCCAGATTTACTTCGATCTGGTCCCGTACAGCTGGCAACAGTTGAAATGACACGTGTAAGGGAATTTAAAAGTGATCGAGAAAATTGTGTGATAGCTCAATGGTTAGGACACGCGCTTCTTAACCGAGGAGTGCGGGCTCAAACCCAAGCATTTACCTCTGGATTTTTCAAATCTATGTACGTATTTATACTACTAGCTTAGCGGTTAGGGAAAACATTGTGATGAAACCTGAAAATTCAAACAACTATGTATTTGTAACCATGATCCAAAAATTGTCTGGTTTCCCTATCTTAGGGTTACGAAGGTCAGGTCAGCAGTTGCTTTAATGTATTTACCAGACTCGCTAAATCCTGGATCATGGTCTAAGCGGACCCTGTCTAAGCACGGGACATAACGCTAGGAAGATGATGAATAAGAGAATGTGGTCGTGTAATTATATTTAATTCTCGCCATTCAAAGGGTTTCAATTAGATTTTAATGGGGAAGATGTAAGATTTAAGTTCTTTCGCCTTATGTATATTTTATAAGTCGATTTTGTTTTCGACTCAATTATAACCAGACTAGCTAAATCCAGCATTATAAACATGTACATAAATCATGTACACCCTGATAAGAACGACGTATCATTATCATAATAGTCCAAGAAAATAGGCCTTTAATACAAATTTTGATGTAAATACTTGAATTTTTGATATAAGTTACTTTAAAAGATGTAAAATAGAAGTGTGACAGTTTTTTTGAAAAATCACCTTCGAGAAGTTTTGGTTAAAAAAAAGTATTTGTTTGTCAAATTTTGGGAAAACGGTAAGAACTAGAAAAAAACCAGAAAATATTTAAGGGCATAGATTAATGATTGGTTTCGGCCGCTCTACCGGCCGAGCGAGACCAATGATTAATTTATGCATTAAAATATTTTTTTAAATTCAAATTTATCATTTCAATTCAAGTGGCTAGCTCGTCGCCTACACAATCACACACCCAAAACCCGGTATACCATTAGTCGCCTTTTACGACATGATAGGCAAGAACCACAGTTGGTACATATTTATAATTTTATTCTATATTTATGATATTAACGTTCGTTTGATTAATTTTAATGAATATGAACAGGATGAGCCAACAAATGGCAGAAGCTTTTGCCAAGCACGTGTGGATCGCTGGTAGGGTGTCGCGATAAATCAATTTCCTTGCAACTAGTTCTATAAACACATTCACAGGAAATTGACCGACTAGTAACATCATCATCTTCCTAGCGTTATGTCCCGTGCTTAGACACCATGATCCAGGATCTAGCGAGTCTGGTAATTACATTTAAGCGACTGCCGATCTGACCTTCGTAACCCTAGGTAGGGGTACCAGACAATTTTTTGATCATGGTTACAATTCCAAAGTTGTTTGAACTTGAGAGGTTTCAGAAATATAAATAAATTCTTCAGACCGACACACCAATTCCCCTAGTCCCAAACTAAGCTTATAAGCTTATGCATACTAGGTGAACGGATATACATACATTTGTTTATAAACATCCATAACTCAAGTACAAATATCCATGTTCATTACACGAAATATTTGCTCCTAGCGGTATTCGAACCCCCAACACTTGATTTCGTGGCCAGGGTCTCTGACCACTCGCCCAACGGGCCATTCATAATAGGTAGAATGTAGATCTATGATCACCTGTGATGTAAATTTCAATCTTGAAAACGTGTGTATAAAATGGTTATAACCATTTTGATGAATTAAAGACATTTTTAGAAGGTCACCAAGAAACTTTTATAGTTGCACCATGTTCATTTATCTATCCAGTTACTCCAGATTAAAAATAATCTGCTCAACAGCGACACAGTTGCTCAGCATTCGGAAATATCTAAAAGCGACCTGTGATGACTGCATATGAAGGTTCAAAGGATTTCATTGATATGTCGGTAAAACTCACAATTTCAAAATAACGGTTGCTCTAGATGACGTGACAAGCAATTTTGTCACGATTTACATGGGTTAGCAAGGTTAACGTGCCACAGAAATATATGCCGTTGCGGTATTAATCGTAAGGTTTATTATCGTGACAATGTATTTCGGGGTTAGCATGAGAATTGTCTTAGCAAACTTGGGACGGCGCCAAAGATTGAAGTGCAGTCTTAATTAGAATTTGTCATTCGTCAGCTTATCTATGGTAATTTTAGACTTACATCTGGATACGGAAGTGATATTTAAAATTGTGTAATGACGTGGAATCATTCATTTATGACAAGCTAGGGTAATGTTTTTTATCTGTTGAACATGAACATTTTAACTATAGTAGCGATACCAAAGTTAAAATCTTAGTCTGTTATTAATCAATCCCTTAGGTACTATAATGCTTACTAAATTGATCTAGGTATTAAAGGGATTTTTTTTACCTGGTTCATTGATATGCATAAATAATTAAACTCATTCTAATAAATGGTACCTATGCTAACTGACTAATAGTTAGTAGTTAGTTAGTTAGCATAGGTACTTCTCGCCACTTTCCTAGCGGGCCAGACAGAGAGAACTGAACGCCATATGGCATGATCCTCACACACCTCACTTGCCTCTTCAACATTCATGATCCTTTTCATACAAGCTCTAAGGTTTATAAGATTCCTAACATCACCTTCTGTTGATACACGACAAATCTGGTCGTGGTAGATGAATCTGGGCCTTCCGCGGCTCCTACATCCTTTCACATTCACATTGTATATCTGTTTAGTCAATCTTTCGTCATCCATTCTTTCCACATGTCCAAACCACCGGAGCATGCCTCTTCTTACCTTGACTCCGACGCTGTCTTTCAGACCGACTCTCTTTCTTATATCATCATTCCGACCGCAGTCTGTGAGCGAGAGACGAGCGAGTTTTTGCTGATAACCGGAACACAAGTACTTAAGCTACTTACCTCGGAGTAAGATCAATGTATGTGATATTTATTTAATTATTTATTATGTGTAAGGAACCTATTGTTTTCTTCTTTTGTTTTAGAGTATTGCCAGTCTATTTATTTACAAACATTTAAATACAAAAAATATATAGATAAGTAAAAAAATAACAAGTGAAGACAAATGCCTTTTCATCTATTTATATAGCATAAACAAGTTTACATTACAATTAGCCAACTGTGAAAACTCAAATTTAAAAACCAAAAACATTAATTACCATTTCATTATTACGTTTTAGAAACTATATTTAAATTTGCAAATACACACTTTCGAGTTGTAACACCAATTTCAAAACACATGACCTATTGTATCAAAATGTTGTTTACTACGACTGTGACGTCACCTTCGCTGGCCGAACGCCACGGCCGTATGTAGTCTAACGTTATTGCGTCCAAATAAAGACAAAATAGGTCATGAATTATTTAATTACATGGACGCTAAAGATCGTGACAGTGGTGCTTATGGATAATTATTGGATAATTTATGGAACACTAATGCGGTCTCATCTGCATGACGTTCATTCATTGTTTATAAATACTCGCTGACCTATTTAACTGTATTGTTAGAGGTCCGTACAATGGGATGGCCCATGTTGGTCTGGGATGTGCCAACTGTGTTCCTTGCCTAGCATTGTCGCCTTTTACGATATAAAATGGCATTGGTTGTTGAGTTTGTTGTTATGTAGGCGATGAGGGTATTAGTAATTGTCACTGCTTTTTTACACATTTGGCATTCAACCAAAATCAATTTCACTTCTAGCTGAATGTGATTTAAGGAGCCTATTGCTTTTTGAACACTCTTTTATTGTTTTATTTAATTAATTAGGCCGTTGCAGCCATGCTCTTACACGTGAAGATATCTGGAAGACCAGCTTCGTGGCGCCACATGGCTGCCGTACAAATGCTGAGTAGATGCCTTTTTAGTGACACTTACTTGTGTTTATATAACTTAAGATTGCGGGCGTAGTGGTATGTTAGTATGTTTGTTTGTGCAGTACAATAATCGTTTACTTGCTAATGTCAGACAACCGTTGCTTTGTCAAGACTTGGATGTATGATCGCAAATGAACACTTAAACAACTTTTCTGGGCCACCATATGCGCCAGCTCAGTTCACAAAGTGTGCTAGCACACAGCGCATAGAGAAAGACCGAGCAGTGCGTTTAACGCTCATAGCTCACTTAGCGCATATCATGCTGCGCCATGGCGCAATTTCGTGTTAACTCAAAGAGTCGATGCAGTGAGCTACGCCTAACTCACTAGGGTAAAGTAAAAAAAATAGCAAGCGACATTGTATTCGGACAAGTTCAAAGAGATCTAGGCTAATTTTAAATTTACGAGAATTGCGTTACATTTTAATGCATATTCCTTAACCATAGATTAAATAAAAAAGTAACCTTTCAACCTTTTTAACCAGTAGATAATTTAAACCCTTTCTTCCATTTATGCTTTCGTAAGATTGTGCCTACTGTCTTAAAGGCGAAGCGTTAATTAAGAGTCATGATTTCTCTCCCTTATATTAATGGTACCAATCTTCATTCAACCGACATTATGCCATCAAGACCATAGCCAAGATACAATTCGGCACCTTATCAACGAAACCCCAATTCCTGTAAACATTCAAATCCCGCCTTTGTTTTAACCCTGTATAATTAACACGGGAATCGTTACACAATGTTATTATACACAATACGTGATACAATTGAACACAAAGCGTACAATTCGCTTGTTTTAATTATTATGGCGGGAACAATAATGTCTGCGACGCCATTTTGTCGGGCCCTTTTGTTTTTCTCGGCGGCGCAAAGGAATACCAAATTATACAGCCTACTGTGGAAAAGTTTCTTTGCGATTTTTTTTTATTGTAGTGTAATTAATTTAGTGAGCGTTTTCTTTCTTGAATAACACGGCTGTTGTTGCAAAGTTTCTTTTGTTAAGCTTTTGTGTTAATCCATTTAGACGGAAAAGAGGCAAATTGCACTATAATTTATTTTTTTCAAATTATTTCGCTCGCTGGTTGTAGGGCTTAAGCAGTAGAACTTATAACTAAAATCATGATTCTAACTATCTAACTAAACTTCACGCCACTTCCCTAATTATATAAATTCAAAATTTCATTAAGTAATTCATCATTTATAATTAGTATAAATAGTTATCTGCCAATATCTTGCTTATATCAATGATATTAGATTTAGCTAGTCTAGTAATTACACTGAGTCGACGTCCATTTGATTTAACCCATAAATTAAATCATGGCGAAAAATCAAGCTATTCAAATACACAAATTTCCTCATAATTTGTTCTATTAACAAATTAGTAATATAAACATGTATAGGTTTGGACCAAAACCTCTTGCATAATAAAAACGTATCCTTGCGAATGAATAACCACCACTCTCAAACGCGAAATGTATGGGCCTGTATAAATATAAGCCCAAGTAAGTAATACTATTCCATAAAATCCTATTTTTAGCTGTAACCAAGATAAACCTTTGACTAATAGAGTAATTTCTTCGAACGGACAAGAAAGGAAATAGCTAGAAACAAAAAAGATGACAGATACTCCCAACGACACACTGTCGCCCACTATAAATACGTTCCAAGTCACGTAAAACGGTAAAAATAATATTTTGCAGATAAAAAGAGCGTCGTTCTGTTATTTTTGGACATCCGCCGGAATAATGATAAAATAAGTAACAAACTGTGACATATTATAAGCTATTGATAATTTTGCGTTTACTTTTAAACTTTTGATAGAATATGTTAATGTGAAATGTGTGCAAAGAAAACTGTTCAATAAGAGCAAACAGAAATTGATTTCCGTATTCTTTTAGCTCAAGGTTTTTATTTGGTATTTCATACGTTTAGTGTGCTTGTTGGAAATCAAGAAAGTATTTTTAATTTATAGAGCTTATATAAAGATAGTACTCAGTTTAAACCAAGGAGTTTTTCCTTAATTAGTGTTGCCCAAAGCAAGACTCTTGCGGCGGTCTTGCATGCCGTTATCTTGCAGACTCAATCTTGTTCTTGATCAAATGTTGCTTGTCGCTTGGTCCTGTGTTAAGACCAAGCAACAAGCAACATTTAAGCAAGAACAAGACTAAATCCGCAAGATGACGACATGCAAGACCGCCGCAAGAGTCTTGCTTTGGGCAACACTAACTTAATATTAAAAGAGGGAAACGTGAACAGCTCATCGGTATAGTGCTGATAGTAAGTAATCACCACCGCCCGTGGACAACTGCAACACCAGAGGAGTTGGTAAAGCAGTGCTGGTCTTAACACCTTAAGGCTTATGCCCCTATTTTTTAACGTGCGTAAGGCATTAGCCTTACGCACCGTGACTCCGCTAGGGGGAGTGGCGTAGTGTGTGGGACTCCCTCGAGTAAAAAGGCCCTCTCTTCGGCCAAAGATGTGGGTGGCCAGGGCTACCTATACCCACTAAATCCCACGGCGTTTCTTATCACCAAAGTGGAAGTACCATTGGTGTCTTGGAAGGCTTAAGCCCCTAAGGTTGGGCTTCCGGCATTCTCAGTCACCGTGCGAAACACAGCAGCTATTTTGAGACAGCATTCTGTCAAAGGGTGATACTTCACTCAAGTTAGTCAAGCCAAGTCTGAGAAACTGAACAACTGAAAATAATATCATGATTGTATGTACATACATACTTACATAACTTCACGCCCATAATTCTCGATGCTCGATGCTGCAGGCAGAGTCAAAGAGACAGCAGGCCCATTTAAACACATTCAGCCAAAAATAAAAAGATGGAAAATCGTAATCAAAAAGTTACCTTTCAAACAACACAATTTTTAGCCAGTGATAGAACTTGGCCTTTATTTATATTAATTTTGTTTGGTATAAGTCATATTCCTTAATAAATTATAACAAGCAATGCAATTACTGTTGCAATTATATTTTTTTTATAAAAATTAAACATAACCCTAGAATACTTGGCACCACTTCAAACGGGAAAATAATATTTTATAATTTCCAATGTAGTGAAATTGAATTTATTTGTATACTGAGAGATGTTTGTAAATAAGTATGAATGGGCAGTCATTAAGGCCTTTTAATAAATTAGCTGTGTGGGTGTGTGGTGTTTTTATTTTTATATCTGTTTGGAAAATATACCCGTGAGTAATATATAAAATTATGTTATAAGGTAAAATTTATGTTAGTTAGTTAGTTATGAATAAAAGTTACAGTTTCCGTAATTTATACGCATAGATCTCCCAATTTTGCCAATGTATCCTTTTAAACTATTTTACGGGGAAATAAAAATTGGAATATAAATTACACCAATGTATTAACTTAAATCGATAACTTAATTAAGACAAATTTTAGCAAATCTTGTGTAGTCGTTACAACGAGATCGAAATATCGAAATAGACATGTAAAGTTTATGTTAAAGTTATCTAAAGCCATTTTACTAAATAAGTAAAAAGTATTTCTATTTGTCACGTTTTTATGCCTTAAGATTTAATCCAATTGTTATGAAATTTGGTATATGTACCAAGTTTCAGGAACTCCATAAAGACGTAGCCTATCGTCCCAAAATTGTCTAATCTGTAACACACCAAAGTTTGCATGCGATGCATAATGCATCGCGTTTAGTCCCGCTAGCATTATCTCTGAGTACATCAAAACTGTCCCATTTCCCCGTTCTCAAGATCTGGATATAAATACCCCGGTTCACTCCCGAAATCCCATTTGAAGGTTGAGGTCGTGATTTTATTTATACTAGTGATGCGACATGCGACACTGAACGCTGGCCGTCGTCCAAGGCACGTCACTAAAATAGATTTAGAGAAAAAAAAAACTATTCCAAGTCGATGTTTCGTGTTATTGTTTCATATTTAATAACGGCATTGTCAAGAGTGTTAGATAATGTAAGTGGGGTTCCGTATGTATAATTCTTATTAATATTAGATATAAGTGCTGAAGTAAATTTGTCTGTCTGTAACGTCTGAACTACAAAACGGATTGCTATGGGACTTGGCATGGCTGAACATTGAACTCTGATAAAGGAGATTAGCTACTTTTTATCATATAAAAATTATTGATATCACAAGAAGCAACGAAGCATCGAGCTTCTGTACATACAACATTTTAGGCGGAATAGCTGATTAAAGTAATCAATAATAATATTTTATTTAAGAACTGCCTAAAGAGTGATTTTTAATCTTCAAACTAAGCATTTATAATATCCTAAAGAGACTAGGAAGACAAATTTAAATAAATATATACATATAAATTACAAAATATACCAAGGCTATATATTCTAGGAACAGAGCACGACGCTAGGGTGATGACAGATTATTTTAGCCACACCTAATAATTTTATAGTTGACTTATAATTAAAAGTACGGAACCACATATCTGTTATAACGAATTCACTGCTATTAAGCTTGTTATTTTACGGTATAGTGCGTCTCATTGTCTTATGCCACAATGGGTTCTCACAGAAGATCTGTCATTTTGACAGATGACATTTGAAATGACATTAAAGGACGAATATTGTTGGTATTCTCGAACGTGGTAATTGACTTTTTTGATGAAACATAATTTAACTTTATCTAACATTCAGTTCCGTTATTATGTAATAAGCAGTGTGCACTAAAAAAAAACATAAAGTCATCTTCATTTATGCTATTATTATAAAGAAGAAAGATTTGTATGTATGTATGTAACGAATAAACTCAAAAACTACTGGACCGATTTCAAAAATTCTTTCACCATTAGAATGCTATATTATGGCTGATTAACATAGGCTATAGGATATTTTGAAAAAAGTTAGGTAAGGATAGAAAATAAATGTCCATCCGTGTGAAACCGGGTTAATTAATAACTTACTTACTTACTCACCATACATAGCTCGGTGGGAGAACTTCCTCTTTTAGTGAGAAGGTGTCGTATATATCAGGATATGTTCAAATATATAATTTATAGATACTTACTATATGTATGTATGAACTCTTACATAAAGGTATAAATTATATATTTGAACATATCCAGATGTATTCGACGCGTGACGCCGAAGGCGGGAACTAGTCCGTAATAATTAATTATTCAATTAGCTACTACTTGATTAAATCATATTATACACGTTAAAACAATAGGTAAGTCATCTTCAACGAGATCTGCTTCCGTGTAATAATTGCAGAACTACAATATATCGTAGGTAATATGATTACTACATTGCTATTGTCTTAATGAATTTAATCAATCCATTCTATTGTTACATTCGTACATTCGGTTTGAATGTATTATTGTACTAGCTTCTGCCCGCGACTTTGCTCGCATGGTACATCGATAAAACATAGCCATTGTGCTATTCTTATGTATAAGCTATACTATTGAAAAGTTTCATTGAAATCCATGCAGTACTTTTTGCGTGAAAGAATAACAAACATCCACACATCCATCCATCCATTCATAAAAACTTTCGCGTTATAAAATTAGTAAGATTATAGCGAGTGTTAATCTGTTTCCTTTTATCATCAATTTTATCATCATATCATCACCTCACTGGCTCTATTGCGCATTTGGTAATGGACCTGTCATAAGCGCCAAAAGTTGTGGGTCCGAACCCTACCCAGGGCAAAAGTTCGTGTGATGAATACTTGTGTTTGTTCTGTGTCTGGGTGTTAATATATATTATTTAAGTATATATTTGTAATTCCATTATTATCCGTATTACACATGAGTTACGATTATCAGAATCAACAATCTATACTTATAATAAATCTGTAGAGAGGTCAATTCTATACATGAAATATATTTTCAAAATAACTATCAGGGGGTGATTAGTGATCGATACTGATGCCAAAAATGCAATCAGTAAAATTTTTGTCTGTCTGTCTGTCTGTCTGTATGTTCCTTATAGAAACAAAAACTACTCGACGGATTTTAACGAAACTTAGTACAATTATTCTTCATACTCCTGGGCAGGTTATAGTATACTTTTCATCACGCTACAATCAATAGGAGAAGAGTAGTGAAGGGAAATGTTGGGAAAACGGGAGAAGTTACTCCATTTATAAGCTTCCGTCGCGTGTGCAGCCTTAATGGTTAAAGTTACATAGAAATCATGTATGGCGGAAATAGTCTTTATAATATTAACCATAAACGCGGGTGACACCGCTGGCACAGCTAGTGGTACATAAGAGCTAACTAGCTTAAGTTTTTGATTGTGTAGGCGATGAGTTAGTTATTACTACTACTTATTCCCAATCTTCTGTCTAACCTAACTCAATTGAATTAATCTAATTTTGGCTTACAGTATTTAAAGGAACTCACTACATAATACGTATGAAAAGCTTAACTTAGTGTGAAGTTAATAAATATATAAATTCTTCAGACTGACACACTAATGCGCTAGTCCCAAACCATGCTTGTGCTTACATACTTAAACATGTTTATAAACATCCATGACTCGAGTACAAATGACCATGTTCATCACACGAAACATTTGCCCCTAGCTGGATTCGAACCCACGGCCCTCGGTTTCGTGGCCAGGGTCTCTGACCACCGACCAACGGGCCAGCTTCTACTAGCATAGAACCCTTATTTTTGTACTATATCAATGAAATCAGCATAAATAAAAGTTAATGTTTAAATTCCTTCCAGAAATGATATCACATTTAAACGTTCAGTTTATTTTGCACTGTGATGACAGAAATAATTGGTTTACTTTGTATAAATTACGATATTCCAAGAGCATTTCATTTGGCTTCCATAAACAAACATTGAATTGTTGTGTTTTAACTAGATTTCGAATATTCGCTGTAATTTCCAGTCGGTAATTTGAACAAATAATTGATATTGTATATCAATCTTTGCAAATAATGCTTTCATTACATATAATGTTTATTATAAGTTATATCCATGAAATATTCCATATTTTACGTTTAAATTAGTACATTATATTCCGAGAATAAAATTTGCTGTCTTATGAACTATTTCTATTGTATACCTCTTGTTCGCTTCCGTGAATGTGTATTTTGTAATGCTCAGTTGTTATTTAATCTGATAAAAAGACTATCGTCAGTTCCGCAGAATTCATTATTCATTTTTACGCTTAAAAACAGCCTATGTATTTTCATTTGTTAGGCGTAAGGCTATTTTAACTATGGAAGAGTCTCAAACAACCTGTTTTTTAAATATTTCAAATATTTACTTTAAAATTGGCACAAGGCTACGAAAACTGGCCAGATTTTAAGTTCTACCTTTTTAGACGTAAAAACAAAGCGTCCGAGTGCCGAGCCGCTAATTGCCGTCAGCGACCTTGACCGCCGCGGAAATAGTTCGCCCCGTAACGACGCGGACGCCGCGGGAGTGCCGCTGGCGACGAGGGTCATTGTTGATAATGGGGCGACGGTGTCTTGGTGATGATGATGGGTATTCAACACGTCTGTCTGTATATTATGTAATAATGATAATAATATCCTCCTCACCGATTTCGGTTACAGCAGCCAACTTGAAGAAGAAGGAGGAGCCAACTCAGGAAATACGCGATTTGCACAAGTGTCTGCGCAAACGCAGCGGAAGGTGTATTATCTGTTCCTTCACTCTTCTATTCCCGTGGTAGGAAAACTGACATAACCGGAGAGAGAGATTAGGCGTAGGACCAACGACTCAACGTGCTTCTTGAGGCACAGCGATGAAAAACTGTCGAATTAAGTAAAGTCAGGGTCTCTTGGTGTTAAAGTAGAACTTTCTACCTATATACCATATAAATACATACATAACATCACGTCTATAAACCCCGAAGGGGTAGGCATAGGCAAAGGGGTGGCAGGCCATTTAACCACATTCAGGCAAAAATAAAACTGGACTAGGTCAGATGGAAAATTGTGAAAAAGTAGTGACAAGTGGCTAGCTCATCGCCTTTACGACATGCCAGGCAAGAACTACAGTTGGCACATTATTTTTAAGTCCCAGACCGACAAGTACCATATTATATCATATTGTATGCTATATTATAGCTATGATAGCACAATGTTGGACGCGCCTTTCTTCCAAAAGGCAGTACACTCACCTGCCCACTACTTACACCATTAGTCGCCTTTTACGACATGCAAGGAGGTACACATTATTTTAATGACTTAGATCAACTTGAGCCAAAATACGGGTCGGATGACTGACAGACGGACAGACGGCGCTTAATAGACCTTTTAACACCATCTTGATACATACATACATACATAACATCACGCACATGATCACCGAAGGGGTAGGCATCTTGATACGGAATCCTTAAATAGATTTTTCTCTGGAAGCCACCAACATATTCGGTTTAACCAACAATTTTTTTACAAAAAATCGAATCCGCTTAAATAGCGTGATTAAAGTATTAATTAATTAACAGATTAACAGCCCATTGAATACAAATGAGTTAATTAGTTGATATTTTAAATTTAACGTTCATATTAAATTAATTTAACTTACTCGGGTCTTTAGGTAGCTGGGTGACGATGTACCTGAAATTAATTTTACATGTTAATTGGTGCTTGGCAAAGATAATTACATAATGAAAACTATGTTTAAAGCATGCTGATAAATTTACAAGTCCTTTTGAAATATTTAAATAATTAGTTTAGTTTCTTGTATAGCATATTTGACTGGCTCGATGGCGCATTCGGTAGTGACCCTGCGCCAAGAGTTATAGGTTCGATCCCCACCCCGGACAAACATTCGCGCGACAAATACTTGTGTTTGTGCTGTGTCTGGGTGTTAATATTCAATATTTCAGTAAATATTTGTAATACCACTGTTGATTCTGAAGTTTGTAACACAAGTGCTTAACTTACCTCGAATTCAGATCAATTTATGTGATGTAGTCTGATACAAGCTGTGCCAGCGATGTCACCCGCGTTTATGGTTAATATTATAAAGACTATTTTCGTCATACATGATTTCTTTGTAACTTTAACCATTAAGGCTGCACACGCGACGGAAGCTTAAAAAATTGAGTAAGTTCTCCCGTTTTCCCAACATTTTCCTTCACTACTCTGCTCCTATTGATTGTAGCGTGATGAAAAGTATACTATAACCTGCCCAGGAGTATGAAGAATAATTGTACCATGTTTCGTTAAAATCCGTCGAGTAGTTTTTGTTTCTATAAGGAACATACAGACAGACAGACAGACCAAAATTTTACTGATTGCATTATTGGCATCAGTATCGATCACTAATCACCCCCTGATAGTTATTTTGAAAATATATTTCATGTACAGAATTGACCTCTACAGATTTATTATAAGTATAGATATCGTCAAAGGCGTATCGGGTGTTGAATATGTAATTATGTAGGCGGTGACCTTGTCACTCTTTTTTCTAAATTTTCAATTTAACCCAATCCCAGGTTCGCTTCCCCCTTGACTCTGTCTACCCCTTTGGGAATTGGCGTGGTGATACGAATGTATGTTGCAACCCTCTGTCCCTAATCATTGCACGTTTTAAAGATTCATTTCATTTTTTAATTTGGTGAAGGGAACACTGATCATACCATATTATAAACATCATTATCCCACATCAGAAACATATATAAAGTAAGAAATAGATTCAATCATTGTAGTCATACTAATATTATAAAGAAGAAGGATTTGATTGTTTGTTTGTATTGAATAGGATCCAAAGCAACTGAACCGATTTGAAAAATTCTTTCACTAATCGAAAGCTACTTTATCAGCGAGTAACATTGACTATTTTATATACCTATATTCCCACGGTAACAGAAATTAGGCAGGTGTAACCGCAGGGCGCTGCTATATGAAAATAAACAACAAAGATTTCCTTTTTAGCATACAGTTTGTAAGCTTTATAAAATGGTACCAACCTCTAAACTACCCCTAATCTTTTGAATCTATTTTGAGTTATTGGCAACCCAACCATACGACACAGTCGTTGTTCAACTTTACAACTTCGATGCAAGCATAACGACAAAACCAGTTAACCATCAACGTTACGTTGACAGACAGACGTCCAAATTAGTTTAATAGCGCAAACTCAACAAGCGTTATCGGCTGTCGAAACTCGTTATTTGTTACATGATGTAACTTCGTAGTAAGTTAGTGAAAGTTCGTATGTATTGTACACTAGTGTCAGCCCGTGAATTTGTCTGCGTTCCGAATTGTGATAACAAAAGAAAGATTTCTCATTACGTTCAAATATTAAAAATGGGAATTTTATAATTAGTATTTTTTTTTTTGGTTACAGTCTATATAAAGTCTAAGCTTAAAGGGCCGCCTAAAGGGCAGTTCCCACGACTATATTTATCAATATAGTCGTGGGAACTGCCCTTTAGGCGGCCCTTTAAGCTTTAAATGGTGATGCACTCTTATATTTATACTATCACATCCGCAGTCCACGAAAAAGTTGGTAGTCATATGGCCCTCGGTTCTCCTCAGGAACCGTCCAGGGAATTGGCGCGAATAAAAGGTTTAAGAAATATTGGCCTCGTGTTGGTCATAGGACTAAAAAATTATGTGACAACTGTAATCATGTTGTAAGAGGCGACTAATGGTGTATTGGTTAATGGGTTAGTTAATGGGATAGTCACTTGTCACAACTATTTCACATTTTCCCTTTTAACCCAACTCATGCTTTTTCGGATAAGCATGATTTTAATTAGTTAATCCATCTTAGATTCTGCTTAACCTTTTGGAGATAACGGGCGTGAAAGTATGTATTTATGTTTTAATCAAACAATATGTTATTTGATGTCGTGTTTATATATCACCAGCAGTCAACTGCGGCTTCGCCCGTTTGGAGTTCTAAAAAGGTTATTCCCGTGGGAACTTTGAATTTCTCGGGATAAAATGTAGCCAATGTCCTGATCCAAGGTATAAGCCATCATCACTTAAATTCGCAGCTCAGGTTTTGCCGTTTTGCCTTGAAAGAGCAACAAACATCTAAACTTACAAACCTTCGCCTTTATATTGATAAGATAGTAAGATATATCTTGGTTCATAATAAGCACACAGCTCCTCGGAGAAAGTACTTCATTTTTCCAAATGTATAATAATATACATATATCTCTTCTTCCAAAGTCAATACTCTCGCTATACATAACTCGGGTCAGAGATAAAATCAATATGATCATATCGATTTTATCTCTCATATGAGGAAACTTTTGATTGCACGCCCCCGGCTAGACAAAACGTCTCAATGCTATTTGTACCCCATCGACAAGGGGTTGTTGTATTACGTGCAGCTTGGGGCTTATTAAATATAGGGGTAGTTTACTTACTGTTTATTTAATTTTCGTAGTCAAGTTGTGAAGGGTAGGGATTGTGGGAATGTCGTATTATTTCGATTGGTCTTCGGTCGGTAGAGCCTGACCATTAAATGAAGACTGTGGATACAGATACTGTCAGAGGCAAATATTTGTGTGATGGAAATTGGATATTGTGTTTGCTTTCGAGCTAGGGATTTCGTGTAAATAAATAAATATATCCGACGACATCACATCATTGATTTTGATTGATCTTACTCCAGATAAGTAGCTTAAGCACTTGTGTAACGGATAACAGAATCAACAGTGGTATTACAAATATATACTTAAATATTGGATATTAACACCCAGACACAGAACAAACACAAGTATTCATCACACGAATGTTTGTCCTGGGTGGGGATTGAACCTATCGAATGCCCCCGAATGCGCAGTCGAGCCAGTCAGAGCTAGTCAGAGTCAGTGCAAAGATAATGCATGTAGAAATAATACTAACACGACTAAAGACGATATGAATTATGTAGTAAATAAGTACTTTCAGCTTGACGTTTCGGCCGTGTTGCATTGCGTATATAAATATATTCTGTCACAGTGACTATCAGACATCTCACTTACTCGATAAAGTAGTGTAGGTGCATATAAAACCGAAATATGACTGCGAGAATAGCATTGTTGCATTCTTACATATTAGGTAAACGTCATCATTGTTATGTCCCGTGTTTAGACGGGGTCCGCTTAGACCATGATCCAGGATTTAGCGAGTCTGGTAATTACATTGAAGCGACTGCCGATTCAGAATAGACCAGACAATTTGGGTTATGGTTACAAATTCAAAGTCATTTGAATTTGCAGGTTCCAAAACGATGTCCCTCACTGCCAAGCTAGTGGTATACTAGTGGTATAAATACTTACATACATTTATTGAAAAACCCAGATGTACGTGCTCATGTCTGAACCCGCACCCCGTGGTTATAAGGCGCGTGTCCTTACCATTGAGCTACCACCGCTCATCTTTCTTCTTACTTAGCCGTCTTACATATTGATCATTTAGTCGATATTAACTGGGAAAAACTATTTCAATATACATAGGTACATACTTAACATCACGCCCATAATCCCCCAATATACATAGATACATATTTTTTTTAATAGCTCATATGGATATTACTTGAGTCCGTTAATAAGCACTCTTATCTCTTAAGTCAATGAGCACTCTTATGCTCGTAAAGGTAAATGTTTTTATTTTAAAAGCTGATAAAGTATTATTTATTACAAAAGTACTTCACAATAAAAGTGGATGATTAAATGTTGTTAGCATAACATATTCACAGCTTATCTATGTTCTAAGTAAGTGGTGTTTAGTTACACAGCTTACAAAAAAAAAGTAAAATTTTTAATCTCGTTCAAATAAAATCCTACGATTTAAAAATTATATTTCAATATATGATTTTGTCCTATGTTAGTCTGCGATTTTAAAATAATGTGCCAACTGTTTCTTGCGAAGCATGACGTAAAAGGCAAACAAACATAACAACAAACATAACGTCACGCCCATAATCCCCGAAGGGGTAGGCAGAGTCAAAGCAGAAGCAGGCCTCTTTAAACCGATATACCATTAGTCGCCATTTACGACATGCTAAGCAAGGAACACAGTTGGCACATTCTTTTTAAGTCCCAGACCAACATGGGACAATCATATATGTATTTAAATGAGTCATCATCTTCCTAGCATTATGTCCCGTGCTTAGACGGGGTCCGCTTAGACCATGATCAAGGATTTAGCGAGTCTGGTAATAACATTGAAGCGACTGCCGGTCTGACCTTCGTAACCCTTAGATAGGGGAACCAGACAATTTTTGGATCATGATTACAAATCCAAAGTTGTTTGAATTTGCAGGTTTCATCACGATATTTTCCCTCACCGTCGACCTACTCGTATAAATACGTACATAGATTTGAAAAATCCAGAGGTACGTGTCCGGGTTTAAACCCGCACTCCTCGGTTAAGAGGCGCAAGTCCTTACCATTAAGCTACCAACGCTCTTTATATGTATTTAGATGAGTATTTATCATAATATGTATGTAAATTATAGGCGCAATTTAGTATTAATTAAATTAACAAGCATAACTTAGATACATGTAATTTAAAACAGAAAAGAAACATTCCTACATTCACTCAATTATACCTGAACCCTGAAATGCTAGACAAGTTCCAAAGGATAATTAAGAACTCCTCAACAATAAATAGAATAATGAACAGTTAGACTACAAAAGGACAATTTAAATCGGCCTCAGTGTACATAATGTTCAAGATACATCTCATTCAACAAATTTTCTATTCAAGGCGTATAATTAACGTGCCTCCCCGGTAAACCGCGAAATGGTTGCGACAAATCTCGGTTCGCAAACTAAGCTTTATTGGGGCATAAGTAATAAACGATGGATGGAAAAATATTTTTAAGTTTAATGATTATTGTACTATGTACATAGTGCTTGAATGGACTACACAGAACTGTACTCAATAAATAAAATACATAGGTACGAAAAAAAAAACTGTCGAATTGAGAACCTCCTCCTTTTTTTTGAAGTCGGTTAAAAACAAGACCAAAACTTCCCATATGCGTAGAACACTTCATTTTAGGATTGAGAATTAGATGATTTCGATCTTATTTCATAGCAATTGAATAATTTGATGATCCTGGCAATATTTTTGAAGATCGCCTTTCGTCCCATTCACTCTATATGTGAAAAAAAAAATAATAACCCAAATTTTTCACTTTTCTAAACTATAACAACAAAAATAGCCAAATCGGAGCGGCCATTTTGATTTCTAAATGCGGTTTAGTAGCTATATTGTTTCTTGCAATGCCTACACTTCCGGAGATAGAGAGATTAATGATACGCATCTATGTGTAAATAAAACTCTCTAAGATTTATTTAATAACTAGCTGTGCCCGCGACTTCGTCCGCGTGGAATAGTGACTTTTGGCAGCATTTTAAATATTTACGCCATTTCCCTAGTGGGGTAGGCAGAGAGAACCGAACGCCATATGGCACGATCCTTACACACCTCACTCGCCTCATCAACATTCATGATCCTTTTCATACAAGCTCTACGGTCTCTTTTGCCGACGTCATTTAATTATAACAATTCCATATACATCGCCTACCACTTTCCCCCGCTCCCGCTTATACCTCAGCCCACCATTCCACAGTAAAGACTCGTTATTATGTATTTGAACATAAAACGTACGAGGTAAGTTGTAACTCGGGATTTATTCACGGGAATTAGACGCGATCCCGGTGGCACTGTAAAACGGTTAATAGTGCTCTGGGCACAGGGAACGTGCGGTTGACTCGCTTGAACAACAACACGTTGATGCGAATGGAGAATTTAGATAGTGTTGCGGGATTTATTGTCTTAGAAGACGTTATTTAAGTAGTTTAATAATGTGTAAGGATCGTGCCATAATGGCGTTCGGTTCTCTCTGCCTACCCCGCTAGGGAAGTGGCGTGAAGTTTAGTTAATTAGTTTTAATAATGTGTGATTTCGGCCACAATTGAGTATTTAAATGCTGTGAGATTGTTTTTTATGTAACAATAGGAGAGGTTTATGTAAATAACATTTTAATTGGTTCGGACATTTAACAATAATAAATATTCAACGACATCACACACATTGATCTGACTCCGAAGTAAGTAGCTTAAGCACTTGTGTTACGGATATCAGAAACAACAGTGGTATTACAAATATATACTTAAATATTGGATATTAACACCCAGACACAGAACAAACACAAGTATTCATCACACGAATGTTTGTCCTGGGTGGGGATCGAACCCATAACTCTTGGCGCATGGGGCAGGATATATGAAAAAAATTGAAGATGAAATATTGACTGAGTAGGTGTATAATGTTGTGGAAGTAGCATCGCGGAAGACCACCCACCACGGCCGAGACTGGTTTATATTAAAGTAGTGTTGCCGCTCAATAGGCCTATCATCGATATTGAAAACTATCGGTAAACATCAATACTATCGATAGCATCGATAGTTTCTATCGCTGCTAACCAATGAACTATCGATAGTATTGCTCTTCTATATCGTATAGACTATCAATAGTCTAATCGACTATCAATAGTCTAATCGACTATCAATAGTCTAATCGACTATCAATAGTCTAATCGACTATCAAAAGTCTATTCGGTATTGAAGAGCAACACTATCACAACACTATAGTATTGCTATTTACCGATAGTATTGCACTAACAGAGACATCGATACTATCGATACCAACAATACTATCGATTGTCCTATCGATCGTATAGATGATTTAGCCGTTAAACTATCGATTGCAAAACTATGAATTTTTCGGCAACACTAAATTGAAGTAACTGCCATCGAATTTCGTATTCATTGTATAGGGAAATTAGACAATTTATTAGAACAAGGGGTTTTTCATAGATTACATCATCCTCCTAGGGTTATGTCCCGTGCTTAGACAGGGTCCGCTTAGACCATGATCTAGGATTTAGCGAGTCTGGTAATTACATTGAAGCGACTGCCGATCTGACCTTCGTAACCCTAAGATAGGGGAACCAGACAATTTTTGGATCATGGTTACAAATTCAAAGTTGTTTGAATTTGTAGGTTTCATCACGATGTTTTCCCTCACCGTCGAGCTAGTGGTATAAATATGTACATAGATTTTTTAAAATCTAGAGGTACATGCCGGGGTTTAAACCCACACTCCTCGGTTAAGAGGCGCGTGTCCTTACCATTGAGCTACCACCGGTTTTTCATAGATTACAAAAATCTAAAATCAAATGGCCGGGTTGCAGCTAATAAAAATACATACATACATAACATCGCGCCCACAATCCCCGAAAGGGTAGGCAGAGTCAAGGGCACCTAGCCCCCTAACCACATTCAGACAAAATTAAAACGCGGCTGGGTTAGATGGAAATTTGTGAAAAAGTAGCGACAAATGACTAGCTACTATTATTATTATAAAAAAAATCTGACACTACTGGGACCAAAATCCGCTAATCCTAATAAATACTACATCAGCATCCCTTAATACAGAACTATCCAAAGAGGGTTCGCACAAATCCAATTTATCAGTTTTGAGGAAATTATCGGATATAAAAAGGTCCCCACGGAGTTTTCTCTTTCCGCTGACTGCAAACCTACGCCCTTCTTTTGTACTTTTCACGCAACACAGCTTTCGGTAGGGCTGTGAAATGTCACAATTTTATTGTAATGACAATAAAATTTGTAATAGACTTGTTAAAACTTGAACGGTTACATCTGTAACATCAAGCTTTCACCGCTCAAAATTTTTGTTGCTACTTAGATAAGTAGCAACAAAGGTAGGGCCTTATTTACAAAGTATATTAGCTCTACTTATGTATCGGCAGTCACTTCAATTAATTACCAGGCTCGCTTATCGTGGATCATGGTCTATGCCAGTGCTTCTCAAAATTTTTGCTACGGAACCTTTTTGGATAGCGGAGTATTTGACGAAAACCTAGAACAGCGTGGACGGCAGTGCGGGTGGTGTAATAATCAATTTTTAACGATTTTCCCCCAGGAGCCTTAAATATAGTACTCCTTTATTTTATTAATTTATGATCAGTACCAATTTTCGTGACCCCCAAGAAAGGCTTCGTGGAACCCCAGGGTTCCGCCGAACACACATTGAGTATAACTGGTCTATGCGGACCTCGACTAAACACGGGACATAACGCTAGGAGAATGATGATCAGCTCTTATTGTGCATCTACATTTAAAACTAGGTACATTTTTTATATTACTAAACTCGGTAGTAAATATCGTGGTGAAAATAACACACTTAAATAACTACGGTATTTAACCATGATATAATTTGCGTGTTACCCTAATACCCATATGATGATATTCAGTCAAGCAGTCGCTTTAATGTAATAATCACTCACCAAATCTAGAATTATTGTCAAAATTGACATGAAATGAAAAAAACAGACTCACATATCAAAACATTATTTTAAAATTATGTGCAAAATTTAAAATATTTTTTGCAAGTCATTATATATTTTAAAACAGAGACAACCCTATAGGGAGATAAGAAAAGATATCTTAAATTCAAGCTTCGACAGACGAAAGCGAATGAGTTTTTGTGTTTAAATAAGATAGCGCTTGAAACGAGTTTTATTTCGGACAAATCCTGTTTTTGTGGGATAATTTATTATGATGAAGTAGAGGGTTAAGGATATATGGAAAGGGTTTTTTAGAAATACTCTTTTTATTATGTTATCCGATAGGTATTTATTAATATCAAAGTGATTATTAAACAGGAACTTTAAAGTTTATTTTTGTATGTATATGTATTTCACACAAAAAAGAGAAAAAAAAAAATTCAGTCGAATTGAGAACCTCATCCTTTTTTTTGAAGTCGTTTAAAAATGTAGAACATTAAAAAGTTATTTTTCAAAGCTATAAAAATTTAAATTAATAAGTGCCATAATACCCAATTCATAGCCCAAAAATACATTAAATTTTGGTCAATAGACTTAACAATCTATGCTTGCTAATATTATAAAGCTGAAGAATTTGTTTCTTTGTTTGCTTGAACGCGATAATCTCAGGAACTACTGGTCCAATTTAAAAAAATATTTCAGTGTTAGCCCATTTATCGAGGAAGGCTATAGGCTATATAACGTTAACCATAAACGCAGATAAAACCGCGGGCATAGCAAGTTACCAAAAAAACTATTTCAAGTATTCCATAAATTAATTGTGTCGAGAACTGAAACCTCCTTGGAGCGTCATTTCAGATTTCTTCTTTTTCACCGTGCATTCGAATTACGCGCGTCTTTTGTTTCTTTGCACAATTCACGTCTGATTTGTGGCCACAAATTTTGAAAAGACAGGCCATACCACTGTGTTATATTTTTATTTTACCTAATTATATCACTTGTACCTACGAATTGCTTAGTTTTTTACACACAATACCACTGACGTCACCAATCCCAGGCGATCAACGTGCTTGCCGCTACAAGAGAATTCCCCGTAACCATTTGAATACCTAAGCCGCTATACTTAAAAGCGATACTCAAGATTCCAATACGAGTATAGCTCATACAACATGCATCTCAGCTCTCCAGCGTTCAAAATGCAACCTATTCGCCTACACCCATTCATGGGGGCTAAGTGTCTCTAGCCGACTTTAAAAGAAGAGGTTTTGCGCTCTAAAACTGCCACTTGGCGAGTAAACGCACAAAGTAAACGATTTTCTAGGCCAGTGTGGTCTGCATCCCCTGCGGTAGGGGAGGGAAAGTTATAATCGTCATTTGATATTTCTGGATTATTTTCGTTAGTTGATTGACTATGATTACTTGATATCCGCGCAGTATAATATACTGCGCCAAAATTTCCTATTAATTATATATGAAATATATAATGAATAGGAAATTTAAAAAAATAAGGAGTTAGAGATTGTTATAGAGTTTGTCCCATGTTGGTCTGGGGCTTGGCCCATGGTGATCTGGGACAAAAAAAAAAAGAATGTGCAAACTGTGGTTCTTGCCTAGCATGTCGTAAGAGGCGGCTAATGGTTTACGGGCTTTTGGGTATGTGACTGCTCCTTTTTCACAGCTTTCCATCCAACCCGGGCTGGGTTGGATGGAAAGCTGTCCCATGTTGGTCTGGGACTTAAAAATAATGTGCCAACTGTGTTCCTTATCCCTAGCATATCTTAAAAGGCGATTAATGGTATATGGGGTTTTAGGTATGTGATTGTGTAGGCGACGGGCTAGCCAATTGTCACTGCTTTTTCACGGTTCTCCATCTAAGTTAGCCCAGTTTTGTTTTTTGCTGGATGTGGTTAAAGGGACTTGGTCTGGGACTTGGCCCATGTTGATCTGGGACAAAAAAAGAATGTGCTAACTGTGGTTCTTGCCTAGCATGTCGTAAGAGGCGACTAATGATTTACGGGCTTTTGGGTATGTGACTGAGTAGACGACGAGCTTGCCACTTGTCACTTCTTTTTCACAGCTTTCCATCCAATCCAGCCCGCTGTCCCATGTTGGTCTGGGACTTAAAAAGAATATGCCAACTGTGGTTCTTGCCTAGCATGTCGTAAAAGGCGACTAATGGTATATCGGGTTTTGGGTGTGTGATTGTGTAGGTGACAGGTTAGCCGCTTGTCACTGCTTTTTCCCAATTGTCCATCTGACCCAGCCCGGCTTTATTTTTGGCTTAATGTGGTTGAAGGGGCTTGCCGTGCTTTCAACTCTGCGTACCGCTACCCTTCGGGGATCGTGGGCGTGATATTATGTTATGTATGGTTAAAGGGGCCTGCTGCCCCTTTGACTCTGCCTACCCCTTTGCTATACTATGTTTGTTTATGTTTATGTTTATTTTACCAAAAGATCAACCAACATACGGCCCGTCAGATACTAAGAATAAAACCACTCTAGTTTATGTTAAATAATAAACTTCTCAATTATTATCTAGAAAATGATACAATTAAATATCTAACTATTGAGCTTATAAAAGCTGAAAGATAAATTACGCTATTTTTAATAACAGAAATATGAGGTGTTCACTCGCTTGTCTATAACAAACAAGGCAATATAAAGGAATAAGATAATATTCAGCCGCTGCACTCGTTTCTATAAATCCATTTACAAGCTGAATGAACAAACAAACAGTTTCTCAGAACCGGTAACGCAATATCTCTGACCTAGTATGGTATCTGTGAAATATTTCATTTGATATATTGAGAACGTGAATAATATTAATATTAATAAGCAAAGCGTTGATCGAATCGATTAATTCAAGCGTTCTTTAATCACGTACATTCTGATATTTAATTTAGCAAATTACAATCTATAAATATTTAAACAAGCCATAATTGGTTCAAAATATTTACCAGGCGTCAAGCTAGCTACTTGTCACTACTTTTTCACAATTTTCCATCTGAACCAGCCCTGTTTTATTTTTGCTTAATGTGGTTAAGGGTACTTGCTGCCCCTTTGACTCTGCCTACCCCTTCGGATATTATGGGTGTGATGTTATGTATGTATATAATTTACCAATTCTCTACAAATCATCCGAAAAATTTAGGAATACCTCAAATGCTACAGTTGTTAAAATATTTACATATTAAATTAATTGATTGGAGTTATATTTTAACATCAATCATTGATTTATTTGAAGCGAAACAAAACTGGAAAATTCTAGTCATGCATCATCTTCAATTAATTGTGCTATGACGTCACAATACGCTGTTACCATACCTAATCTGTATAGGCATTTACACAGCTCATAATTAAGTAAATACATACTTATTTTACTCATAAATAAGTAAGATAAGTTCTGCAGACTGACACACCAATTCTCTAGTTCCAAACTAAGCTTATGCTTGTGCTATGGATACTAGGTGCACGGATATAGGTACTTAAATATGTTCATAAATGACTCGAGTAAAAATGTCCATACTCATCGATACATTTGCTTTTAGCGGGGTTCGAATCCGCGATCTTTTTTTTTGTGGCCAAGGTCGTCAGGGCCTTACGGATCCAGTGGTTAGAGACCCTGGTCACGAAACTCAGAGAAAAGAAAATCAGAGGGAGGCCAGTGAAAAATTGGAAGTAGAAATAGAAATAAAACCAACTAGTCTATAATGAGCTTAATTGACGTTGACTATTGAATTCCCTTCAGATTCCAATTGATAGGCGATGTCATCAACCCTATTGATTGATCATCAAATCCCATTCGGAGCACAGGTCATTGACCCGTCCATTTCGGTAATGAGGTCAACAGAATCGCATTTCCGATGATTAAAATAAATGCGGTCTGTATTTCGCTGATAAATCCGTCAGACTATCGACAGTTGCCGACGGTGGTGAAATAATTTCGATGTGGCGATGACAGCAAGCGCAATTATACTGTTAAATTGTGGTCACAGGTATGAGTACTGCCACGTGATAAAGTAGCAGTGACAAGTAATAGCCAGTTGCGTTTTTGTGCCTCTAAATTAATAGGCGGTTGGTTCTAATTGCTTTATTAAGAGATTTATGGTCATACGTTCCATTGTAATTTTGAGGTCCAATATGTCCTAAAATAATCATATAAATTACCTACAGGCTTTATTAAGCAACTGAGATTTTCTAATATTAAAAATAAAATTTATTGATATACAAAGAAATAAATATCCTTCTACATAATTATTACACTAAAACGTAGGTTAAACAGAGCTACAGCTAATTATAATATTTTTTAATAGATATTATTGCAGTGAATTTTTCAAATCTATGTACGTATTAATACCACTAGCTCGGTGAGCAGGGAAATCAATCTGTCCCCTATATACCGGGTTACAAAGGGCAGATCGGCAGTCACTTCAATGTAATTACCAAACTCGCTAGAACCTGGATCATGGCTTAAGCGGACTCCGATTAAGCACGGGACATAACGTTAGGAAGATGATGATTTTAGAATGATTAACGCTAACGCTGGAATGATAATTAAAACTCCAACGTTAAAATGATCGCATTCCATATTCCACTAATAAATATATCATCTTTTACAGAACGCAGCGAAATAATTGCTATGAGCAATAACAGGGTCGGGAAATCCAATTAGAACGTTAAGTTGTGGTTACTATTACGTGACAAAATCACAGTGACTAAATAATAGGAGAGTTATTTTATGTAAGTACTAACAAAGGCTTTTATTGTTACTAACACTATGGACCAGGTCCGAAATAAAAGATTTCATATTTTTATTTTTTATTTATACGGACGTTTCACAAATAGCTTCTTAACAGACTCATCTGTAAAAAAATAGCGATTCTCGTTGGAAAATGTCCCGGGTGGATGATCCAATAAATAATCGTAGTCCAGACAACCGCTGGAGGCATGGTAGTCCAAAATTCGTTTGTCACATGGCACCGTGTAGGTTATTCCAGAGCGCGGGAATAACCTACGTGGTACCATGTGCTACGCTGTATTTTGATGGGTATTTTACTTTACTCATAATCGGAAAATCTTCTGGGTCCCATACCCTACTGTTCTTTTATAAAATAGACAGAACACACTCATACCAACACGCCTGCAATCCCTGAAGAGAAAGCAATAAGCGCCTTGAATCACGTTTAGAAAAAACTAAAATAGTGACATATTAGATCGGGAGGGCTTCGTTGGTGCGCGCGGCGGTCTTAGGCCCCATTCCCAAACGATTCGACTGAACACCCGGGAGTTTTAGTGGGTAGGCCGCCCACTATCATGGAGAGAGTGTCATCATAACCACTTCATCCCCCATTGCGGAGTGATATGCGTAAGGCATTTCTCAGGGAAAAAAAGGGTCATGTTACATCGAAAATTGTGAAAAAGCAATGACGAGTAGTTGGCACATTTCCATTATATTCACAAACCTAATACTCGCCATAGTCGAATTTTACGACATATTAGGCTCGAAATCCAGTTAGAATATTGTTTTCTAGTCCCAGATCAACATGGGACCGAATGCGACAGGAGGGAATAAGCACCACAACTTTCCAGGTGTAATTAAACTTTCAAATTGCTCCATGTCTGTTATTATCGCGTCGTAATTATTTAACTGTAGTCTGGAGCCGACGATAAGCTTTTACGAAAGGTAAATTGTTCTAATCGTCGGAATTTACATTTTGATGTCATAATTTGTAAATATTTACCTTGGTTTTGTCTTCAACATTAACATGTTAATTGAATGGTGTACCGCATATAATAATGAGATATGGTTCATTAAAGGACTAATAAACTAGATCACTTTTTTTTAAACTTATTATTTTAGTTGGAAAGGGAGAGCGGTGGTAGCTCAATGGTAAGAACCCGCGCCTCTTAACCGAGGAGTGCGGGTTAGCTAACAAACCCGGGCACGTAGCTCTGGATTTTTCAAATCGATGTACGTATTTGTACCACTAGCTCGACGGTGAAGGAAAACATCGTGATGAAACCTGCAAATTCAAACAACTTTGGATTTGTAACCATGATTCAAAAATTGTCTGGTTCCCCTATCTTAGGGTTACGAAGGTCAGACCGACAGTCGCTTCAATATCATTACCAGACACGCTAAATCCTGGATCATGGTCTAAGCGGACCCCGTCTAAACACGGGACATAAAGCTAGGAAGATGATATTTTAGTTGGAAAGGGCAGGAAGACTTCCATTTATATGACATATTGTGTTAGAATATATCTGTATAATCTGTATGTACCTATGTATAAATTGCCATTGGTGAAGCCATGACAAATGAAGATTTCCTTCAAAATCCTGGAATGACAATGATGAGAAGTAAAAAATAAGTTGCAGGTTTCCTCTCCATGCTGTTAATTACCGCAGATTTTTTAAATATAAACACTTACTTATACTTCCCAGAATAAATGTACTCACTTTTAATCCACTTCCCACCAATAAACCACCGCTCTATCTAAAAATCACTCCAATTAAATGGATATTGCGCAACTGCTATTTATCACAGATATCCGTCACATGAATACTCGATCTCGCCTCTATTTTTATATACGAGCGAGGGAAATATCAACCTGACCTCATTTTCACTCCGACGGAAAGGGACTCTTTGAATATATTTTTTACAAGCGCGATGAGAAATCTTGATTCGGCTTCGTCTGAAGCAATATGAAAAATGAAAAATACCGCTAAGTTTTTACGTAATAAATGATGTAAGTAATTGAGAATCTCAATGATGCCTTTATAGGATCAAGGGCTTTGAAGTTCTTGAGGTGATTTGGGCATGTATTAAGGCTCTATGAGCATTTAAGTAAAATGTTGATGGAAAATATAGAAATTATTTTCTTCAAGTTTAATATTTTATAAGCGTCTTATTAGGTAAAATTATTTAAATTTTAATTAACTATAATTAATTAATATTGTGAATTTGTTCTTAATGTAAACAAAATAAATTTATTCTATTTCTATCTAAGCAACTCGTATTTTAAAGTTTTAAAGTAATATTGGCCCGAAGTAAATTCATAACCTAAAGTTAAATTTAAGGCGATTTTTCGTCTCTCCGTTAAATTAAACAAATTTTCGCATGAAATAAAATCAGTTTCTGATTTCAGGTACGATACTTTTCGTCCAAAAAACTGTGCTTTTGCCAAGGAATAAAAACATATTTTAACACGAAGAAAGCCGCGGTAAAACAATATAGAACATTGTGTGGCACGTGTAAAAAATAATAAACTCGATTGATTACTTTGGAGATTTGTAAATACAAAGAAGATTTCTTCCACACATTATATACTATATACTGTTTATATGTCTACTAGTATTTCTAGGATGTGTAAGGATCGTGCCATATGGCGTTCGGTTCTCTCTGCCTACCCCGCTAGGGAAGTGGCGTGAAGTTTAGTTAGTTAGTTAGTATTTCTAGCAACCTTCGTAACCTCTGCTCTCGAGATAATTAGGGGGTGGGGTAGGAGGGTGAAAATTATTATATAAGCTATTCTCACATACACAGAAAAAAACATCAAAATCGGTCGAGCCGTTTCGGAGGAGTTGGACCACAAATACCGTGACATGAGTTTTTTTTTATTAGATATTTATTTTATAATCTAGACAACTACGTTGATACAATAGCACATACTTCACGTAGATTGAAAGCAAAGTTTAGATTAATGTACCGTTGTCGAAAAGTTTTTGACGAAACAGGTATTTTTTGTGGGGGATTGTGATACCTACGCCAATTCTGATGTTCATAATACAAATTTTAGCTTACTTTGGAATCAAATCAATGTTGTCCGATGTTGGTATGGGCTTAAAAAAGAATGTGCTATCTGTGTTTCTTGCCTAGCATGTCGTAAAGGGCGACTAATGGTATATGGACTTTTGAGTGGGTGATTGTGTAGGCGACGAGCTAGCCACTTTTCACTACTTTTTCATAATTTTCCATCTAACCCAGCCCAGTTTCTTTTTTGGCTAAAAGGGGTTAAAGAGATTAGCTGCCCCTTATACTCTGCCTATTCCTTCAGGGAGTGTGAAGATATGTATGTATGTACTAGCTTCTGCCCGAGGCTTCGCTTGAGTGGTACATCGATGAAACATAGCCTATATGTTATTTGGGTGTATGACCTATATTATTCCAAAGTTTCATGAAAATCCATTCAGTAGTTTTTTTTTAAAAGGATTAAATAAATCCATCCATACATACAAGCTTTCGCATTTATAATATTAGTAGGATTCTATATATTTTTTTATTTATTTTATTAAATTAATGTCCCATGGTGGTCTGGGACTTCGCCTATGTTGATCTGGGACAAAAAAAAAAGAATGTGCGCACTGTGGTCCTTGCCTAGCATTTTGTAAAAGGCGACTAATGGTTTACGGGCTTTTGGGTATGTGACTGTGTAGGCGACGAGTTAGCCACTTGTCACTCCTTTTTCCACAGCTTTCTATCTAACCCAGCCCACTGTCCCATGTTGGTCTGGGACTTAAAAAGAATATGCCAACTGTGGTTCTTGCCAAGCATGTCGTAATAGAAGACTAATGGTATATCGAGTTTTGGGTGTGTGATTGTGTAGGCGACAGGTTAGCCGCTTGTCACTGCTTTTTCACAATTTTCCATCTAACCCAGCTTTATTTTTAGCTGAATGTGGTTGAAGGGGCATGCTGCCCCTTTGACTCTGCCTACCCCTTCGGGGATTATGGGCGTGACGTTATGTATGTATGTATGTATGTAAATTAACTGTTATCGTACAATACAAAGAACCAACCGAGCATTAGCTCGACTGTCTCAAAGTCAAACCTAGTCGTGTGTCGAGTCAGACGGAGTCGTGTTTACACGCGCTAATCCTTTACGTCAATAGCCGAGTTCAAACACGATAAGACTGAAGGACCCTTTTGTACCAAGATCCCTGAGTAATCACTTACTAATATTATCTTGCTAATAGTATTAACGCGAAAGTTTGTATGGATGGATAGATGGATGTGCGGATGTTTGTTATTCTTTCACGCAAACAATACTGCATGGATTTTAATGAAACCTTACAATAATATAGCCTATATATTAAAATAACGCATAAGCTATGTTTCATCGTTGTATCAGGCAAGCAACGCCACGGGCAGAAGCTAGTAAAAAAATTTCTACATAAGTTATACTTATCGTTAAGAAAAACATCACATGATGAAATCTGTACATTAAAATAGTTGTAAAAATGTAACCATGGCTTGTTTAGCTTAGTGTTACACAGATAGCATCACGCCCATAATCCCCGAAGGGGTAGGCATATAAAAGTCGCTTCAACTAGTCTCGCCAAATCTAGGAGCAGTACAAGCGGTCCACAACTGCCATTGGATTTAAAGTAAAGGATTTTTTTATATTTGTAGTGCATTTTAGGGGGTTGACTTGACTGGACCGACTCTGGCTATTTCACCCAACCCTACCCAGCCATTTGACACAAGGAAACCCTACCTTAGGTAGCGGCTTACAAGCTACTGCTAACCGTTCTCTGAGAGCCAGAACCCCAGATCTGAGGATTATCACCGCCCATATCGAGAGACCTAAGTTTGCTTGTCGAGCTTTGCCCCAAATGCCACCAGCCCACTTAACTCTGTCAAAATCCATAGATTAAGTAATAGTCTTAGCCTTTATCTACAGACTACGACGTAGCCTAAGGTCGAGAATATTATGGTCATCGTTCACCAAAGCTGCCACGGTGACAGCTTACCATCATCTTCCTAGTGTTATGACGTTAGCTTAAACGGGGTCCGCTTAGACCATGATCCAGAATTTAGCGAGTCTGGTAATTATATTGAAGCGACTGCCGATCTGACCTTCGAAACCCTAAGATAGGGGAACCAGACAATTTTTGGATCATGGTTACAAATTTATAGTTGTTTGAATTTGCAGGTTTCATCCCGATGTTTTCCCTCACTGTCGAGCTAGTGCTATAAATACCTACATAGATTTGAAAAATCCAGAGGTACGTGCCCGGGTTTGAACCCGCACTCTTCGGTTAAGAGGCGCATGACATTACCATTGAGCTACCACCGCTCTAAAATGATGACTGCTTACCATACTTTTTGTTAATTTCATCCATTATGCATGTTTGTCTCCTTTCACCATGGTGAAATTACTATTTCTTTTTCATGAAATCTAATCTCGACCCATAGTGACAGAGAAGTTCTACACACCATTGCCATGGTTGCTAAGCGGCAAACGGCGACAAAGGTTATTAAGAGAGAATTAATTAAATCCTTTTGCCGAGGAGGCTTCTAAATCTATTCAATTATGTTGCTGATCACAACATCTAGTTAATTATTCATAGGCTTGTTATTTCTCGCGCTGCGAAGTTTATTAAGGAGATTGCTTTGAAGGCAATCGCTGGTTTATAAGCTGGGTAGAGTTAGTTTGTGTATTTAAATAGATAGGGCGACGACGTCGGCTTGGGGTGACTGCAACGCAAATTGGCATCTGAAGGGGTTGGGTCGGTGGTGACGTCAGACATCGTTGCTTGCTATAGGGTAGTTAAAATTATCTTGCCCTTCGCCCAGTTCATCTGGGGTCGGCGCAGCATGTCTTCTTCTTCCATACGTCCCGTCCCGGTCAGCCGTCATCAAGCTATCCACTAACATTTCACTCATATCATCTTTTACACAATCCACAATCAGGTAGTTGTCGGCTTATAAATTTAATATGCTTTCCAAAAGCTTTTAATTTTAAAACTGAGTTTTAGTTGAATGCATCGTTTGGTGTGTTGAGGCATTGTATGCGAGAAATGTAGGTTCAAATCCGAGTAATATCAAATTTTTACGAATTGGAGGACGGTTCTGTTTGACTTGATCATCGGAGAGGAAATCTGTGAGAAAACTACGAAGAAATCTATACGTAACAATAATGGTTAATCATGATTAATTTTTGTGTCTATTTAATGACCAAAAGCATGTATTAGTCATTTCATTATAAAAAGGTATTTTTCAAATTGCATTTGATTTGCAATTACCTGGCTGTTTAACTTGGATTATGTTGAAATTTTGCTTTTGAATCTAAAGTAACTGTTTGGTGAAATAATACCACATGAATGTAAAATTAGGTTGCTTGTAATTAAATTGGAGAATTAACTGGAAATACTTATTTAGGATTTATTCGTGACCTTAATTATATAATATTTTTAGATACTGTATCATATATTTCGTAGTATCTGTCTTTCTGCTGTAATAACCAATACGAATCATACAAGAGCAGTAGTTGGGCAGAGCCATAGATTTAAGTCAAAAAATTCTAAATCTATGGGCAGAATTCATTTAGAATTGTATTATGTATATATTCAAAAATATTGAATCATTTCCTTAAAAGTCAAATACTCATAGTTTTAATACGAGAAATAAACACAAATTTGCTGTTCCAATTCATAGACTCCAAAAAAGTGGTAATTCATTTATTGGTCTAAGTATTAAAATGTTCAATAAACTACCACAAAGTATTTTAACATTACCCGTATATAGATTCAAATTATGCATTAAATTATTTTTAATGAGTAAGGGCTATTACAAGATCGAAGAATTCCTTAATGACAAAGATTTATGGTTAACTTCATAATGAATTGTTCATCTGCAGTGATATCTAGTCTTAAGTGTAGATTAATTAAGTTTACAAAATTGTATAATTGGCATTTAAAAGAGTAACTATCGAGTTTCTAGCCGGTTTCTTCTCGATAGATTCTACCTTCCGAACCGGTGGTAGTACTATTTGTTTTTTTTCTTGTATATTGACTGTTTATAAGTGCTTTCTTGAAGCCTATATAAATAAAGATATTTTGAATTTGAATTTGAAAGGTACTAGTAGGTAGTAGTGAGCCTGCCCCATGCGCCAAGAGTGTTAATATCCAATATTTATTTGATTATATATTTGTAATACCACTGTTAATTCTGATATCCGTAACACAAGTGCTTAGGCTATTTACCTTGGAGTCAGATCAATGTATGTGATGTCGTCGGATATTTATTTATTATTTAAGAAAAAATCTTATGAAAAAAATCCATAAAACTTGCCTATAACTGAAACACTCTTGTAATTCATACTTTGGGCTCTTAAAATAACGCTTCGAAAGTAGCAGTTTAAATATAAATTTGAAACCTTTGTTCTAGAGACAAAACAGGATGGTATAACGACCAATTTGTCGGGGAAAATCAGCCCTACACGAGATAATGAAGCACAATTTTCGTTTTGCGGGTGCCGTAATTTATGAAATACTAGCTATGTACTGACCCCATTTCATACATGTACATGTATGGTCTACCACACATGTACAGAAGACCATACAGTCGAAGCCTTTCTCTCGGAATCACTCCGTAAATCGGTGAAAACAGAACGAAAATCTGTTTAGTAGTTTGTATTTTATCGAAATTATGCAAACAGAACAGACCATCGGCAACAATATTAATAATAAAATATCTCATAGTCTAATAGTCGGCTAGTTGCGGTCAAGTCTCTCCCATCGACGTCGGAACAAATAGGTTGACCGCTTACTCGGGTAGCTGTCCTGGGCGCCTTGAGTCAGATGCAGAGTCAAATTTTAATGTGAAATTGGACGTATTTTGTTTTTCAATATCGACTTTTAGATTATTAACCATAAGCTACTTAATAACACAGGGAAGATATCTATTTATTTAGATTTTCTAATAATGAAAGTATATACCTCTTATATTAATAGTATTGACGGAGGACGGAATACAATTTTGTGATTGAGCATTCGGCATGTCATTAATATATACTAAGAAGAGTAGGGGGCCTAATATGCTGCAAAAGCGGATCTGTATTTTTGAATACTGTCTTTGCAGTATCGTTGTACGTATTTCGATGTAAGTATCTCATTGTAAATAAACTTATGTAGTTTTATGAGAAATAAATTTCTTTAAACCTAGTATTAATAGATATCTTAGATACCACATATTAGGCTTCATAAAAGCAGTAATTATTTAATGGGGCTTAGCATTAAGTTATTTAATAAGTTACCAGATAAAGTAATTCAAATGCCCGTTCATACATTCAAATCACATATGAAAACATTTTCACATGAAACAGGACTATTATAGAATTGAAGATTTTTTAAATCATAGGAATCTACAGTCTGCGCTCTAATTCTTGCATGGTCTACTCTACTATTGCAAATATATTAAATGTATTTATTACATACATACTTACAATAAACTTAATTTATATAATTCAAATACAATTCATACAATTAATGAATTGTATTTGAATTATATAAATTAGTAGAAGTAGATATAAAGTAGCATTGTTATTATATACATGGCGATTGAAAAGAGTAACTACCGAGTTTCTTGCCGTTCTTCTTAGTAGAATCAACGTTCCGAACTTGACGGTAGATTTTTTTTTTTTGTATTATTATGACTATTCATAAGTGCTTTTGTGGAGCCTACATGAATAAGGATATTTCTGTTTCTATACATATATCTATAGCATCGAAGTTATATTCCATTAATAATATTAACAATATCTCGTAGGTAATCCAATAGTTGGTTAGTGTCGGTCAATTCTCTCCAATCAACGTCAGAGCAAATTGGTTGACCGCTTGTGCGGTATAGGGGTACTGTCCTGAGACCTTTAAGTCAGATGCAGGGTCAAACATTTAGGGGAGTAATGGTCTAGAAGTGACAGATAATAGATATTATATGTTACCCTAACGTATGCAGCCTATAAATATATTATACGGCGCGTAACATTGGTCCCATGTTGGTCTGGGACTTAAAAAAATGTGCCAACTATGTTCTTTGTCTAACATGTCGTAGGTGACCAATAGTATATCTAGCCACTTGCCACTACTTTTTTCCAATTTTTGTCTAACTCAATCCAGTTTTATTGTTTAACTGAATGTGGAACTAATATACATATCATCACGCTTGCAATCCACATTTCGCCCAAAAATTGAATTGTGTTTGGTGGAAAATTGTGTCGGCTATCACACCTCAATTTTATTATCAGCTGAAAATATGTTGATGTGAAAACTGACGAAGTAGCTTAGCTCCTTGGGATCTGTCTATCAATTCGGATATTACCGGAGTGATGATATGTATGTAAGTATTGGAAATTTTCCATCACCAAACCTCAGGGGCAGTTGTAGGGGTAAGGACGGCACATTTGAAATACCTGTTCAACTTTCAAGGATTTATTTAGTAAATCGGTCTAGGGTTATAATGTCTGTGGGTTGCCAAAAACCGAGTATGAACAACCCCCCCCCTCCTCACAGCCCCTCGGAGCGGAAAAATAGAGACCCACGCTACGCCACTACCAAACCTACTTCCTGAATATTCGGAGAACACTACCGGCATTACTTATTACGTCATCCGTCACATCCATCATCCAGCCAACTAATAAAGAAACCTCGGTAGGAGACGGCCGCCATTTCTCCGGCAAGTAAATGTCAGTTTCGTGACTCGTGTCCTAGAATAACACAGTGTACCCTAATTTAGGGATGAGCCGGCCCTTATTTACTCCGATTTCGGGATAAGCCCTTATTGCGGGTACGTGGGTACTTTTATTAGTACACGGCAATTGGATAAAAATTATGTGAATTTTGATTTTTTGACTGGTTATTGACATTGGTGACTGATATTGAGATTATTATCTTGTTTGATGACCCATGTTGGTCTGCGACTTAAAACGAATATGCCAACTGTGTTCCTTGTCTAGCATCATCTTCCTAGCGTTATGTCCCGTGCTTAGTCGGGGTCCGCTTAGACCATAATCCAGGATTTAGCGAGTCTGGTAATAACATTGAAGCGAGTCATAATTAGCCATAAATAGTTTGCTGACAGAAGAAAGTTTATAATATAAAACCATTGCATATAGTACAATTCAAATTATACATCAAAATTCGAAAAACTATCTCGCCGCTCCAAATTAACTCGATAAAGAACCCTCTAGAGCAGCTATACTCAATGTGTATTCCGCGGAACCCTGGGGTTCCGTGAAGCCTTTCTGGGGGTTCCACGAAAATTGGTACTGATCAAAAATATCATAACTCCTGGGGGAAAATCCGTTAAAAGTCGATTATTACACCCCCCCCCCCCCCGCACTGCCGCCCGCGCTGTTCTAGGGTCCCGTCAAATACTCCGCTTCCTAAAAGGGTTCCATAGCATAAAAAGTTTGAGAAGCACTGCTCTAGAGCATATAAAACTCGTTCCGACTCGCACCCTTCAAATGTGATTATGTAAATTATACAAAATAGCAAACACCAAACCCTTTTCTGGTCTACGTCGGGTAAGTATAGTGAAACTCTTACCCTTGTCAAGGAATTTAAATCAAAATTTCAAGTAACGAAATAACACTTTTTACTGAGTCGGGATTGGGTTACATTTTAGGGTTGTGTAAGGTCCGAGTCGTGACAGAGGTCAGTCCGTCTGTCTGTCATCATTATTTGGGATGTTTGAGGATGTTTTTGGGGTATGCCAAATTTTCCATCTATTTTAAGTATCTGAGTTGCAGAAAATTAACTCTAAAAAAAAATCGAGAAATAGCAACCCTTTTTGAGAACATGTCTGTTGATTAGATAATGCAATAAAAAAATTTAATTAAAATCTTTATTTTTATAAAGACTTCAAGAAAGCACTTATAAATAGTAAATTTATACAAAAAAAGAGAAGAAACTTGATGATTTAACTTAGCTTGTTTATTTTTTTATGATAAGACTGTTAGAGTTAAAAAAAAAACACTGGTCAATATCAAACAATCGCAGGTGCTTTAAGTACCTAGACAAATATTTTGATAATTTGCTAGGTACCTTCGTCCCACGGAGAATTTACTAAGTCTTTCTCAAGCTTTTTATAACGAAAACTTTTTATAACCATTATATGATTCTGAGAAACGCTAAAATTGTCTTCGATAAACAGAGGAAATTCCAGGTAAAGTTAAGAGAAAGGCGCCATTAGTTTGTAAATATCAATAGTCAGTTAATAGGGCAATTCTATTTCCTTAGTAACATTTTTGCTTACGATAAACTAGTAACTGCCTTCGGCCATACCTGTAACACAAAATATATAGTTAAAAACAATACATTAATATTCGGGATTCCAGAAAATAAACCAGATAAGTCTTTTTTACGAAATCCACATGATTTAAGTTTGACTGGTGTAGGTACCTTGTTTTCTACATACTTAATCATATAAATCCAATTTACCATTAGTTGCCTTTTACATCAAGCTAGGCAAATAATAAATTCATCTATACTTATAATAAATCTGTAGAGAGGTCAATTCTGTACATGGAATATATTTTCAAAATAACTATCAGGGGGTGATTAGTGATCGATACTGATGCCAAAAATGCAATCAGTAAAATTTTTGTCTGTCTGTCTGTCTGTATGTTCCTTATAGAAACAAAAACTACTCAACGGATCTTAACGAAACTTGGTACAATTGTTCTTCATACTCCTGGGCAAGTTATAGTATACTTTTCATCACGCTACAATCAATAGGAGCAGAGTAGTGAAGGTAAATGTTGGGAAAACGGGAGAAGTTACTCCATTTTTTAAGCTTCCGTCGCGTGTGCAGCCGTTATGGTTAAAGTTACATAGAAATCATGTATGACGGAAATAGTCTTTATAATATTAACCATAAACGCGGGTGACACCGCTGGCACGGCTAGTAATTAAATATTTTACCAAGCATAGTTCGTACATTCGTTTTTCATCTCAGGAAAACATGGGATATTAACATAATTACCTATAAGTAAGACAAAGTTTACTTAAATAAAATAAATAAATAAATTCTCCAGACTGACACACCAAATTCCCTAGTTCCAAACTAAGCTTATGCGTGCGCTATGGATACTAAGTGAACGGATAGCTTTAATGTCCATGTTCATCACACGAAACATTTGCCTCTAGTGGGATTCGAAACTGTGACCCTTGGTCTTGTGGACAGGGCCTTTGACCACTCGACCCACGGGCCTGTCTAAATTAACTAATTAACGTTTCTTAATTAAATTTAACTAACTTTGCTTTAACAAATTTATTAGTTTCCCTAAACAAAAACATTAAGTCCAACTCGCGCTTGTCCATTTTCCCTGTTAACGATCGACTGCGTTAGAAGGGATGACATAATATAATCTGTGTCATTCCGGTGACTAACAAATTTGATGCGGGAAAATATGAAATCCCAGATTAGTTATGGCTCCAATTTCAGATTCCGATTTACAAAAATGATTGTGATTTTAATTGTAATACAAATTGGATTCTTGTGAAATGGTTCATATTAGACTAGCTGTGCGGTTTTTGGTTAATGTCAAATAATCTATAGCCTTCCTCGACAAATGGGCTATCTAACACTGAAAGAATATTTCAAATCGGTCCAGTAGTTCCTGAGATTAGCGCGTTCAAGCAAACAAATAAAACAGCTTTACACAATTCTACACAATTTTGCATCTAACGCAGGCTAGTTTTATTTTGGGCTGAATGTGGTTAAAAGAGGCTTACTGCCCCTTTGACTCTGCCTACCCCTTCGGGGATTACAGGCGTGATGTTACGTTTGTATGTATGAAGTAATCGCTCGAGGCTGCGCCTACCTGGAATCCAGTTTATTTCAAATATTCTTTCGTACATTTCGAAGCTACTGATATTCCTTGGAGAAATTGTACCCAAAGTTATTTTATTTTATAAGCTTTTGGCGTCAGAATCGGTTCATCGTATCTTGCCAACGTAGAAATAAAGAGATATAAAATATTACACATAAGAACGGTTTAAGTAAGTCTTAAATTGTCATAAAAAAACATCGCTTGTAGCAAAATATTTAAACCCAAATTTGAATTACACTGTCATGCGTTTTATTTTTACATACTTATAAGTATTACCTAATACATAATTTTATTAACGCGGTATTTTATTTATACAATAAGGTTTCTGAAATTGGCGCGTTAAAAAAAAACATTTCCCTTAATCGCTCGTGTTTCATTAAACAATATTAATATATATATATAATACATTGCCGGTGACGTCACAGTCCAGTAGTTCCGAACAGTTGCGAACATAAGACGGTCGACAGCCATCGCCAAAGTTAATTCAACGTGCGACAGTCTGGAAAATGAGACGGCGATTTAATTTCGAAGAGTGATGTTCACAATTTGGCCCGGGCAACGGTTAAACCGTTGTTTCTCAAACTTTTTGTAATCAAGGACGAAATTAAGTTAATTATCATCAATAAGATAAGAACCGTATGTTTGTAGTTCTAATTACAGTTTCTAGAAAGTGAGAAGTAAATAATTTAAATTGGATTATGGTTATACATAGTTATTGTAATGCTGGTTTCATTACAAAATAATGCTATCTTCAAAATAACTGGTAACGGTTATGAAACAAACGAAAAAAAATAATATGTAATTGAAAAGAAAACAATTGCGCGTTGCAGTCCAGAAACAGTATTCGTACTGTTTGAGAACCAACGGGTTAAACGAAGCGATCCAGCACAAAACCTGGGCGTTTCTCCGGGATCTCAGAAGCGTTCCAATAGAGCTTCCTGAATTTATTTTAATCGGTGAAGGGAAACGTCTCTGGATAATGGGGGATTTTTCGGAGTGCGAAAATTGAGGAGGAAAATGCAAATAGGTTTGGTAATTTGTGTCGTGATTGCTGTAATCCGGATTGCTGAGGTGGTTTTTATTATTTGTTTTTTTTTTTATTTTAGGGAAATTGGAAAGACGTTTTACAGTCGTGATTCTAGGGAATAATTTAATTTTGTTTCTAATAATGATCTTAGTAATGTGCTTATTTGACGAGCTACTTAGTCTAGGCTAGAGATTTTGGCCAGAAAACTAACCCGAAGGTTCAAATACTAAGCCGAAGGTTTCGAACTATCGGTTTTGTGCCAACTCACTAGGGGCAAATGTTCGACCTTTAGTTTATTTTGTTTCCATAATACAGCGTGTATTATGGCTGTAATTGCAAATTGTCAAATTTTGCATTCTAATATTGGAAATAATACTGGCGGGACTAAACGCGATATGCATTATGTAGTACACGAGTACTTACAGCTTGACGTTTCGGCTGTGTTGCAACGACCGTGGTCACAAGTGGACTGGGAAAATACTTAAAGTCATATATTCTAATATTATTTGTAAAGATATTTAGGTGGAGTAATAGAACACTTTCCCTCATGTATCAAGCTTCATAATAACGATGATGAAGACACAAAAATCCATTGACACCAAGAAAATACAAATTTTCCTTCAACAACAACCTTTAGTAAGTCTTCAGTATTCAATTTGTCTTCTAAAAGGAATCGCTTGTAAAAATAAAATATTAATCTTTTACAAGACATCGCTTTTTCATCTTCCACACTTTATGGCTTACCTTGAGAGAATCTTTTACGAATCAGTTTTACGATGAGGCTAAACTTCAGACTTGAAACCTAATTAGAAATTTCCGGCAGATGGTGCTTCCTGTGCGAAATTCAAACAATATGTATTAAGTACTTGGTAGATATATATTGGTGGTACTGGTATATACTTAATTTCAATTTGCTTTTAAGTAAGGTTCATTAATTTTGGCCATCCTCTCAGAGAACACCCTTCGGGTATTTCCGGTGTAGGCACTAGCCTACAGATCTGAGGTCCTTTTCCCACTTGTAGCAAAAACAATATTTGCTGAACATCGGTATAAAAAAGCGTCTTGAGAGACTTGACTCAATTATTTTTTGTTTAGTGACTGATCACTAGAGGTCCACAGTCTGAGAATACGAAGCGTCGTGGATGGGTAGGGATTGTAATGCTGGATCAAGAAATCCAGCTGAGCCCAGCACACTTATAGCAGTGCTGGATTCAGTGACATGTGCTGGTTCGATGCCGCTCGATTTCAATCCCTGCTAGAGATCAGAATGCTGGATCAAGCAATCCAGCTGGGTCAAGCACAGCAACCCAGCAAAGAATGCCGCTAGATTGCAATTCCTAACGACAGGTGGGGTAAAATGCTTGTCGTGGCCTATTTCCTTATACCGCCAGCTAGTTTTAACCACAAAATCTTTATACAGTCGGCCACATATGAATGGCACCGTTTCTATTGCAAGCCCACATTTTTTATACGGCGATGGTTGCAAGATACAAAAAATGTGCACATTTTAGAAGAATCTTAACTTTAACTACTTTAAATACACACGTTACTCTATAGATATAATCTATACATGCAACAGAAATAAACGCTCTACATATCTCAACTGTCTATCTAGTTCATGTATATCTAATAAAGCCCTCTCACTGACATTAGTAGTGATAGAGGAGAGCCGAAGATTAATAATAGATTCCATTTTCACTCTATGGCCGTAACCAAAAGCTTTACCCATCTCATTTCCATACCAAATCAAACAATATTTGCACAAACAAACTTAGCAAAGAGCTTAAGGTAGTCAGTTTGAATATCTAGTATTCCTCGCTAGCTAAGACATTGGACATTGAGATATTGAGTGTCTAGTGTAACAACCAACTGATGCATTAGAATAATTTCAGTCTGTTCCCCACTCCATATACTAAGATAGATACAATTACATATATACATACATACATAACATCACGCCCATAATCCCCGAAAGGGGATAGGCAGAATCAAAGAGACAGCAGATCTCTTTTACCACATTCAGCCAAAAATAAAACTAGGTTGGGTTATATGGTATAATGTGAAAAAGTAGTGACAAGTGGCTAGCTCGTCGCCTACACAATCACATACCCAAAACCCGATATACTACGATTAGTCGCCTTTTACGACTTGCTAGGCAAGAAACACAGTTAGCACATTTTTTTAAAGTCCCAGACCAACACGGGATAATGAGCTGGGTTATGATGGCAAATTGTGAAAAAGATACGACTGCATGGCCGACATACTATAAAATGGGATGGCGTTCATTGCGAACCATCATTGGATAAGTAATTTTTAGTAATAGCTGCTATAGAGAATATAATACATATTCTCTATAGCAGCGCCCCGCGGTTTCACCTGCGTAGTTCCTGTTTTCGTGGGAATATGGTAATAAAATAGGTATAGCCTATGTTATTTCCTGATAAAATAGCTTTCTATTAGTGAAAGAATTTTTCAAATCGGATCAGAAGTTTCGGAGCCTATCCAATACAAACAAACAAACAATCAAATCTTTCCTCTATATAATATTAGTGTGATACCAGAATAGCCGTCTTATAACGACTAAATAATTGTTATGATAAAACTTATTCCACATTTTAGTTAAACGCAGTTTAATGCTGGCGGGTTCAGGATGATATAGGTACGTATTTACTATACCACTGGACAAACATCACTGATGAACCATTACCTTGTTAAATGTGGAAATGTAATCCAAAATTTAAATGGGATGCCCAGATCTGCAGTTGCTTCATTATAATAACAATGTTTGCTAAATCATGGAAAATAGTCTAAGCAGACGAAGTTAACGCTGCAAAGACGATGTTGACAGTAGTAATATTTTTTAATTTTGATCTGAAATAAAATCTTCGGCTTTAAAACATAGTCTGCGAAATTCTACAAAGCAATACTGAAAATTTACTCAATCAAAACTGAGTGCAAAACCAATATTAAATATATTTGTATTATAGCGCAGCATTTCTATGCAGTTCCTTGCATCGCAATTCAATTTGCAGTAATTGACCGGCCCATGGTCTTTCGTTATTACCTTTAAGTGCACTCCGTACGTTTTAAATTCGCGAATAAATGCAGAAGATGCATTCGGGGTCGGGAAGTCTATTGAGCTGTAAGGACGTTTAAGTCTTGGAAAATAAGTTAATAGATTCTTCAAATGCCAATAATCTAGCTCCAAGCTAAGCTTGCATTTGCTTATGCTATGGAAATTTCAGCATATCAATTTGTGCATTTGGGCTTTGCTAATGAATGCAATTGACATACCTACTTAAAATGTAAATTCATGATTCGATATAAAATGACCATGTATCTTTCGCTTGAAGGCACTGCTGCCTCGAAGACTGTTGAATAACCATGGTGAACATAATCAAGAAGGTGTTGAAGCACTATAACACTCTGAACTGCTGAAAAAGTCTACCAGACCCGTGACGGAGTCTCCGAATTAGAGACTCTGAAGAGTCTTCTACCAATTAGGCTATCCTTCTTTATTGATGGCATGTAACGTCAACGTTCCCATAGCCCACCGTGTTAAAAATATGAAGAAGTTGCGTAAGCTGCAAATAGTAGGTTTAGTTTTTTTTTTCTTGTACCTTAAAGGCGACAAACAATCATGCAAATGGCCTTATGTTAAGCGGTTACCTATAATATATAGCCATAGCCTATAGGCATTCAAAACACGTAAGGTATAGCCTTGATATTTCTGAAATCCATTGAAACCTCTGGTGAGTATTGAAAAGGATTGAAGATTAATTGTCGAAGGTTCAGATATCAGCACTCTTTTACTTAAAGTACAAGGTTCCCTGTATCTAAAATCACACTTATAAACAGTTTCTAAAGTAACAAACTATACACCAGCTGATTTATTCAAAACGACTATATCTAGTTACTTAGTCACAAGTGACCCGGAATTGATTGCCCAGAATCGAATGATATTTATTCAAGTTTAACTGAGTTTGCATATTTGAGATCCGCCAAAGGAATGCAATCAGGGAATGCAATAGCGCAGAGACCAGACGTATCAATATTTGTAGTAAGAATGAGTATGTGTTTGTAGTGTACAGTTTTGTATGTATTTCGTTATTCAAAGTCAAAGTCAAAGTCAAAATATTCTTTATTTATATAGGTTTTAAAGAAATACTTATAAATCGTCAAAAACAGTTTAAGAAATATGATTCTACCGGATCGGAATGTTGCATCTACACAGAAATATTATTATGAGGACTATTGCGAGATTAGTTCCTAATTATCAATTTCCCAAATCAATTGCTTGTAAAGAATTTAACGTGTTTAAGAATCAGACGTTTCACTTAGTCAAGATACATTTTCGGTATTGTTTGTTTGAATTTAACAGGCCCTGAAACTACTAGACCGATTCAAAAATTTCTTTCAACAATGAAAAGCTACTTTATCAAGGAGTAACATAGGCTATATTTTATACACGTACTCCCCGGGATCGGAAACTTCAGAAATGCTTCAAGAATTCAGTGCTCTTATTACACCTCAAACCTTTAAAGCAATATCAGCTTAATAGCATAAGCTATTAGTTTAGTACAAAGTCATTAACGTCTGCATAATGCCGTGTTTCAGTCCGTTTAATTGATGGCGCATAGACGTCAATATTAACTATGAACCGACCAAGAATTATTAGCGACTATAGAAACGGAATAGAATATTAAGACAATGCAATATTGACATTTTCAGAGACGTTTATAAAGACAGTGATCCTCATGTTGGTCTGGGACCTGAAAATAATGTACCAATTGTGTTCCATAAAAGGCAACTAGTGTAATATTGGGTACAGATTATGTGATTGTATATGCAATGATGCCCTGTGTATCTACTTATTTACAATTTCCATCTACTCGTAATCCAGCTCAATTTTATAACTAACTAACTAAACTTCTCGCCACTTCCCTAGCGGGGTAGGCAGAGAGCACGGAACGCAATATGGCGCGATCCTTACACCTCACTTGCTTCTTCAACATTCATGATCCTTTTATAAAAGCTCTAAGGTTTTTATGACTTCTAACATCATCTTCTGTTAACACACGACTCATCTGATGGTGAAAGGTGAGCCTGGGCCCTCCGCGGCTCTTACATCCTTCCACTTGCGCATGCGTTTTTATCAATCCCAATTTTATTTTTGGATAAACAAAAGTAGACAACTGCCTCTACAAAGTGCCGTCAAGTGTATTTTGAAATATAATAATTTAACGTGCATCTTAAATAAAATTATTTAAATAAGGTAGTTCTGTTATTTTTAAACAAAGAATAAGATTTTAAACATTATTATTATCAATGAATGAGAAAATCGTCTTCAATTTAGTAATAGAGTATTATCCAAAGACCGACCATGCAAGCCTTCACTTAGAACAAAGAAAATAGCTAATGCCTTCGTTATACTTAGACTCACCTTTAATTTAACAATTTATGATGTCTATCAAGACTAATTCCAAGAACTTGTACTTCTACCAAGAAAATGTTTTCAGCGACAGCGCCAGACTTGATCGGCTACGCTCGCAAGCTTAATATAATCTCGGTATTAATAGGAACTGCCGAAAATACCCTAAGGCACCCCTTTACACCCTTGCAACTCAATTAATTCCTTTTGTCTTAATTAAAACGGGCAGATCTTCCATTAATCATGGTCTAGTATCTTTTAACCGTTCATTGTAATTTAAACTGATTAGCAAAGAATGTTGTTAAGAAAATGAAAGAAAAAATACCTAAATAATGTCTGTTAGGTACTTGCATGCTTACTTAAATGCTGGCTAAGACATGATTAATTGTTTTGGTGGCGAGAGTGTCGGATATTCCTGTAATCATATTACATAAAGAATCATGTAGGTACTCTTAATGATTTTATTTGTTATACACAATAGCAGCTCCAAATCTAAGACTTCGTAAGGTAAGCAATTCATTTGTGGGGTTAAGCACAAAACGTTTTAATAGTTCTGACAAGCTCGATGGCGCATTCGGTAGTGACCCTGCCCCATGCGCCAAGAATTCTGGGTTAGATCCCCACCCAGGACAAATATTTGTATGATGAATACTTGTGTTTGTTCTGTGTCTGGATGTTAATATTGAATATTTAAGTATATATTAGTAAGACCACTGTTGATTCTGATATCCGTAACACAAGTGCTTAAGCTACTTACCTCGGAGTCAGATCAATGTATGTGATGTAGTCAGATATTTATTTATATCTATTATTTATTTATTATTAAGTTACCGAAACATGTCATCGAAATGCCCATACATCAATTTAAACCTCTCATCAAATTACTCTTAAAGAACAAGGGCTACTATAAAATTGAAGATTTTTTTCTTGATAGGAATTTGAAAACTGCATTTAGACATTTAATATTAATTACCTAATTGTATATCTAATACCAATACCAATCTGAAAGACATAGTTTTGAAAATTCCAGAGCTACGTGCTCGGGCTTAAAAGGGATGCGTCCCTCGGTTATGAGGCGCGGGTCCTTTCCATTGAGCTGCCACCACTCTAGGTTAGGTTAGGTTAGCAGTAGTAATGTTTAAATACACAACATAGATTTTAAAAGTCTATGAAAATCCCGGGTTGGTCCAATACCCTGCTGCCACCGCTCGTCAATATTACTTCACTATACACTTGATTCAATTTACAATCAATTTGACCGTGTTACGCAAACTCGAACAAGTTAAGCACCTAACTTGATTTCCATTCACGGCTATGTTTGTTGCTTGAATTAATTGTGTATGACTAACTTCTCCAATTATTTGAGTCAAAACGGGACACCGTTTTCTGTTATGTTATTTTAACTTACTAACAAAGTGACGAATAGATGGATAATAATAAATAAATAATATAATAATAAATATCAGACTACATCACATACATTGATCTGACTCCGAGGTAAGTAGCTTAAAAGCACTTGTGTTACGGATATCAGAAACAACAGTGGTATTACAAATATATACTTAAATATTAGATATAAATAGATATTAAAACCCAGACACAAACAAACACAAGTATTCATCATACGAATATTTGTCCTGAGTGGGGATCGGACCCACAACTCTTGGCGCATGGGGCAGGGTCACTACCGAATGCGCCATAAAGCTTGTCAAATTTGATGGGCAAGCAGTTGAACTAACAAACTCTGATACACGGAATCAAAAATAGCTTAAAGTAATCCAACAGATAAAACTATTAAACACATATACTGACAGGCAGATACACTAAACCAAACTGGCATAGCAATATGACATGGATTTGTAAAACTAAACATTTATGCCTATGTTGTGGCAACGGATAGACATAATTATGTACGTTATAAACATATTCCATCTAACCCAGCCCATTGTCCTATGTTGGTCTGGGACTTAAGAATAATGTGCCAACTTTGTATCTTGCCTAGCATGTCGTAAAAGGCGACTAATTGTATATGGAGGTGTGCGTATGTGATTGTGTAGGCGACGAGCTAACCACTTGTCACTATTTTTTCACAATTTTCTTTCTAACCCAGCCCAGTTTTGTTTTGGCTGAATGTGGTTAAAGGGGCCTGCTGCCCCTTTGACTCTGCCTACCCCTCCGGGGATTATGGGCGTGATGTTATGTTTATGTTTGTTTGTTGTTATAAACATCCATGACAGATTACAAATGTCCATGTTCATCATTCGAAACGTTTGCCCCTAGCGGGACTACCAGCAAAGTTTAATTTCGTTGCAAGGGTCTCTGAGCACTTGACCAACAAAGCTGAAATATACTGACTGACCAGCTAAATGATGGAAAGATAAACAGACAAACAGGTAAATTAACGAATAGATAAGCTGACGGCTACAACTGACAATAAAAATGTTCCGTTGAACCTCCCAACGCAGGGAATATTAAAACAGGACATTCCTATTCTGGTAGGGACGTGTGTCCCGCATCTCGCTCGCCGCATTCGCAGCTCAATAGCGTCACCCGATTGTCGTGCGACTATTGTCAGCTTTCCATAGGGATTCATTGTTCTACAAGTGATTGAAGGGGAGTTTGACGGTGTTTCGTCTATAAATGTATAAAGAGCTTTACGATACAACTAAATACATAGGGTGAGAGATAGAAAAAAATATATATCAAGAGATAGTAATGCAGCCAAACTAACAAATTTAGAAGAATTTATAGGAGAAGGAGATAGCTGATAGTGGGGATTGTCCACTGATCGGCTTAAAATAAAATATTTACATAGTCATTAAGTCTTTACTAATACTTTACGTATCCTAGTTATCTGAAATAAATGCTTTTTTATATATATATTTATAGACGCTCATTTTTCATCCAACCCAGCCCATTTTGTTGTGTCCCATGTTGGTCCGGGACTTAAAAAGAATGTGCCAACTGTGTTTCTAGCCTAGCATGTCATAAAGGGTGACTAATGATATATGGGGTTTTGGGTATGTGATTGTGTAGGCGATGAGCTAGCCACTTGTCACTGCTTTTTCACAATTTTCCATCTAACCCAGCCCAGTTTTGTTTTGGCTATATGTGGTTAAAGGGGCCCGCTGCCCCTTGGACTCTGCCTACCCTTCCGGGGTTTATGGGCGTGATGTTATGTATGTAGGCGCTCAAATTAGAAGCATTAAAATCAACTAACAGACAAACTGATAAACTCATAAAGAGAAAAACTAACACACAATGAACTGATTTACCAGCTAACAGACATACAGACAAATTATAACATTTGTAAGTTACAATGAAAAAGCACACATTTTCTATATTTACCCTCAAAACTTGTCACAGACAATTGAAGAACCAATGCAAGAAGTTATTCATGCCGTTTACCAACAAGTTAAGTTATTTCCTTTTTGCCTATAGTACATTTTATATACATGATTATATACAATATAAATTGTTTTTAATATACATCGATATATAAATAGTATTTAATATACATCGAGATGTGTATCTCGAATTCGCAGCTCGATGGCGTCACTTGATTGTCCTGCGAGTATTGTCAGCTTTTCATAGGGACTCATTGTTCTACAAGCGATTGAAGGGATGCGGGCTTGTTTTGATTACGTGAATTACATTGACAGTTTCGTTATCGATGACGGTAATGTCGGCTTGAAAGGTTTGCAATGGACGATGTACTGTCAGCATCAACAGGGTGTTTGTAATTAACGAAATGTGATAGAGAAATTGTTGGACGAGCTACTTAGTCTATTGGTACTTGCAAGATGATTAGGTTAGAGCTTAGGAGTCAGAATGGTAGTCTGTTCTTTTTTATTATACTTTTCAGGTAAAACTAAATTCGCATGTGATAAGGATAATAAACTAACTAAACTTCACGCCACATCCCTAGCGGGGCAGGCAGAGAGCACGGAACGAAATATGGCACGATCCTTACACACCTCACTTGCCTCTTCAACATTCATGATCCTTTTCATACAAGCTCTACGGTTTTTATGACTTCTAACATCACCTTCTGTTAATACACTCAATAATAATCAAGAAGGATATTAATTGTACAAATGATCGATTAAAAATGTACAAATTCTTATCTAACTAACTAATCTAATATGCGAACTACGCGCTCGCACCGAAAGTGGAAATATTTCCGCCAAGCCAGGTGTTGCTTGCTCGCGGACCTAGGTCCGACTTACTTAGTGGCGAGAATAACTTCATCAGCGCGATGCAGGATTGTATGGCGTTTCTACATGTTCGATCGACGTCATTTGTTTACATATTATTGGAGCTATAATCTTGACTATCTTGTGGCGCAGTCGCCATACTAATAAATTCTTAAGATTCTGAATATATAAGTTCGGTTCTCCCTGCCTACCCCGCTAGGTGAAGTTTAATTAGTTATTCTGAATATACAAAAAAATACAAAACTCATTAAATCTCTAACTTTGAACATAGACCTTTCTGGAACAAAGCGTTTTTTAAAATTTCTAGCCTGAAATCTGTCTTTATGGATTGAGTAATTCATTCATCCATACACATCATATTTAAACATGATTAAGCATACTATAAATAAATTTTGCGTGATATAAAAGGTATCTACTTAATTATTATCAACATCTTTCATTCAACTAATATTAATATTAATAACCCTTTCACTCATAACAAGACAAGTATCAAACGAAATAGCAATATCAATTAACATCTCAGATTAACTCTCCATGAATGGCATTACTCAATACTATGGATTGCCTATGATACTATGAATTTCGCTCAAAGAAAAGTTTTCCCGGTATAGCCCTTTCAAGGCAAGTCCCGGTGGGCAGGTCAACAGTAATCCAACTATAATTAATTCCACCAGAAACTAATACTTGGTTGGTTCTAGATGCACATTGTTAAGAGCAAGCCGAGTGTTATTCTGTAAGATGGATCTTAGTTGTGTAGATATTCAATATTCAAATGTGAGTATACATTTGAATATTAGCGTGACCAAAATGTATATTTAAGAGCTTATATACAAATATAGAATATAGTTACATTTTACTAATATATTAAATACGCAGGATTTTTATAATATGTGGCGAATACTAGTATAAACAAAAGCATTATGATTTTTTTTTTATAATATCGGATTACATCACATACATTGATCTGACTCCAAGGTAAGTAGCTTAAGCCCTTATGTTACCGATATCAGAATCAACAGTGGTATTACAAATATATTCTTAAATATTGGATATTAACACCCAGACTCATAACTAACACAAGCATTCGTCATACGAATATTTGTCATGGGTGAGAATCGAACCCACAACCCTTGACGCATGGGGCAGAGTCACTACCGAATGCGCCATTGAGCCAGTCATTATAAATATACTATGTCATACGCTCATTCAAAAATCACTTTTGGTGTCATATTTTTGCCTACAGTACCTTTCAATGATTCGGTTGAATGAAACAGATGTATTGTATACTACACAATTATGTAAATAACAAAAGGATTAATAAATTAAACAATAAACATACACGATATAATATCAGTTTTGGTAATTAGTAAGCTTTGCCATGGAATCATACGTAATTGAGTTAACTATGGTTGTTATATGATAATGACTGTGACATTGTATAAGTGAAAACGAAATCTGTCTATTAACAGAGTTTCCAAACTCTATTAATAGACAGAGGTTACGTTTTTTTATACTTTTAATTAAAAAGTCTTACAAAACCGGTTCTATTAAAAACATGTCAAATTCTTACTAATATCATAAAATGTAAAAATTATTCCGTCTGTCTGTCACGTTTTCACGCCTGAATCGACTGGTGATGAAATTTCGTACGCTAAAAGTTGTTGGGGTATACTACATAATATCTGTAGCAGATCTAATTGCTAGCAAGTGCAGTCACAGGTAAGAGCTAATTATTACTAATTACTCGAAAGTCAAAACCCAAATTACAAAAAAATAAACATAATAGGAGAAGCCATCTCTTATAGACCATGGCCTCTTATAGACAGGCCCATGTCCAAAAAATGGATGGGTCATATGAACCACCAGGTGACGTATATAGGACGATATAAGAGCATAAAATAATAAGATTCAGCACTATGCCGTCACTTGTAAGCTGTCTGAGTGCTGGCGAGAATTCAAAAGTGCAGGTAGAGTGAGTACATTTTGGTCTGCCTGTACCATGATTGTTTAATAGAGACTCATTGTGTCATCATCTTCCTAGCGTTATGTCCCGTGCTTAGGCGGGGTCCGCTTAGACCATGATCCAGGATTTAGCGAGTCTGGTAATTACATTAAAACGACTGCCGGTCTGACCTTCGTAACCCTAAACAAAGGAACCAAACAATTTCTGGAGCATGGTTACAAATTCAAAGTTGTTTGAATTTTCAGGTTTCATCATGATGTTTTCTCTCACCGCCGAGCTAGTGGTATAAATACGTATATAGATTTGATAAACCCAGGGGTACGTGCTCGGTTTTGAACTCGCACCCCTCGGTTATGAGGCGCGTGTCCTTACCATTGGGCTACCACCACTCTATTTGATTAATTGATATATTATTCTTTATTAAATAACACTGGTCTACAATTAAAAAGTATTTGAAGTAATTTCAAATCATTTCTACTTAACTACCCATGATAAATACAATTTGATGAGTTAGAGCCGATATTTTAATGTTCAGATAAGAATTTAACCGGCTAATAAAGTATTAAGTCACCAATTTGCGGATGTCATACGGTATTTCACTTAGGAAACAGGCAATGATATTTAACAATCATCCGGATTGTGATTTATTCGACTGTTATCTTTTATCTGACTGTTGAAAAATCGGCCCTAAAATCATTAGCTTTTCAGAATTTAATGATTCTTCATTGAACTTGATAGTCATTATCACCCCCTTGCCCTTCTCCCAGTTCATCTGGGGTCGGCGCAGCATGTCTTTCTCTTTCATACGTCCCGGTCAGCCGTCATCAAGCTATCCACTCCCATTTCACTCATAATTATCATCTTTCACACAATCCATCCATCTCTTATTTGGCCTTCCTCTTCCTCTCCATCCACTAAGATTCATACTTATATTCATATACTTACTCATATTCACTGTCTTGATAATATTGACATATAAAAAAATAATAATAAAAAAAACATATATTTACTTAGTTGGTATCAAATAAAATAAAAAATAATGTTTTTTGACTGAGTGGCAAAAATACATCTCAGTTTGCAGTGCCAATGAAGTGGCGAGCATCGATTATTTATCATGATTGTTATTTCTGTCTGACATGTATTTTTACATTCTTATTTCGACTTCGGATAATTGCGGAGCTTTTAGCGACGAAGATAGCAAGCGCTTCCATGAGGACATCGCAAACATGGAAAAACGGCATCAAGGACAGGAACGTTTAAATGTTGGCAATCATAGCTAGACCGTTTTTAGGGATGTTACAGAAGCAAAATACGAGAGGGTCACGAAAAAAAAACATCGCAATTCTCCTAATTTAAAAAAAAAACATAAAAATTTCTGTTAATTTTTGCCAAAATTGATTCTTATTTTCCTAAAAAAGGAAAATATTTTTTTTTGTATACAGGGTGTTTGGCGCATGGACTGATATAATATTTTTGAATACTGATGGGGGGGATCAATTGTTGAATTTTAAAAGGGTTATAAATCATATTTTCATAACCATGACTCTTTTTATTAGGTTCCAAGGATGGAAAGGTAATAAATGACCCTACCAGTATCCCAAAAAAAATTGTCGGTTCGGGCGCCAAACAACCTGTATATTAATTATTATTGTATTCAATACGTGAAAATAAATAAAAAAAAAAATTTACAAATTATAAACTTTTTTAAAGTCAAAACTAATTGTGTAATTTCTCAATGTGATTTCAGATTTTCTACAGTAGGTTTCTATTCTACGTATTTTTATTAACTTTTAACTGAACTCTCCCTAGCATCTAATAACATCAAGCGCACGTACATACATACCACTACATAATATTCCACAAAAACTTTTATCCAGGGGGAATGTTCCCAATTTCCCTTATAACCCGGCAAAAAATCAACATCTTGGACCCGTAATATTTAGCTGCAAATCCGGGCAGGGTCAGAAGATAATCCAAGTTTAATTAATTTCGCACCGCCCTCACCCTTGTACACAGTAAAGCTAACATCAGTAAGGAAACGATCACAATCATTGTTTAAATAGCTAATAGAGTTGAAATACATATGTTTGCTTAATAATAAATTCTTAAAAAAATTTATTAGGTGCTGTTAGAGTATTCAATAAAACGATAAAATACAGAACAATTACTGTATTCTACTTTAAACAGATAATATTTTACAATACAATCCGCACGCCGCAATGACAGTCGTTGCCTAGCTGTCAGTTCTTCCCGCCGTCACGTGACCTGCGCGCGCAGGCCGCTCGCCCTACCGCCGCTACGCGGCAGCGGCGTATCCGCCGCCAAGTTTACAGTACTCTTGTTCTGGTTTATGAAATTTTACTTATTTATAGTATAATTCAGATTTTTTGCAGAAATTTGTTTGTTTAGTTCGATTTCAATTAGACAACGAATGGTTTTTTTTTAGTACAAAACTAACTGCCGAAAGTAGTTTCATTGTGTTTTAATCAAAAATTGGCTACTCTATGGATAGTATTAATGGTTTCACACTAGTATTCAACATCATCTTCCTAGCGTTATGACCCATGTTTAGACGAGGTCCGCTTCGACCATGATCCAGGATGTAGCGAGTCTGGTAATTACATTGAAGCGACTGCCGGTCTGACCTTCGTAACCCTAAGATAGGGGAACCAGACAATTTTTGGATCATGGTTACAAATCCAAAGTTGTTTGAATTTGCAGGGTTTCACACTAGTATTATAAATGTATTGAAATAGTATCAATAGTATAGTGTTATAAACTAATAAATTAAACTACAGCGATTGCGTTTTGCAAAGACCGTGTCACATGGCGCTCTCTCTGCCTACCCCGCTGGGGAATAGACGTGATGTTAGTTTAGTGTTTTGAATGGAGACTAAACAATGTTTGGTGGCAGTATTAATCTTTCGAACGTCGATAGTATTTTTGTTTCTACCAAAAGTATATTTACTTTAGAACTTACTAGCAACGTCTCCCAGTTCCACCTGCGTAGTTCCCATTCCCGTAGGAATACAGGGATAAAACATAGCCTATGTTACTCGTTGATAAAATAACTTTGCATTGGTGAAAGAATTTTACTAATCGGTCTAGTAGTTTCGGAGCCTTTTTAATGCAAACAAAAAAACTATCAAATCTTTACTCTTTGTAATATTAGTATAGATAAGCAACAATATCATAGATAGCATAGATTTTGTTAGAGAAGCGCATATCCATAGTATCAACAAGTATTTCAAAAATACTTTTGTGACTTTTTTTAATTACTGCTCTACAATAAAGGCATACCGATGTTTACTCTACTTTCCCAACTATGTTCTCCCACTAACATGTATATTACTGCACATTATTAAACTATTTGGGGGGGAAATTCATAACGGCCTTCAACAAAGTGGCGGAATTTCCCTTAAAACCTACTCAGGCTGAACGGAATTAAATTTTACTTAATCAATAGAGTATTTCCGTAGTTGATCGCTTTCCAAAAGTTCTACTGATAGATAAGTTATAAATAGATTATAATTATCCATGCCTGTTTCCATATTATTATTATTATTTTTAGTTACTCGGGTAATATAAGCAATATTATTCTAAAGTTTCATTAAATCCATTCAGTAGTTTTTGCGTGAAAGAGTAACAAACATCCATCCATACTAACAAACTTTCGCGTTTATAATAGTAGGGATGGACGGGTAGGCAGTCGGTTCGATGTTGATGATGACCAGACTCATTAAGTGCTGAATCATTGTGAAAGCGGTCCCTGACTTACGGAACATAGCCCAAGACAGAAGAAACGCGAACAAAAGAAGAACAAAATAATAGAATAATAAATGTCAGGGCTAAACCATAGACAAATATAAGTTACCACAACCGATTCGAACCAGTAAAATGCAACTCTATCCCAGAAGATTGACGAAGTATTACAGTAATAAACTGCACAGCTGTGTTCGTACAAACTATCAAAACCATACAAACTATCAGAAACTGCTCATAGTGATGTGTTTGATAGTTTTAACATTTAGACAGAGGACTGATTAGGGAGGAGTCCCTTATGAGTCTTGAATAATGTATCAACTGTTTTCGTTGCCTAGCATGTGGTGATATAGGCTCTCTGTTAAATGGCGAAAAAGCTATTTGTCAATACTATTGCACAATTTGATATCAAAACCGACTCAAGATTATTTTTCAAAAAAAATTTTTTAAGCAGTTTATTGCTCCTTGGATTCTACCTACCCCGTTAGAGAATAGACGTGAAGGTCTGTGTATATATACTATTATGACTGACAATTTCAATTCTCTAATACCGTGTTGGCGAATGTTTCTACAATCAGTCAGAAGACTGATCAGCGATTAATATCAATTAAGATTCCCATCGATTTTCCACGGTAACTAACACACCTTTGTGAGTTTAAGTATTCCAGTCACCGGCACATTTGCTGATTGCGACTCTTTGACGCGAGCCTCGAATGTGCGACCTTGTTCCGCCGGGATGAAATAAATGAAACGTGGCGTAAACCGAACGCTTGCATGATAATTAATGGAATAGGAAATTGAGGATTTTTTGCACAAAAACTAAGCCGTATTTTTGCTATAAGCTTAATTGGATTTCATCTTCATTAGAATGTAGTTTATACGAGCCTTTTGATAGCGTAATAACTCAGAAGTGATCATTTGGTATTAATATTCAATGTGTAAGTGGATTTGATCTTAATTAACAGTCTATACATTTAATACTTTCGATAATATAATATAGCCTAAAGGATAAATCATGTAAAGCTGTATTTTTTTTTTTTTTTTTACGAAACAAATTAAAGCAGAATTCTAGTCAATATAGCAAGAAATTCCACACATTAGATGAAAGTTATATTCATCGCAACATGACGCAAGTAACACTGCGCTTTAAAGCTTAACTAAAAACTTAAAAAGTACAATGCAAACCCCTACGTAATTTTTAATTCTATTCAGACAAAGGACTGACCACAAAGTCAGTCCTCTGTGTTAATGATACTCACTTTTATGCAAGATTTAAGTAAATAAGCCACCGGTGCAATTTTACTGGAAGATTGACCCTATGGTCAGTCCCCTGTCTCTGTAGTAATACTTAGATATTTTATGCTTTCATTTCCCATAGCAACACACACCGTTCTGGATGTTTTAAGCACTCAGGCCACTGGCTCGCATTTGCTGATTGCTTCTCTTTGACACGGCGGTCGAATGTGTGACTTTGTTCCTTTGGGGTGAAATAAATGGAAAGCGACGTTCTGCACCAAAAACTGACGGTTGGATAGTAAATATTGCATGGGATACATGACTATTTGTATTTTAGTCTATAGTTTTGTGAATATACAAGTTCCCTCGCTATTTATTATCATCGCTAAGGAAATTATATACCTATATAAATTCGTGCATAAATTGAAAATCGTCTTCTACCGACGAAGACGGTTGAAAACTAATGAATGTTGAGGAAGCGAGAGGTGTGTACCAGGAACGTAGCATATGGAAGAGTGTGATCTCTGCCTACCTGAAAAGCGATGATAGTACGTATGTAGGTAGTATGTATAAACATAAAAAATCAGCAGTTCGTGTCCAAGTTTGAAGTAGAACTTTCTTGCATCTGGGGCGCATGTTCTTACCATTGAGCTACCACCGCTATAAAACCGATCATTTTACTGGTTTTAGCTACAATAGTCGTATGCAGTAATCGTCATTAAATCAGCGCGGGTCGCGCATCGCGCCGATCACGCGCATTCACTCGTATGTAGGTCGCGCCATCATCATCAGGGACTAGGAACTGTGGAGGTGGCTCTTTACTTTGCACGCTAATCATCCAGTAGGTACATATTATTGTCCAATATTTTTGAAACAACAAAATGTTAAAGGTGACTAATGGTACATACATAACATCACGCCGATAATCCCAGAAGGGGTAGGCAGAGTCAAAGGGCAGTAGGCCCCTTTAACCACATTCAGCCAAAAACAAAACTGGGCTGGGTTAGATGGAAAATTGTGAAAAAATAGTGACGAGTGGCATTAGATTTGTATTTTGTGTAGGCGACGAGTTAGGCACTTGTCATAAATGTTCATTACATCTTATACACACAACACACACACATAACATAACATCACGCCCATAATCCCCGAAGGGGCAGGCAGAGTCAAGGGGGCAGCATGCCCCTTCAACCACATTCAGCCAAAAATAAAGTCGGGCTGGGTTAGATGGAAAATTGTGAAAAAGCAGTGACAAGCGGCTAACCTGTAGCCTACACAATCACACACCCAAAACCCGATATACCATTAGTCGCCTTTACGACATGCTAGACAAGAACCATAATTGGCATATTCTTTTTAAGTCCCTGACCAACATGGGACAGTGGGCTGGGTTAGATGGAAAGCTGTGAAAAAGGAGTGACAAGTGGCTAGCTCGTCGCCTACTCAGTCACATACCCAAAAGCCCGTAAACCATCTCATATTTGTTTGAATGTGGTTGAAGGACCGTATCACTGTTAGACTCGCTATATGCGATTGAGGGCGAAATGTATCTGTGTATGTATGCATGTATTTACGTATGTATGTAAACATTTTTGATTTTGATCATCACTGAACGTATCAAATCAATGCGGGTCGCTCATCGCCCGTCGTACCGCATTCACTCGTATGTAGGTCGCGCCAGTCGTCAGTGGGAACCAGGAATTGTGGAGGTGGCACTTTGATTGGTATACTACGCCATTTATCAACTTTACCAGACTACGCAATAAAAGAACGAGATGAGTATCTATCTACCTATTTGACTGGCCCGTTGGTCGAGTGGTCAGAGACCCTGGCCACGAAACCAAGGGTTGCGGGTTCGAATCACGATGTTTCGTGTGATGAACATGGACATTTGTACTCGAGTCATGGATGTTTATAATATTATTTGTATTAATAATATTAGCAGAGAAGAATATGATTATTATTTTTGAGCGAAAGTATGGTAGTGAAAATTATACTGCTTGGCCTCAAATGACTGGGGAAGCAGAATAGTGTTAGTTAAAGTCATCATCACATTCAGCCCACACTGGATCACTGCTGATTGCAAGACAAGGCCTCTCCGAAAGAACACCACTAGCCTTGATCTTTGTTTTTGCTCAACCTGTCTATTCTTGCCACCCCTCCACGTCTGTCACAAAACCAAGGGTCAAATGTTTCGTGCGATGAACATGGACATTTGTACTCGAGTCATGGATGTTTATAAACGTATTTAAGTAAGTCTATCCGTTCACCTAGTATCCATAGCACAAGCATAAGCTTAGTTTGGGACTAGGGAATTGGTGTGTCAGTCTGGAGGATTTATTTGTTATTTATTTTATTTATTTATATATTCTGTCTTATGATTTTCTCGTATCAAATGACTTGAAATTTAAGAAGAAAATGAGTTTTCTTCTCACAATTACTTGAATTAATTTTAGGGCCGTCATTGCATAAACGAATATTTATTGCACATATTGTAACTTTGGAAATACTAAGTCTAGTATAAAGAAGGCAAGCACCTTAGCCTTCGCCTTTATCTACTTATATAAGTTAATAAAGGTAGAGTCTTTATTTAATTTTCCAACCTCTAACTATCTAAATGAGGTATGTAAATGGCAAGTGCCGTCATTATTTCCCAACCCTCATTTCTTTTATTATCTACCTATATTTGACAAGCTCGATGGCGCATTTGGTAGTGACCCTGCCCCATGCGCCAACAGTTGTAGGTTCGATCCCCACCCAGGACAAACATTCGTGTGATGAATACTTGTGTTTGTTCTGTGTCTGGGTGTTAATATCTAATATTTAAGTATATATTTGTAATACCACTGTTGTTTCTGATATCCGTAACACAAGTGCTTAAGCTACTTACTTCGGAGTCAGATCAATGTATGTGATGTCGTTGAATATTTATTTATATAGATGAAGTAGCTTGATGATGGCTGACCGAGACGCATGGAAAATGGGAGAAGAACAAGCGGGTGATTATATGAAGTAAATATGTAAATGGCAAGTTCCTTCATTTAATTCCCCGACCTTCATTCTACCTATCCAAATGAAGTCTAAAAAGTGCCGTCTCAATCCCTTCGCATCGGCTGGCAGCGCAGATTGCCAATTACAATTCTTCCGGCCGCGCGCCAATCTTTTCATTTCGCTCACCGGGTTCCGTATAGAGCGTAAGTGGCTAATTGCATGCCCATTAGTTTTCTACGCTTAGCTTTAGCCGTGGTGATTCGGTAAATCATTTTACCGAAGCTAGGAGCCGAGTTTCAGCCCTCTTAATAATATAAAGAATTTTTAATTCATACTTCCATACTTACGTGGAGCGGTGGTAGCTCAATGGTAAGGACACGCGCCTCTTAACCGAGGAGTGCGGGTTCAAACCCGGGCATGTACCTCTGGATTTTTCAAATCTATGTACGTATTTATACCACTAGCTCGACGGTGAGGGAAAACCTCGTGATGAAACCTGCAAATTCAAACAACTTTGAATTTGTAACCATGATCCAAAAATTGTCTGGTTCCCCTATCTTAGGGTTGCGAAGGTCAGACCGGCAGTCGCTTCAATGTAATTAGCAGACACGCTAAATCCTGGATCACGGTCTAAGCGGACCCCGTCTAAGCACGGGACATAACGCTAAGAGGATGATGACTTCCATACTTACGTGACTACAAACTTATTTATCCTTTTGTTTTAATTCTGCTATAATTCTAATTGGCAAATTTCTCAATCAACGTGCTCCCTATGTTTTGTAAAGAGTTCCCAATATAAATAAGCACTTGAGTATTTACAATTTTGAGAATTTAGAGTTACGTGCCCGGATATGAACTAATATTATACCCCTTATAAGTAGGACACGTGTTCTCACCATTAAGCTATCTAGCAAATGCAAGTAATGCTCCCATTAATATGCGCAGCTTAGCTCAGATCTGACAACGCCTGGACACAGGAAGATGAGACGGATTTATAGCCAGTCGTGACGGATACACGGATCTGTTAATCGTTGGTTTTACACTATGGTACTGTCAAGGATGTTACGTGATGTTACATACATACATACATAACATCACGCCCATAATCCCCGAAGGCGTAGGCAGAGTTAAAAGGACAGTAGGCCCCTTCAACAGCATTCAGCCAAAAATAAAACTGGGCTGGGTTAGATGGAAAATTGTAAAAAAAAGCAGTGACAAGTGGCTAGTTTGTCGCCTACACAATCACATACCCAAAGCCCCATATACCATTAGTCGCCTTTTAAGATATGCTAGGCAAGAAACACAGTTGGCAAATTGTTTTTAAGTCCCAGACCGACACGGGACAACGTGGTGTAGTTTCCTGTTTATGTGGCGATTTGTCCCGTTCTTTATTGGAATCCTCTAAGACTTTTTTATTCTACCTGAAGGTTGTCTGCAACAGATTGCTATAAGAGATAAGATCGCCTACATTGTACTGTATTTATCTGTGTGCTAATGTTCTGTATATTATCATGTATATCTAACTATCAATCTATATGGTCTTTTAAATTGAACTTGACTGCCGTTAGACCTTTGTAACTGCTAGTGAAAAAGGGAAGAAGACAATTTGGATCATAGATATAAATCCATAGGTATTTGATGTATTGATTTCCTTAATACATACATATATAACATCACGCCTATAATCCCGGAAGGAGTATACAGAATCAAAGGGACAGCAGGCCCCTTTAACCACATTCAGCCAAAAACAAAACTGGGCTGGACTGGGTTAGATGGAAAATTGTGAAAAAGTAGTGACAAGTGGCTAGCTTTTCGCCTACATAATCACATACCCAAAACCCGATATACCATTAGTCGCCTTTTATGACATGCTAGGCAAGAACCAATTAATATGTTTCATTAACTTGCTTACGACACCTTTGATGTTGCAAATATCCATTGACAACGGTAACAGATTACCATTAAGCAGACCGAGCTAGCATACTGCCTGCATGATATATACCATGTATCAACTACAATTCAAAAGATAAAACCTTGATAATGAAATGAAATGAAATGATTTATTTCTGCAAGTAGATTTGTAACAAATTCTTTTGCACATCACACTTTTTTTCCTTACCAGCACCTCGACGTGAATGGCCTGATGAGAAGAGAGCACGAAACTCAACAAATAGCCTTTTTTAAAAACATGTTTTACTTATCTCTAATAGGTACATTAAATTATCATGACTACAAATTTTACTGTGCATGCGAGCAGATTATCTTGTCCAAACATTTTTATCATTTAAATAATCGTCTATTTTGTAGTATCCTTTTCTCATTTAACATGATTTAATATAAGACTTGTGGGTAAGTAATTCAACAATATTTTCAGGCAGTTTAATAAATATTTTTATGCTTAGACCTACAAATGAACCATGATACAAAAAGGGACCAGTATTTAGGCTATAGTGAGAGTCTCCCGTTGGCACCACTTGGAACCCTAAAAACACATTAGGTAAACAATGCACCCAGTAACATTAACATATGTAAACGTTTAACGTACATTCCGTGACAACGACGGGCCCAGGTGGACGTCCGCTTGGCAAGCCGCCAGTGTACATCGTTAATTTCTTTCAACGTTCTGTCATGTCTTTTGGCGGTTTTTGTTTCTTTTTGTACTTCCTCAAGATAGTAATACTTACAGCGGTAGCCTAATGGTGAAAACTGGTACCTTACATGCGAATTTATAAGTAGAACGCGAGGTCATGACTTTTATCTGCAAATTATTGCTAATTTTACAGGCCCGTTGGTCGAGTGGTCAGAGACCCTGACTACGAAACTAAGGGTCGCGAGTTCCAATCCCGCTAGGGGCAACTGTTTTGTGTGATGAACATGGGCATTTGTACCTACTCGAGTCTTTAGCTATGTCTATCCTTTCATCTAATATATAGCTTAGTAGGAAACTAGAGAACTTGTGTGTCAGTCTGGAGAAAAAAAAATGTCAATGGACATATTTATCATGATTGTTGAAGATATAAATTTCAGTGAACTCCCGCTTTTATTCAGTTTATAAAACCAATCTACCAGTTATCACTTATCACTAATGAGAGTAATCAACTTAACATCAAGTCGTGTTAATAATAATAGACTCAGAAGCAAATGAGCAGGGGCGCTAAACTGTTCTTGTAAATTATGAAGTTATGAATTATGAACAATTTTTTTGCGTGAAATTTGTATCCTTTGAATTTAAGTTAAATATATTCCAACACGCCTGCAAACCTTGAAGGCAGAGTCATAAAAACCAAAAAAATAAACCACAGTCAAATTCATAGACTCAGTTACATGGAGAATTATGGAAAAATAGTGAAAAAAAAGGTCATGCTTGATAGTGGTATACTTTGTAAGAAAAAGGTTGATGGAAATTGAAATAGATTTTATTTGGCCCTTAAATCGTTATTCAAACATAGGTTCTATATAATTTCGATCTACGGTCATCTTCCTAGCGTTATGTCCCGTGCTTAGACGGGGTCCGCTTAGACCATGATCCAGGATTTAGCGAGTCCGGTAATTACATCGAAGCGACTGCCAATCTGACCTTCGTAACCCTAAGATAGGGGAACCAGACAATTTTTGGATCATGGTTACAAATCCAAAGTGGTTTGAATTTGCAGGTTTCATTACGATGTTTTCTCTCACCGCCGAGCTAGTGGTATAAATACGTACATAGATTTAAAAAATCCAGAGGTACATGAACGGGTTTGAACCCACACTCCTCGGTTAAAGGCGCGTGTCTTTGCCATTGAGCTACCACCGCGTCAATTCTTTTGCAGGCAATAAGAAACTTGTTTAACATAAAACATCTATTTTCAAGTAATTTCATGAAAACGCCAATACTATAACAATCATGACATTAATGTCAAACATGACCACTTTACTAATATAATGACTTTCAAATGGCAATTAAAATGATTTCTCTTTGAAATGTCTATAACGACATTTTAAGCTCACAGAAGTGGATGCAGTAAAATTTTAATGGATTCCAGATGGCCGTGTGTCGTTTTGCGGTGTGGACGCAAAATGGAGATTTGGCTTTTGTACCTGACTTTGCCTGGGATTTTGGGTGGATGGTGGTGTAAGTTATATTTTACTATAATTTATCCGCGGCTCCGTCTGTTGCAGAGATTTTCACAACGTAAAAACCCTTAGTCCTATGTTAGTCTAGGACTGCAAAATAATGTAGGTACTAATTGTCTAGCTTCTCGTAAGGGGTGACTAATTGTGAATTTAACATTGGATTTGTGATTATTTAGACGAAGATTTAGCCTTGTCACATTTTTTTACAATTTCCCATCTAACCCTCCTTTTTTTTACTAGTCCGTGATTTGTATAGAATTATAGTTAGAAATAACGCTACTGCAAATAAACTAGTTATGATTTATATAGTACATACATACCATCGTACCCGCAATACCCAAAAGGGTAGGTGAAGTCCAGGGATAAATAATTTCCATAAACCACATTTAGCCAAAAAATTTAACTAGAATGGGTTAGATAAGAAATTGTAAAAACAAGTGGCTAGCTCGTCGCCTACACAATCACACACCCAAAACCCGATATACCATTAGTCGCCATTTACGACATGCTAGGCAAAGAACACAATGGCATATTATTTTTAAGTTCCAAACCAACATGGTACATTGACATAGCCATTTCTTGTTCTTCCAGGGAAGTATGAAGGCTTCCAAATACCAAACTACTTGAATCCACGGTTCACGAGGAAGCCTGGGTGGACGACCGAAAAGCCGTTTCGGTTCGAAGGTGTAGACTATGACGCTATGCCAACACCATTAAAGACATACAATCAAGATTGTCACTCACATTTTTTTCGATGTCTGCGATACACGTAAGTCAAAATCTACTGTTCTCAAGTAGGTTAAGAGAAACGTACGGTACGGTAATTACAGTAAGTAAGTATCGAAGGTCAGCAGTGTCTTTTCATCACCAGCATCATGTGTTGGATCTGGCAGAGCTAAAATTGTCCTAGAATCAGCTGGATTGCTTGATTCAGCATTCCTAACCTTGGAGAGATTGAAATCCAGCGACATTGAACCAGCACATGTCACAGGATCCAGCACGCTTATAGTTGTGCTGAGCCGAACTCAATTACTGGATCCAGCAATAAAATCCTAGTCAGCATCTTCCTATACTGTCTAGCGAGTCCCGTGTTTAGTCAGGGTCTGCTTAAACTTTGATCCAGGATTTAGCTAGTCTGGTTAGTGCATTGAAGCAACTACATTTCTGACCTTCGTAATCTTTAATATAAAAATGAATCGCTGAATGTTTTGCATTTGAAGCGCAAATCTCGGTAACAGCTGAACAGATTTCCCTAATTCATTTTTAGTTGTGTTTTTTTTGTCCAGTAATTTTTTTTATGAAAGAAAAAAAAAGTTGCGCAGTGAATAAAAAAATGGGTATTGAAAATCCGAGAAAGGGGTGCTACGAAGTGCGCTGGGTCAACTAGACCTAAATAGGGGAACCAGAAAAATTGGATCACGGATCTTCATCAATAGTTATTTAAAGGTGCAGATTTTATGACCCTTACTGCTGTGCAAGTGGTAAAAATGCATACACAGATTTCATTTCAGAGAAATTCAGGAGTATGGTCGTAGACTGAACCAGCACGTCCTTATTAATCAACCTTAATATATACTTAATATATATTTAGTTTAGTTAGTTTAATATATACTGTTTCAGTGTCATGTTACAACCTATGTGTGCATTTAATAAACATACAGGATATTTCGAAAATTACTACAGCCTTTGCGAAGTTGATTTGAAGAATTGCTTGCATAGACAAAAAGAAGGTAACCGTTTTACAGGATGGGCCATGCAAGGTCAAGGTATGGTGATTTTTATTCTGTTCTATTTACCTTGGTAATGTTATTATGTTTATTATCACTTTCTTCCCTTTCTTTCTTGGAGCGGTGGTTGGTCAATAGTAAGGATATGCGACTCTTAACCGAGTGATGCGGGTTCTCAAGCACGTTTCTCTGAATTTTTCAAATCTATGTACACACGAGGGAAAACATCGTGATGAAACTTGCAAATTCAAGCAATTTTGGATTTGTAACCATAATCCAAAAAATGTCTGGTCCCCCTGTCTTAGGGACACGTAGCTCAGATTGGCAGTCGCTTCATTTTAATTACCAGACTTGCTAAATCTTGGAACATGGTCTAAACGGACTCCGTCTAAGCACGGGACATAACGCTAGGAAGATGATATCACATTATTTTCCATGTTCATTCATCATTTGCACAACCGAGGCCTGGAACTCAGAAATAATGTTCCAACCGTGTTCCTCGCCTAGCATGTCGTAAAAGGCTACTAATAGTGTATTGGACATTGAATTTTAGATCATTTAGGCGACGAGCTAGTCTCCTGTCTCTACAGCTTTTCAACTAACCCAGCTCAATTTTATTTTTGGTTAAATGTAGTTTAAGGATAGTGCTCGTTAGACTCTGCATCTCTTCAGGGTTACGGGCATAATGGCTATATATGTATGAATCATCTTCTTAGTGATATGTCTCGCCCTTAATGGAGATGCCTAGCCCGCTAGGGAAGTGGCGTGAAGTTTAGTTAGTTACTTTTTTTTAATGGAGATCCATCTGTCTTTCTGTAATAGCATACATGAAAAAACATTTAATGCCAAATATGAAAAAAAATGTAATGCGAGTCAGGTGAATAAGTACCGCGTCATATGGCGCTCAGTTCAATCTGCCTATCAGAGATATTGACTTAACTAACTTGACACCATAAGTTACTTACTTAGGTGCTTACATTAATTATTTATTGAGAAAATTCATACTTGGTTTTGAATTTGATGTCCAATTTTTGTCTGCGACTTAAAAAGAATGTGCCAACTTTGTTTTTTCATGTCTGCCTTCATGTCATCAAAGGCGACTAATTGTATATCGGGTTTTAGGTATATGATTATGTAGGCGATGAGCCACATGACAAAGTTTTCCATATAACCCAGTCCAGTCTTATTTTTGGCTGAATGCGGTTAAAGGGGACTGCTGTCCTTTTGACTCTGGCTACCCTTTCGGGGATTACGGGCGTGAAGTTATGTTATGTTATGTTACGGGCTATTAAGACAAAAGAAGCGAGTGAGTTTCTCTCTGCCTACCATGCCAGGGGTATTGACAAGCTTACTATTTTCATACTATAAGCTACTTACTATGTTGTTCAAATTAATTCCTATTTTAAGAATATTAATATGTACTTAAATTTTTAGACGTCGTATTCTTCAATGGAGAAGGTTTTAACTGTGTGCAGTACGCAAGATCTGGGAACATGATAGACTCATACTTTGGTCCAGGAACTTCGGAAGAGTTCAAAAAGCAAGGCCTGAAGAGTTACCATTACCAAAATCAAACATTTTACCTGTAACATTAATTTTAACGCGTCAGGTAAAATTTCACTCGAGTTTAATGCATTTCTACTGAAATGGTAGAAGGGCCTACCTACTGGTAGAAGAGCATATTAAAATGTATAAATAAGAATCTATGTATTTTTTATCTATATGGAATTCTCCAAATAAATAATGTTAAATATTACACATAAAATAAGGCTTTATATTTTTTGCATTTATCCAATTACTTGTTAATACACATGGTATCTAGAATGTCGTATGATAGTTACCAAATATATTGGGAAAAGTTTATGTTTGTTACTGGTTTTTACATTCACCAATAACTAGTTCCCTTCTTCTATTTGTACCTGAAACAAATACATTAAATATTATTTGTATTAATAATATTAGCAGAGAAGAATATGATTATAATTTGGAGCGAAAGTATGGAAGTGAAAATAGACTATTTGACAGTATGAAAAATAATTACTTATTTATTGTCATCCGCGTTACTTGCGAATTTTAAAAGCGATTTCCATTAATAAGTATAAAAAAAATTGAATATTTTGACCAAAAAACCCAAAATAAAATTAATTTATTTTGAGTAGGAGCCACGTGACCGTAAACGGTTGTGATTGGCTATATGTATTGTGACGTCGCACGTCTGTGAACCACCACTTCTACCATTTTATAAATATATTATTTTATATAAAATACTTAACAAAAATTTGAATTAATGTTATTCCTAGAGTCCTTATACATCATTAAATAAAGTGCGATGGTTTTCAAAAACCAGTCAAATAGCCTACTATACTGCTTGGCCCCAGATGACCTGATTGCAAGACAAGGCCTCTCCGAAAGAACACCACTAGGCTTGATCTTTGTCTTTTCAACCTGTCTATGCTTGCCACCCCTCCACGTCTGCCACAAAACCAAGGGTCAAATGTTTCGTACGATGAACATGGACATTTGTTCTCGAGTCATGGATGTTTATAAACGTATTTAAGAATGGCTATCTGTTACCTAGTATACATAGTATAAGGATACATACTTAGTTTGTAGCTAGAGTATTGGTGTGTGTCAGTCTAGAGAATTTATATAGTTTTTTTTCCGTCTTACCATACGTATGCCATGACATCTCGATTTAAAATAAAGACTTTAAATTGTGCTGTCTACAATTATTACACCCGATTTCGTAAACGCCAGCCGCTCGGACTATAACGCAAATAGCTAAGGGCCTCGTTGACCTGTTTGCCTAGGCCTAGCTGGTTGCGGTCTAATTAGTGCTTGGGACAATGCCTAACTGTCAACATTGGGACACCCCATTTGGCCTGAATTGAACTGGAGTTTTTTAACACTCTAAAAAATAAGTTGGGTAAGCTTTTTTGACGAAATAAATAGATTTGGGTTAAATGTATATACAATTTCAAAAAAAAAACCAAAGAAAAGCACAAGAATAGAACAAGGTAGATGTCTGTTAATGACATAACAATTTATATTTAACGAGAGTTCTAAATAAGTTTATATTATGTACCTATGTATAAAGCAATAAATAAATAAATATCTACTACGTCACAAACATTGATCTGACTCCGAGATAAGTAGCTTAAGCACTTGTGTTACGGATATCAGAATTAACAGTGATATTACAAATATATACTTAAATAACTAATTAACTAAAAAACTTTACGCCACTTCCCTAGCGGGGTAGGCAGAGAGAACCGAATATACTTAAATATTGGATATTAATACCCAGACACAGAACAAACAGAGGTATTTATTATGTGAATGTTTGTCCTGAGTGAGGATCGAACTCACAACTCTTGGCGCATGGGGTAGGGTCCCCATCAAATGCGTTATCGAGTCAGTCAAAAAAAAAATGTATTTATTAGAAAAATAAAACTTCCCATAGTGGCACTACTTAATCTTTATCAGATTATTCACAAGAATTGGTAGTCATTAATCATTAAAAATGTTTTTTTCTTAATTTTACATTCTAAACTTTATAAAATTATGTTTAAAATCCCAAGGCTTTAAATTTTTATATAAGACGACAAAAGCAAGTAGGTACAGACCTGGAACAATTGAAGCAGTAAAATTAAAAACCCATATACATTCGCTGATAAACACAATACCGTTCGAACAGTCAGATCAACAAAATATTGGAAGATGCATATTCTTCCCAAAAATACGACAACGTTTATTTCCACGCAAATAGAAATCCCCTGACTTGACTACATAACAAATTGGAGAAGTCCAATTATACCCACTCATTGAATTAAACGAGTCGTGATAATTTAACGAACATTCCAGCCCTTGTTATGGAGATGGGGGGAAATAAAAGAAACGCCTCTTACCACTCGCGCTGTGGAGGGCACCCAGAGAACGCTTTGATATGGGAGAAATTTCTCCAGAAGACATTTTGTACGGTGCAATAGATATTTTGTTATAAATGGCAATAAAATGACAGTATTGCTAAGCTTTTATAAAGTGGATATATTAAACTAGCTTTGTATTAAATAAAGTGTATTTTAGGAATATGCTAGAGGCAAATAAAAAACAAATTGGAGTGATTTAAATTTGACGGTTTCGATGATTTTGTCGAAATTGGTACGCATTATATAAGATTTATCAAAAATGTAAGATGCAAAATATTCAGTATAATTAACTCGATATTGTGCAAATTATTAAACTCTTGCAAAAAGTAATGATTGAACCACGCACTAGAAAAAAAAAGTGAAGCCACGTTTATGCATGTGTGAGTGAGATTCATACGGATGCCTGATAGCCAAAATTCGTCGGAGCACTTATTTCAACGTGTGACGTAAGTTGCGTGTAAAGTTGGAGCACCTGCGGAGCTTCAACATCTAGTTAGTGGCGCGGAGTCCTTCTTTTTTTATTAGTCCGTGGATTGAACTAACATTTTCAAATGTGACCTGCAATATTTTTTTTGTTGTTTGGATTTATAGTGACAACAAAGAAATTTTCTTGATTATTTTCTAATCTGGATTGAAACCAGGTACTATAATAATATTGTAATAGGTGATTGAACCTGATTTTATTCGGCATATGTAAACTCATAGGTACTCATCTAGCATATCTTCAAAGAATTTTAGGCGTACTGCACAAATAACGATAGTTTGACCGGACGCTTGGAGTTATAGACCTTGGATCTGAAACAAATGTGGAAGGTTCAAGTCTCGGAGCAAATGATGTAAATCGTGTGATTCACCCCGTTCATCTCCTTGAATCATGGTCAATCAACATCATATTGATAAGTTTAAGCAAGTATATCTGTTATCCAGTATCTACAGCACAAGCATACTTGCCTAGTTCCGAGTTAGGCTATTTGTGGCTATATGTAGTCTGAAGTAGGAAAAAAGCTGTAGCCAGATAAGAAAGCCTTAGTTAAAATAAATGTAAGTTTAAATTACAAGGTAATGCAGATAGAAAGTTGCTCCGAGCGCCATCTGGCGTGGTACGGGAAACTTCTCAATCCAGCGATACCACCCGGCTCTAACTAATGTACATAAATCCAGCTTTATTAATTCTAGCCCCGGTTTTAAAACAGATCCCCTTTTGTTTGGAAGCAAATCTCCTTCTATTTAATTTGTAACGGTACTCCAGTGAGAATTTTTGTTTAGGACAGATTTAGTGTTTGTATGGTTGAATTATTTTATCGTCCGTGTTGTACTACGGTCAGGAAAGTTATTAAAACACAAAATATTACGTTTTTTCTAATATGTTTCGTGTTTTTGCCATATAACATTAACCATAAACGCGGGTGAAACCGCGGGCACAGCTTGTTCTATAAACTTAACTAAACACATAGCGTAATAGTATGTAACATGTATCTATTATCTGTTATACTAACATACCACTCTCATAGTTTTCTGCTTATTACAACATCATGAAGACTTACAAAACTATAAATCACTCCTCAAGCGACAGACTATAAAATATACATTATGAATATTCGTCAAAGGTACTAATGGCAAGTAGTAGAGTACTACCGTTCTCTCATTATGTGTCAAACAGCGAATTGCTAATGCTTCAACGAAACTTTAGTATCAGAACTCGAACAAAGATTCAACCATCTCTTCGAAGTACTTCAAACTAAAATCTTCTATAATGAAGGGGCAACTTCATACTACTGTTGGCATTTAAACAGTGCACGGTGTAAGTTGCTCTGCGACAAAGGATATAGTAATGAGGTCAGATTCCAGCCAACTTTCCACAGGACTTTGCTCGGTGAGGGAAATAACAAGGTCAGAATTCCATTACTACGACTATTCAAAATATTAATGTGGCTTCCATAATGGGCTGTATATTATGAAATGATGAATACATTGGAAATGGCCCTCCTTCGTACAGTGATTTACACCTTACTTTATTATAATGATTAACAAACAATAAAATTTTATCATCATCATCAACATTATTATTAGGTAATAGCCTTAAACTATTGAAAAATAAAACGATTTTATTTGCAAAACAACAAACGTGTTGAATTAGTTTAACACCTCCTTTCTTCTCATCCGGTTTTGTCAATAGGGTGAAAAATTTCAGTGCAGGATAATTCATTCGTGATTAAGTCGTTATAATCGTAATTCATTAAAAACGCAAGTGTATCACAAGGTAGCAATATGTCCCCTTATCTTTATCTTGCTCCAAATCACACGTACCCCTTAAAACTCAAACTACAAAGTAGCAAAACTTGCCGACATTGTTTGCAACCGCTTCAAAGAAGCGCTTCAAACTAAAGTCTTCAATAATGGAGGGTTCTTCCATAGCACTTTTGGCATTTAAACAGTGCAGAGGTATTAAGTTGCGAGACAAAGGGCGACGTAATGAGGATGGATTCCGGAGGACTTTTCGCAGGATTTCACTGTGAAATAACAAGGTTCGTATAATGGTCTGTCACTACTATTATATCTAATGAAATAACTGTTAAATGTACGAAACATACATTTAAATTAAAAATAGACTTTACCTACCCATTCGGATATTACGGGCGTAATGATAGTATGTATATATGTTAAGTTATCATAAAATGTCCTAAGTATACCTTAAAATAGTAAAATAAATTAACTTTATGTCATTACGCCGTCGGATTCTAGCTAACTTTCAACGTTAAACCCTTTGTATATATAAAATGCTTAATTTACTTAATATATGATTACATAAGTTTCATAAAACTCTTTATTAAATATAAATTAACGATTGATTTTAATTAGGATGACTTTTTCATAGCTAAGGGATAGAAAACTCGTAATAATTTTTAATAAATAAGTTATGTAACATGTTTTTGGTTTTGTTCATGTATATATCTAAAATAGATAACTATAAAAATAATCATATGAAGCCCCTCAATGACCTCTTGCGATAAATCACAGAAATAGTGAAGGAAATGTTAGAGAAAGGCTGTTGTGCTTTTATTTATAAATGTGATCTTTTTATAAGAACTAAACTAGGAAAAGAGCGTAGGTTAAAGCTTGTTATATATGCTATTGAAAACGTATTTTTAGTAATTGTATATTTAGAAACCGTTTCTATAAATTCTATGGAAAAATATGAAAATAAACCATAAACATATATTAGTACCTACATCTATAACACACTATTATAAGACAATCTAAATGTTAATAAAAATATCTCAAATACTCAGAAAAAATATTTTATGATCTTTGCGGCTGCACCCGTTTAAGATTCAGTCTATCAAAACACTACTAAAGGTCGCGTATTCGGATCCTGTAAGAAGCAAATATTCGTGTGATGAACAAGGCCATTCGTACTCAAATCTTTGATGTTTATAATGGGATTTAAATATTCATGTTACTTAGTATCCTTAGCGCAATTCTACTGCTTACTACGAAATTGGTGTACGAGTCTGAAAAATTTATTAAATAGACCTTCTGACAAAAAAGGCATCCGGGAAAAATCAAGAAATTCTACTGCAAAAAGTAAAGTCAGACATCCCTTATCTTACGCCTCAGAATAGTGAGGGTGACATCAATTCATTACGTCAGTGTAACAAATGAGCCTAGTTAGCAATTGTTACACTGATTAATCGTGAAATTAGATTATAATGTGACAAATGACTGCAGGGCATGGAATGTTTGGAACGTTTTTGTCTGACGTTAAGACCGAGCTGAGAATGGAATTGTGGGTGTTGAATTTCATCGTCTAAATGTGACACCTACAACATAACATCACGCCCATAATAAAGAGGTAGGCAGAGTCAAAGGGATAGCAGGCCCTTTTAACCACATTTAGCCAAAAATAAAACTGGGCTGGGTTAGATGGAACATTGTGAAAAAGTAGTGACAAGTGGCTAGCTTCTTGCCTACACAATCACATACCCAAAACCCGATATACCATTAGTTGCCTTTTACGACATGTTAGGTAAGAAGCACAGTTGGCACATTATTTTTAAGTCCCAGACCAACACGGGACAACGGGCTGGGTTAGATGGAAAATTTCAAAAAGTAGTGACAAGTGGCTATCTCGTCGCCTTTAGCCAAAAATAAAGCTGGGCTGTTATTTTTGGCTAAATGTGGTTAAAGGGGACTGCTGTCCTTTTGACACTGCCTACCCCTTCAAAACTTACGGGCGTGATGTTATGTAACATCATACAGGTAAGCGATAATATCAGTTATCAATCAACACTTTTTCAATATTCTTAACAGAAGGTTGTTAAACATACTGCGAGTAATGAGATTATGTATATACATTCATATAATCACGCCCGCAATCCCCGATGGGGCAGGCCGAGTCATAATGTATGGTCTATAATATTCTTGACTGAAATTTATAGAGAGAGAATATTGTGATACCGTTGTATCAGTTAAGAGTAATTAGATATTTCGGCACAAATTTAAAAGTTAATTAACCCTAGGAGTCTCAAGGCCAAATCTATAGAAAAGAACCAGCAAGAAACTAAGCTTCCATTTACTAAGCGACAACTACACATATTTTTATCTCCAGATGATCAGCACCAATTGTTTACTCCGAGACATGTCGCGCAGTTACACTTAAAATCTACTCAATTGAATGATTGGTCTGAACGATTCAGTGGGTCAATAGCTCCATACAATTGAGAAAGGTCTGTGACCTTTTAATTTATTTGCTGATTTTTTGAGTAGATTGCGCTTTGTGATCTAATTCGTGTGTAAATGAGATGATCTAGACTGACAAGTAATCGGGGTTAGAATTTCTCGTTTGGTTAAGTAAGTTTCAGATATCTTTATAATGTTCCGTCACTTGACGGTCATATAAATAAATAATAATAAATAAATAAATTCAGACTACATCACATACATTGATCTGACTCCGTGGTAAGTAGCTTAAACACTTGTGTTCCAGATATCAGAAACAACAGTGGTATTACAAATATATACTTAAATACTGAATATTAACACCCAGACACAGAACAAACACAAGTATTCATCACACGAATATTTGTCCTGAGTGGGGATCGAACCCACAACTCTTGGCGCATGGGGCAAGATCACTACCGAATGCGCCATCGAGCCAGTCAAATATACGCTCTAGGAAATCTTATTTAAGTTAGCGATTTATAATAATAAAATTTTGGATCAAAGGCTTAACTGAATCCGATAAAGCACTGGACTTACCGATATGATGACGATTTATAATTATTATGAATTAGAAACTTTGTGATGTTCTCGGATCGTGTCAAGTATCTATTTTGCATGCAGCTATTAATATAATTCATCATCTTCCTAGCGTTATGTCCCGTGTTTAGACGGGGTCCGCTTAGACCATGATCCAGGATTTAGCGAGTCTGGTAATTACATTGAAGCGACTGCCTATCTGACCTTCGTAACCCTAAGATAGGGGAACCAGACAATTTTTGGATCATGGTTACAAATCCAAAGTTCTTTGAATTTGCAGGTTTCATCACGATGTTTTCCCTCACCGTCGAGCTAGTAGTATAAATACGTACATAGATTTTAAAAATCCAGAGGTACGTGCCCGGGTTTGAACCAGCACTCCTTGGTTAAGAGGCGCGTGTCCTTACCATTGAGCTACCACCGCAGCTATTAATATAATTATTAAGGAAAAAAAATGTGTAGCGTATACTTTACCAAAATGCAATATCATATGGGTTACATGAGTAGTAATACTTATTCCGTAGCTCACTCGCGATAAGGCAAATATTACTCAAATTTGGCTAGCTGATTTTTTTTTTAACAACATTTTGCAATTTAGTTTAAAAATACAAAACCATAATGGCGACGGATGCCGAACCTACTTGGTATATCCTACGTACCTATACCTACCAACACACACATAAATAGAAAGAGGGATGGGGCGGGTTGGAGGTTAAAGATAGATACATCACCCTTACATTGGCTCACTTTCCACTCAATTAAACGGACTAAAATTACAATATACAAACCTTACGGGTACAGATAAATAAAAGTATTCATGTTGAAAAGAAATTGATAGAACTTTAATTACTTGAAGACCTTTTTAGCTATAGATTTAATTTGTGATTGATATACACGACCGTAAAAAAAAATGCGCTGGTGAAACCACGGGCTAATGCTAGTTTTGGTATTTGAATGGCTTATGTTTTTCTATACTTCAAATGTTGTTTGCAAGAAACAGTTACTACCGATATAACAACTTCATTAGTCGGGAGTCGAGATGTATATTTTTGGGCATTTACCAATCTGTCTTTGGAAATATAATATACTATCCTGATTTACTCCGGTCGTAATAATTCTCTGTTGTATTAGGCAATGGGAAGCACGGATGAGAGCGTGCATTATGATTTTTTAATTCTGGATCCAGCAATCACAATTATAGCTTTGCTAAAACCAAGGAACATGTGCTGGTTCAATGCCGCTGGATTTCAATTCCTACTAGTTATTGAAATAATTGATCAAGCAATCCAGCTGAGTCCAGGACAATTTTAGCTCTGCAAAAATTGACACTGGATTGCAATACCTAGGTGCATTCACCTAGGGATTGCAATCGGTGGAAAAAATGACACTGGCACATCCTAGGTGAATGCACCTAGGTATTGCAATCCAGCGTAATTATTTTGCAACGCTAAAATTGTCCTGGATTCGGCTGGATTGCTTGATCCAGCATTCCAATCTCAGAATTTATTTTTTACAGGGTCAATAGAATGGGTGAAACAAAATTACATTTGATAACAAGGAAAGTCCAAAAGACGCCTGCTCCCGACAGACTTCAATTCAGATTCACCACCTAAACAAAACTCCGTCGAAATCCGTTAACTCGAACCAACTCGTTCGAAACAGTTCAGGATCGTTTGGATTTGCGGCGCCGAACTCATCTGGCTCGTCTAAATTGTCGATTATAAAACGGTAATCGGTTTACCGGGATGCTGCAACGACGACAGATCGGTAATTTGGCGTTGGCTTTTATAACTTGACTGGTTTCCGATGCGATTTGAATTTGGGCGCATTTAAATGTACTTTTTGCAGTTGAACTTTAGCTGCACTAAAACAGCTGAGTTGCATTATGAAGGACAAAGTTTTCAAACTCGACTGGCTCGATGGCGCATTTGGTAGTGACCCTGCCCCGTGTGTCAAGAGTTGTGGGTTCGATCCCCACCAGGACAAAAATTCGTGTGATGAATACTTGTGTTTGTTCTGTGTCTGGGTGTTAATATTTCATATATTTAAGTATATATTTGTAATACCTCTGTTGATTCTGATATCCGTAACACAAGTGCTTAAGCTACTTACCTCGGAATGACATCAATGTATGTGATGTAGTCGGATATTTTATTTATACAAACACAAACAAACAAACTTAGAAACCTGTCAGTAACCTCTTGAACAAAATCATTACCTTCATCTTTCCACCAAAACTTTCACAACACTAAAATTAGAGCATTTTACCATTACAAAACCGAATTAAAAGAATATTTTAGCCGAAAATAAATAAACATAGCGCTCCGTCTGACAAGGTAAAACCGCTGAAAATTTGAAACCTGATCTCGCGAACGCTTTGAGCCACGAAACGAATTTGAAACAAAGAGATTCAAATTGCGTCGCCACTCGCCATGAATGGCAGTTGGATCTTTATTCATAAAGAAATAGCCTCACTGAATTATATATTTGTGTTTGAGAAAGGTGTAGGGTTGACTACTGTCGGGCGGGCATGCGATCGGGAACTTTTTAATAAGTTATGGCGTTCGGATCTCTCTGCCTACCCGCTAGGGAATTGAAGTTTAGTTTATAATGTTATATGTTAGTGTTGATAGGCCCGTTGGTCGAGTGGTAAATGACCCTGGCCACGAAACCTAGGGACGCGAGTTCAAATCCTGCTAGCAGCAAATGTTGTGATGAACATGAAAATGTGTACACAAGTCAGTCAGTAATTATGTAAGCTTAGTTTAGAACTAGTGAATTGGGGTGTCAAACTGGAGAATTTTTCAATTTATTTATAATAAGAGCAGTTTCTTTAAATTACAGGCGATCATCGCATTATTGATGAGTACTTTTATATCGGAAGCAGCTCTTCCTTGTTGCTTTGGGACTTAAAAAAATTAGCTTTTTTTACCCTATTAGGCGGCTGACTGTATTAGGTTTCTGATTTTGTAGGCGACGGGCTTGGTCACTTGTCACTCTACCAAGTTTTCTAGCTAATCCAATTCAAATTTATTATATACTTCTTTCGCGGGCTTCTGCTCGTGGCTTCGCTCGCCTGGTACATCGATGATGAAACATAGCCTATATGTTATTCGGCTGTATGAGCTATATAATGTAACATCACGCCCTTAATCCCCGAAGGGGTAGGCAGAGGGACTTGGCTCATGTTTATATGGGACAAAAAAAAGAGTTTGCCAACTATGGTTCTTGCATAGCATGTCGTAAAAGGCGACTAATGGTATATCGGGTTTTGGGTGTGTGATTGTGAAGGCGACAGGTTAGCCGCTTGTCACTGCTTTTTCACAATTTTCCATCTAACCCAACCCGGCTTTATATTTGGCTGAATGTGGTTGAGGGTGCTTGCTGCCCTTTCGACTCTGCCTATGATGTTTTGTATGTATGTATGTATGGATGTATAATCCTAAAAAGATGATGACGTTAAGAAACGATCAAACATCTACCAACACGCTTAACCAGTATTGACATTCCAGAACTAACTGACAAACTTAAGCCCCTCGTTAATCTACGTCACAGATTAAAATGATTAATCTCAACCCTACCGAACTGAACAAAGAACCAGTTGGTACAGAAACTCGTTTCAATAAATCTGTAATATTAATAGGCCAGTAAAATTCCCTCTGGGAGTTTCATTTTGCCACTGTTTGAGTAACAATCAATCAATGCCCAGGAAAATCTTCGGCTACAGAATTACTAATGAGTTTAAGAGTTCGTACAGTTCAGACATGGTGTTTAGAATAAAATTTGATTAGCAAACTTTGTTCGTTTGAAGTCGGAGTGTTTGGTAACATCTCAAAGAGGTTTTATTAGGGAAACTTGTTTGTTTAACTAGGTAGACGAATTGTTGACGTCGATTTTAATTTGCTAATTGACGTAGATATCAGTCTGGAACTTTGTTAGAATTACTTGTTAAACAGTCTTTATAATTTTCTTCTATCGTTATGTCAAAGTCAAAACATTTATTACATTCTTCTTCTTCTTCTTTGGCCTCGCCTTTTCCCGTTACGCGGGGTCGGCTTTCCTGGATTTGAGGCGCCACGTATTCCGCTGGTATGCGTCGTCATCCGAAAGCCCCAACTGCTTCATGTACTTGCGGACACGTTTATTGCATTCATGAATGTAAATTAATTGGTGATACAAATTGCCAGTACATCATGTTAACCTTTTGCGCATAGCTTATGAACGTGTAAGAGATTAGTCAGTTTCGACTTGAACTTATTTATATATTAGATTAATAAATAAAACGGTTTGATTTTTGACGAATCTGGTTATTTTTTGCCATCAGACATTTTAGCGCTCGGTACTCTTTACCTACCCGCTAGGGAATTCGGCGTAAAATTAAGTAAGACAAGGTATAATTGAAATGAAATGAAATGAAATGAAATGAAATGAAATGAAATAATTTTATTCTGCAAGTGGATTCATAACAAATTCTTTTGCACGTCAAACATTTTTTTTTTTTTTGCCCTACCAGCACCTCGACGTGAATGGCCTGCTGAGAAGAGGTGCCGCAAGAAACTCAACAGATGGCCTTTTTTTTAAATACGTTCTTATGTACCTACTTATATATCTAATTTAGTGACATTATAAATTAAAAATATAAATTTCACTGTGCGTGCGAGCAGACTATCTTGTCCAAATATTTTTGTCATTTAAATAATCTTCTACTTTGTAGTAACCCTTTATCATTAAACGTGATTTAACAAAAATCTTTAACTTATTTATAGGTAATTCAGTTACATTTTGTGGCAATTTATTAAATATTTTTATGCTTAGGCCCACAAATGAGCTACTTATCTTACCAAGTCTGAGTTTTGGGACGGCAAGTTTGTGTTTATTTCGTGTATTAAGACTATGAATATCCGATTTTTTATGAAATTCATCTATGTTGCTACGCACATAGATGATGCAATCGAGAATGAATTGAGAAGCTATGGTGAGTATATTTATTTCTTTAAATAATGCCTTGAGTGAGTCACGAGGTCTGAGGCCATATATGGATCGAATAGCCCTCTTCTGCAACACAAATATTGTTTGTATGTCAGAAGCGGTGCCCCATAGCAACAGACCGTATGACATAACACTATGAAAATAACTAAAATAAACAAGCCTTGCCGTCTCAATATCAGTCAGTTGCCTTATTTTCCTAACTGCGTATGCAGCTGAACTAAGTCTTCCCGCCAGGGCAGATATATGAGGACCCCATTGGAGTTTAGAATCTATAGTTATGCCCAAAAAGGTTGTGAAATTAGATTTCCCCCCCGCCGGGGTCCTCGGTTTGTCGTACCGGGGGGGCTCAGTAGGCCCTGCCATGGCAGGGCTGAAGCGAAGAGGGATCCCGAGGTGAGCCGCGACTGCACAAATGGCATACGGGCAGTTGCGGCGGTCCGGCTGTAACCTCCGCAGCCGGACCAGGGTTGCCGAGGAAGAGGAGGACCGGAGTGTTTTCGTTGCTCGCCTCCCTATCCTCGGCAACCCGACAGGGGCGCGCTGGGTCGCGTCGTGGTGGGTTGCGGAGGGATTGAGCGTCTCGATGCTCTCCCTCCGCGACGACAGGGCTCTGCCCTCAATTTGGGTCGCCGGGTGGAAGGCGGCCCCCTCTGGCGAGACGCTCTCCGCGTGCCCTCTGGCTTAGCAGAGGGCACAGCGCGAGAGTGGGCCCACGACGCCGGTCTCGGGGACGATCGGCGTCTGAATCCCGGGCGGAGTAGTTGAGACATGCTGGGTGGCCTGGCATGTCTCGACGCGCGCGCGTGCTCGGTGCTGTGCATCCGACGACTGATGGCGTGGGCTGCACAGCATCGACCACCGCCGCGCGAGGTGAGCCGCGCAGCGCGGCACGCGCACTACCGGAGGAGCTGTTGTATAGTCCCGACAGTGGGGATACCGGCTCCTCCGGAACTGCGCCGATGGAGGCCACCTTGGGGTTTAGTCGGTTCGAGTCCGACACACCGCCCTCTGGATCCCCGTCCGGAGGGTGACGGTTCGTGGGAGTTCCCCAAGTAAAAAAAAAAAAAAAAAAAAAAAAAAAAAAAAAAAAAAAAAAAGGTATAATTAGATTTGAATTATATGAATCCCGTTTTGATTTAACTCAATTTACCAAAGATACCAGCCGGCTTACATTCAAAATATAGTGTTTTCTTAACAAATTTACAACCATCTCTTATTTAAATTAATCACGGTAAGTACCAATGAAATTGTGGTAAAACCTTACGTCTTAATCGAGCTATCTAATCTTACTAACTAACTAACTTCACGTCCAGTTCCCTAACGGGGTAGGCAGAGAGAACAGAACACACCTCACTCGCTTTTTTAACAATAACAAGCTATCTAGTGGACGTTTAATTTACAAAAAAGTCGATAAATTTGGTGAATCATTTAATACCCAATTAGGTATTCAATATTTAAGGAAACCAAAATTCCTAATCTAATAACTCGCTTCTCTCGTCTTAATCTCATCAATGCCAATAGCAATTTCGCTAGTAATTTCGAAGCAAGACTTGATCAAAGACCGGAGAATGACGAAGTAACAAGAAATATTGCTTTTTAACACGGAAATTGTAGTGTTGTCGCTGTTTTCTGGGAAAATGGTAAATCGGATTAACAGTCACTACTTTAACTATGTTAGAATAGGCATATAACACAGTTATAATAGGTCTTGAACTGTTATTTTTTTTTTTGGCTGCATGTGGATTAAGGGCTTATCGCTTTTTTAACTCTGCTAACTTCTTCGGAAATTGCAGGCATGATGGTACAATTTCTACAACTATACATAGGTATGTATGTACATATACCTAATACAATCTGACATTACATGTTTTCTAAGAAAAAATATTGAGTGGCTATCAACAGACAAAATAAGTAAACCTAAAAAGCTAAAATGCGAATCATACCTACTATGTTTAATATACTAATGGTTTTTAAGATTGTTGCGATAAAAAGCGAGATACTCGATTAGAGACAATGCTATTTAAAATTTAACTGGTTATCAATGACGACAATGAAAACTATGTTACAGTGGATTAGGCCATTTATATTTCAGCCAACAAAGAGAATAATGATTATCGGACAATGACTTCCGGAAAATATCCAAACTCAGCCTTTGGCACCAAAAAATATTTTCTAACCAAAAAACTAAGTGGCCCACGTTGTTTTGTCCACGCATTTTTCCCACAAACTACACCAAATCCAATCGGATATTAAAAGTGGCCAGAGCTCCGATATCGATGGCAACCGGATATCCGTCTCGTCCCTAAAATCCCAAACAATATCAAAGGGACGTGGCAACAACTTTTTGCGGGCACCTAATTTATCTGGAAGGATATAAGAAATCTCTTCGGGGTGGGAACTGCTCAATCCAATTGTTTTGTGGTCAAAGTTGGAAGTAATATGTATTGTCTTTTATAGGAATTTGAAGATACTGATGCCATCACTACCTACTTCATAGTAAGTTCCTGCTAACCTATTCTGTGTTATCTTGTTTGAACGATGTCCTGTATTTATTCCGAGCCCACATGAACCTACATACCATTATGCCCGTGATCCCTAAAGGGGTATACAGAGCCCAAAAGGCTATAAGTTACTTAAACCCCATTAATCTTATAATATTTATCAAATCGTAGAAAGATGGTGGCGAATGTAAAACAATTCTGTCCACTTAAGGCCATTATATTATTTACTTTGAATTTAAATTTACTTAACATTTCATTCGGTCCTTTTTTAATGTTGGTTTTCTCTGGTCTTACCTGAAAAAAAAAAAAAGAAATTAAGCAATTGATTTTAAGAAATTCAATAGATCAAAAGCCTAACCACCAAATTAACTTAGCAAAATCTACAGATTCTGATCCAATCCAGACCGAAAACTCAATCAACATTTCAAATCTCATGGTTCCCATAAAAAAAACTTGGGAAATCCTTCAGAAAATTTAGTTCCAACACTTTGTAACAAGTTGCCAAGAATCTATTAGTCAGTGGAGCAAATTGATGGCTCCCAGATACTTGGACTTTGATACGAAGCATTCAGGAATAAGCTTGTAAGCAGGGCCGGATTTGTGTTCACAGCGCCCTTTTTTCCCGAGAATGTTTTATGCACATTCGCGCCGTCCGAAGGGAACTGGCGTGGTGTGTGAGACTCCCAGGAGCCTTCGAGTCTGAGGCTCCCGCTCCGGCTAGATGGGAAAGCCGGGGTATACACACTAAACCCGCTTCTACCTCGCCTGCGTGGTGGCCACCACGCAGCAAAGCCTTGGACTACCGCAGTACTACCGGCGAGTTCACAGCGCCCTGGGCAAGATCTATATTTTGCTCTTTTACATTCTCCCCAATGGAAAACCATAGATTCAGCGCCCCTTACGCCTTACAAGTAGATTAATTTATTATTATGAATTTAAACTTTCGCGTTGCATTATATACCACTAGTAATAATACTGACGGTAAATGTCAAGCTTTGTTCTCATGTACTACATAATGCATATCGCATTAAGGCATTAGTATTATCTATATGCTGATGGACGTTCGGTATAAGAGTATAGATTTAGTCTGGTTGCTATTAATAGCGCTTGACTTTAACTTAGCCGAACAAAAAGTTGGCTTTGAGTGTTTTTGCCTTTTTTTTAGGTCTAGCGCCCTATTAAATCTGGCGCCCTAATTTTGTGAGTCCAGTCGCCCACCCCTAAGCCCGGCACTGGAGAGCTGAAATAGTGAGTGGAAAGTTAAGTAGTTCATGGTGGAAACATTGTTTGAAGCCACTACCGAGGAAGGATGCCACATGCTTGCGCATAAGTTTTCAAATAGCTCCAGCTAGTTGAACGCAAAAGGAAAACTTAAACGTTAAGTATATAGAAATAGTTAAGGCGATTTAAATAAAACTTCACTGCATATTTTATCTGGCGCTTTGTATAGTTGGATATTAATGAAGCCAGCGAATACATGGACATTAAAATTTTGTACTCGAGTCATGGATGTTTATAAACGTATTTAAGTACGTATATCCGTTCGCCTAGTATCCATAGAACAAGCATAAGCTTAGTTCGGAACTAGGGAATTGGTGTGTCAGTCTGGAAAATTTATTTATTTATTTTCATTGTATTTGTTTAAAAATTCTTAATTTTTGTTGGGAGATAGATGTAGATATATCATCATTAACAACAAAATTTATTGGTTACATACAAATTTGCCATACTCACTCGTAGATTTGTTGTGCGATTAACGCTTTTGCTAATTGTATCCCAAAATAAATCTTTTCTTCGTTGACTGAAATCGACACGCGAAGCCATCATTGGCTTTGCGTTTGAAATCAACCTATTTCCATTTGAAACACTAATTGGTTTCCATTGGATCTATTGATGTACGACCTTCAGAGGGTAAAAGGCAGACTAGGTCGTAATTATATCCTGAAAAAATACAAGGGAAATCTCGGGATAAAACTAGTTCACACTATTCTAAATTAGAAATATTTGTCCTTTTTGTATATTTATGACGAACTAGCAGCATCCCGCGGTTTCACCCACGTAGTTCGCGTTCTCGTGGAAATATCGGGATAAAATATAGCCTATGCTACTTCCGGATAATGTAGCTTTCCAATGGTGAAAGAATTTTTGAAATCAGCACAGTAGTTTTTGAGTTTATTCATTACAAACATACACACACACACAAAAATACAAAAATAAAAATCTTTACTCTTTATAATATAAGTATACATAATTAAAAAATAAAAACAACAAAAGGCTTGTAGATGAAATTATATTTAGGCACAGACTTATGTCTGAGCCTAATTTTCATCGTCATAATAGACTGAAATCGCACAAAGGCTAGATTTTATTGATATATTACGAGGGAAGCTGCAGGCAGAAGCTAGACTAAAGATAAAATCAACAAGTGATCTGCAAACATCGAATGACAACCGCTGGTTCGCTACGTTAATATTGCTCTTAGCCCCAACAGTATCCCAGTTCTTATTTCGAAACGCATACACTTCTAGTTTACATAATATCAGTAAATGTACGGTTTGCGAATAGCGATGGCTCCGTGTGCAGTTTTTACAATACATTTTTGGTATGAAATGTTTGTACGAGGTTTTTCAATGGTCAGTGGGTTTGTACAGATCTAGACAAAAAAAATCTGCAAACGTAAGCCATTCATAGCAATGACAGGATTTATTGTGATTCCACCTGCTCGAATCTATGGAAATGTAACCATAATCCAATTTCCTGATTTTTCCTTCATAACTTATAATAGGCCAAAGTCCAAACTAGACTCACTTAATTTAGGTTCCCATTCTAAGCAGATCCCAACTATATTATAAAATGCCGTAAGGTTAGGTAATCGATCACGATCCTGTTAAAATTCATAGTCGTTTAATCAAGGATAATTGTCTCAGTGGATCACTACTATGGGATATAACGCTACGACTTACTTATTAAATCTAGCTCCTGTTTCAAGACTCCGACTAAGAACAAGACTTAACCCAAAAAATATCATAAGGGTTCATCCTTCCACCGTTTTAACCCTACAGTGCCATTGTCACAGTAAGCATCGCTCAGCATTTTTGCTCGTAATATCATACCTGATGTGTCACGTTTACTCTGCCGCAGACTGAACAGGAATCGTCGGGTGTAGTTCCTACAATGTGGATTTGTTTCCACTTAGCTCTAGCAATGTTTTTATCGCAACCCGGTGCGATACTGTCACTTTCGTAAAAATGGAACGTTTTAAAAAAAAGCATTTAAAACTTTGATATAGTAAAAAAAATTTTTTGTAAGTGGCAGTATCGCAGCGCGAGCACAAATGCTATTTTAGATGCAGGTGACATTTGAGAAAGTTCAAGAAAAATGGAATGGCGGAGGAACGATATACAAAAGATTTCAGAGAGAAACTAGATGTCTAGCCAAAGAACGAATTCGGTGTCCTCTCTTAATCAGGTGTTCGTTGAGAGAGGTTAATTACTAGAGTCCAATGTTAAAGATGTATATTTGTAGACTAATGATGATAATGAAATCATATTTGCAAGTAATTATTTCATACATACATACATAACATGACGCCCATAATCCTCAAAGCTGTCAAATGGACAGCAGGCCCCTTTAACCACATTCAGCCAAAAATAAAACTGGACAGGGTTAGATGGAAAATTGTGAAAAAGTACTGACAAGTGGCTAGTTTGTCGCTTACACAATTACATACCCAAAACCCGATATACCATTAGTCGCCTTTTACGACATGCTTGGCAAAAACACACTTGGCACATTCTTTAAAAGTCCCAGACTAACACGGGGCAATGGGCTGGGTTAGATGGAAATTGCGTACGCCCATGTATGTATGTATCCCCACACCCAATTAAAAACCCATTTAATTAAAGACACCAAGCCGACAAATAGGTGCCACAATTCATTTGATCGTTCCCGATGTTACACCGAATTACGTACCGCATCAATTACGCCACACTCTCAAGAGTGACATATTACGGCGGTGACTCGCGTATTATTTTCTCGGTGCTCGAATGAATAAGTCATAAAGACTCCGTTCTCCGTTCGCCCAAGTAATATACTTGTAAGGATTGCGATTCTATTAAATCTTATCTTGTCGTTCGGACTTGAAATAACTAGAACCTTAGATGTATTCATAAGATGCTTTTTCGTATCCGGCTCGAAGGACCAAATCAGCTATTTTATATTATGATTTAAATGCTGAATACAATTTGTATCATATAGATATTGTTCAAGCAAAACATGTAATTTTTATCTCTTATGTGTTCGTTGGGGTAATATTTACACCTATCTTAGTTAATTTTGGAAAACTAACTAAAAATGTTGTGGAGAGAAACCAGTTCTGCACCTAGATAAAACTGATATATGTTACGTAGAAAATTCTCACAGCTTTTTGTTATAAACAAAGTATCAATCACCATAACGTCCACAAATAAGTTAAAAGATCTATATTAGGCTTAAAAGAATTCCATCTTTTGTCTAGGCGACTAAATAGATATTTCTTACTCATGTCAAAACTATAGAACGGACTAGATATTTAATCCAGAAATAATGCACATCATGCAAAATTACCTAAAAACGCGCATTTTTTACTTCCGTCAGAATTCTACGTAAACGAACCACGGGCGCAAGTTTAAAATACGAAGTTCCCATCCCGTCCCTCTTTTTAAGTGAAAATAGCGTCGTCATAAATCGTGCCATATCTGGCTGGTCCCGAAAATATGATGTCACTGCACACCGGGAAAATGCATAGTACTGTCGCGCAGTCCTTTGCTGCGTTTGTCACGTATATACGCGGACGAAATTTGCTTCTATTTAAAAATAAAAGATGGGCTTTGTACGCATCGGACAGTTGATAGCATATTTTTTTGGTGCTGTTAAACTATTTTAATGCTAGAATGGTTTTTATCAGAAATAAGCAATAATAATATAAAAATATTAGGAGGGGTTAACATTTCACTTTGAATGCAAAATGCAACGGCTAAAATTAGTGAATTATTTAATTCTTTATTTTTAATTTGTAAACTGTACATTTGTATGCACTTCTTTGTAATTTACCAAAAACAAAGAAATCACTGAAATTATTCATCATATGCCATTATTTTTTAAATTCAGATTTGCTTACAATATGCTTTAGGATTTACCACAAACTAAGACTTATGTGCTTGAGTGTACGTGAAAACTACATATGTATGGGGGTGTATGCGAATGGCATTTGAAAACTCCACAAATAATTCTTTATACCTATTCTGTTGGTACCTACGTAAAGTACTATTCATATAATTCCGTGTAAAATGCGACACGTGAAAATATTAATAAAGACATACGTACACTATAAACACATTACCTTAAAATTCACTCTGCACAATCCGTACTCACTATCCCGTTATTTTATCGTGTATTTTAATCACAAAAGACAATCAAAATCCCTACACGTTTCGAAAAACAAAGCTTACAATATCACGCAATAACGCTTATTCAAGCGCGAATGTGCACCATATCACGTGATATTGCTTATTGCAAATGCCCGAGTGTGCGTGAAAACAAACGACTGTATGCTCATACGTCACGTATAAACGCGGCTATCACGCGATTCGTTCTCAAATACTGCAGACTAAAGTGCCCGTGTAGTGTCGCGTATTTTCGTTGACAGAATGCAATTGAAATAATAAAAATAACTGTTTGTTGTTTCAGCTGTTCTGTTTTACGGTCCGACTACGTATCTCGGAAAGTTTTTTCGTCTGCAGTTGTTATCTAGGACAAACACAAAACGGTACGGCGGAGCGTCCCGTAATTTTATTTAAAAAATGGAAATGAAAAGTGGAAGAATAAAGAACGCCATTAAAATGATTGCTTACGGAATTTTCAAGTAGTAAGGTTATAAAGAGGGAATTTTCGCGTAGCTCAGAAGATGAGAGTGATGATCTTATTTCTGAAGGTTTCAGGTTCCTAGTGTTATATTTAATTCCTAGACAAAGTCCTGCACTCTCCGTGACCAAGTTTATGATGAATAAATAAAATTCCTTCAATATTCAGGCTAAAACTAGGACCATAATTTAATATGTATATTGCAAAAATTGCCATTATTCGTTACAGTCTTGGACAGTATAACCAGGCATATTGGATCCCACCTAAACGTCCATAGTTCTTTGAACGTCCAGATTTCCTTAAATTGTTGAGTTAGGGGTATAGAAAAGAAATTCAGACTACATAACATTGATCTAACTCCAAGGTAAGTAGCTTAAGCACTTGTGTTACGGATATCAGAATCAACATTGGCATTACAAATATATACTTAAATATTGTATAATAACACCCAGACACAGAACAAACACAAGTATTCATCACACAATTGTTTCTCCTGGGTGGGGATCGAACCCACAACTCTTGGCGCATGGGGCAGGGTCACTACCGAATGAGCCATCGAGCTTGTCAATATGTCTTGTATAAGGTACCTACACGCAACCTACACGTGTTGGGATATAAACCTACAAGCGTCACTTGTAAGACAAGTTCCTCATCTACTGAGCTACCATCACTCACAGATTCGGATCTTGAATGTGGAGGGCAATGGGCTTATCCCACTTAGGGGCCAATTTTTTTTTTCTAGGCCCTACTATTGACCCCTGTTCTGTTCGATTGATATGTATATTGTCTACAATGAGGGCTTTTTTGTCCACGGAGCCCTGGACTGCAGCTCAAGAAGGCCATATAGTAGATCCGGTCCTGATCGCTCATCATGTACCATTTTAAACATATGTCTACTCATAACCCTGATATAAAAACTAAAATACAAACAATACCAGTTACTCTAATGAAAGTAACACAATAATGCGGCATACCATTCATGGTCAAAGTGATTGAGCGCATCGTACGGACAGACAAACACGTAATAGTGAATGGAAGCAATTGCTTGTGTATTATATGTATGTATGTATGTATGTATGTATGTATGTGTATTATATGTATGAATGTATGGGAGTGCAATAGTATTGTTGATGTTACCGATTGTGGGAGGTTTGGAATTCTGATCTCAATCCTGCTACTGCTGTAAATGTGTCGTGTGTTTGTATATTTGTTACGATGTAAAGTGAACTAATTTATATGAACCTAGGTTCTGCCCGTGGATTCGCTCGCATGGTACATCGATGTAACATAGCCTAATGTTATTCGAGTGTCAGCTTCATCGTCCTAGTATTATGTCCCGTGCTTAGACGGGGTCCGCTTAGACCATGGTCCAGGATTTAGCGAGTCTGGTAATTACATTGAAGCGACTGCCGATCTGACTTCGTAACCCTAAGATAGGGGAAACAGACAATTTTTGGATATGGTTACAAATACAATGTTGTTTGAATTTGCAGGTTTTATTACGATGTTTTCCCTCACCGTCGAGCTAGTGGTATAAATACGTACATAGATTTGAAAAGTCCAGAGGTCCGTGCCCGGATTTGAAACCGCACTCCCCGGTTAAAAGGCGCAAGTCCTTACCAACTACTAATGCTCTTCGGTGTATCAGCTATGTTACCCTAAAGTTTCATTAAAATCCATAAAGTAGTTTTTGCGAAAAAGAGTAACAAACATTCATACATCCAGACAAACTTTCGCATTTATAATATTACTAGGATAGTAGGATTTGGCACTCCTGCTATATACATACTAACTAACTAACTAACTAAACTTCACGCCACTTCTAGTACATACCTACCATATTGACATATGGTAGGTATATAGTGGAAGTGGCTTAATAGGGATGTTGACTGGCGAGCCAATTGAGGTACTTTTTAAGAGCTATCAAAACACAATCACTTCAAATATTTTGTATGGGCTTGTCAACATATGACGTCACTAGTTCGTATAAATGGTGTCAACATCCCTATTCTACTTCTTCAACTATTTATGAGATTAGTCACTTTTGTTTTTGGCTAACAGTAGTTAATATAGCTACTGCTAACTTCACAGCCTACCCATACGTGTATTACGTGCGTATGTATCTACCGAACTGTAAGTTAAATATTTTTCTTTGATGCAAAAAGTTACCTAAATTCAAATGAAATTTAACTTGTAAATAAATTGGCCTTTACTAGGATAAGCAGGAATATAAATTCACTAGCTGAGCCCGCGGTTTCACCCGCGTTTATGGTTAATGTTATATAGCCTTCCTCGATATATGGGCTATCTAACACTGAAATCATTTTTCAAATTGGACCAGTAGTTCCTGAGATTTGCGCGTTTAAGCAAACAAACAAACTCTTCAGCTTTGTAATATTATAAGTATAGATTTTTACACAACAATAATTGATTATTCTCAATGCATATTCCTAAATCTTTATTATGTACACTGCTCTCTGTATAAAGTAAACCACGGGCGCAAGCTATTATATGTATAATTTGCATTTAGTAGGTACACAAGAAACGAATCCATATTGATTTCAAACCTATAAAATCCTTCGAGTTCAATGAGTTATTTCATTGCATTTGGAGCCAATGTTGGAAGCAGACCAATAGTATAACTAATAACAGTGAGCCATCTCCAAAATACGTATATAATTAAGTAAATCGTGGAAGCCTAACTTGACAGTTCATTCATCAGTACACATACTTAAAAGTAAATTTTCATTTACACGGCACATTATTCCATTGAAGGCAAATACTGTGAAAAATAAAAAAGTAAAATTGTAACGCAATTTAAAGCCCTTATCGGATTAAATATTAATGAAACAGTCATTTTCAAAATTTTTGGGTGCATATTATATACCTGAACATTTCATTTCATTATAAAACAAGCAGTAATTAACAGATTAATTCATAAGATGTTGTTTATTATTGTTAGGTAAGTAGGTACCTTGTTTACGGTAATATGGAGGAATATTTGGTAAATACACGAATGTGTATAAATACCTTTAACCGTGATATCCACAATACAAGCTTATATATAGATATGCTAAGTTTAATAATTTTCGACTACCCAAAAAATAATGTTTCTCTGGAATATCCCCATGTAATGCTTAAGAGCTGGCTTGGACTCAACTTGCTGGACCCATTAGTAAGCGTTTTTAATGAAGGAAGCGCGTAATAGAATTAGACGTGACAGCCACAATTCAATCAACGTCATCTGTTGACACGCATATCAGAATACAGTCTTGACTTTGCGGTATAGTAGACAGATGTCTATAGATGAATATTACATAAATTTACATAAATTTATATTGTTATTATGTAATAATAAAATATATAAATATGATATACAAGATGCATTTAATCCCACTTTTCAAATTTTATCCAAACCTTAGGTACCTACTTTTAATATATTATCACATTTATGAAAAAAAAATGTAGGTAAAATTTTCACAATAAAATATCTTGTGCGGCGGCGAGTGGCAGTATCTACAAACGTAGGTTTTTTTTAAAGATAACTTTGCGATAACATAACTAAATTTTTTATGTACTAAGTGATATAAAAAAAAACATGTATATCGCTATTTTTCCTAACGATTGTCATATTCAAATTTGGTGAGTGGTTTTAATTGCAAAGTCCAAAGGTCCATAAACCCTAAGCGACATTCATCCAAAAATAAAATTGAGTAAGGTTAGATGGAAATTTATGAAGAAGCAGTGACAAGTAGCTAGCTCGTCGCCTACATAACCACAACATACGTACACCCACCCACGCCTACATAGCCCAATATACCAATAGTCACTTTTTACGATATGCCAGTTTCAAAATTTTATTAGTTTTCTTTACTGCTTTCATCTTTGACTGTGACAAACCACAGATTCTCATTCGGAGCGAATAGGCCACAGCATCTGTTGCCGACACAATCTTTAAGATCGAAATGCAATAAGCGTGAACTAAATTGGAAGCGAAGTGATACGCTATAAAAGGAAACTAAAGACAATATGCTTAAAAACATAATAGCTAAAGTCATATCTGTGTAGTAGCTAGCTTTTTTTTTTCATTTAACCTATTGAGTCCAACTGCTAGGAAAAGGTCTCCCCCAATTATTTTCACTTCTTTCTGTCCTGGGACAGCTCTTCCCAGGTGCTGTGGAATTCAATCAACTCTTTGCGCCATCGAGCTGGTGGCCGGCCCCGATGCCTCCTCCCATTAGTCGGCTCCCAATCGATGGAAATCTTTGCCCAGCGGTCTGGATGCATTCTGCACACATGACCTGCCCATTCCTACTTAGCCACCACTAGCTTAGAATCCTATAAACACAGATGTCAGCTCAATAAGCAAGATACACGCCCCACATACGAGAGGTGAGCTACTACAATTTCAGGCAAGTATCATTAGACTTTTCAAATGTATTTAAGGATTTAAGGGTGACTACTTGCTTGGCGGTCAGAAGAAATATCGCTATGAAGCCTGCCCCATTCAAATAACTCATCTTCCTAGCGTTATGTCCCGTAATTAGTCGGGGTCCGCTTAGACCATGATCCAGGATTTAGCGAGTCTGGTAATTACATTGAAGCAATTGCCGATCTGACCTTTTTAACCCTAAGAAAGGGGAACCATACAATTTTTGATCATGATTACAAATCCAAAGTTGCTTGAATTTGCAGGTTTCATCACGATGTTTTCCCTCACCGCCGAGCTAGTGGTACAAATACGTACATAGGTTTGAAAAATCCAGAGGTACATGCCTGGATTTGAACCCGCACTTCTCGGTTAAGAGGCGCGTGTCCTTACCATTAAGCTACTCCGCTGCCCGTTCAAATAACTATGGATATCTAACGATGATCTAGTTTGTCTGGCTGAGTCAGTTTCAAACTATCATCTTACTTTCGTCATGTTTTGTTTATATTCAAGCTGTGCTTGCTCACTGATTTAGTAAGTCTGATTATAATGAATTTTACTTGCTCGATGGCGCATTCGGTAGTGACCCTTCCCCATGCGCTATGAGATGTTGGTTCAATCCGCACCCAAGACAAACATTCGTATGATAAATGCTTGTCTGTGTTAATACCCAGACACAGAACAAAGATAAGTAAACCTATATTTGTTATACCACTGTTGATTCTGATATCCGTAGCACAAGTGCTTAAGCTACTTACCTCGGAGTCATAATATGAATGTGATGTAGTCTGATTTTTATTTATAATGAAACTAACAACTACTATAATGAACTTCATAACCCTTATAAGGTGGTACCAGACAAATTGCAATTGCAAACGCATATTGCAGGTTTGCAATGCACGTTCAAATAACATATGAGGACTCGTAAGCTACCGCAAATAAAATCACAAATACATCTTATACTGTTCAGCAATAGCCCACAGCTCCAATATACCTGTCACATAACCTGCTATCTTCCTATCCGATATTAGATAGATTCTCGGAAATATTTGCTTCCCCGCAAATATTGCAAAAGCACCTGCATACTTGCCCACAAAAATCCGGGAACCTCTTCGGAATTCGATATTTTTCCCACATTACTCCACTATCCTTTTAAGGTGATAACCATAAGCACAAAATCTCTTTGGAATCCTATATATTCTAAAAGGTTATGAGATATGAAATTCGTACGGTATTCCGAAGACTTTTTAATAAATACTCCGAATGTTCAGTCGGTCGAAGAATTTCTTCTTCGGAATATATAAAGGAATTCGAAATAAATACATGTTTACTAGCATCTTTGGATTTTTGCTCTGGTTTTACTATTTCGAAAATTAATCTAAATCCTTAGAGGCTTATTGTAATATTTCTATAGCTCTAACCTGAGCACAAATATTTGTGCTATAGTTAAAAGAGCCTCAACTGGGTAGGCAGAGTCAAAGGGGCGGCAATCCTTTTAAACTACATTCAGCCAAAAACAAAACTTGACGGGGATAGATGGAGAATTGTGAAAAAGTAGTGACGAGTGGCTAGCTCGTCGTCTACACAATCACATACCCAAAACCCAATATATTATTAGTCGACTTTTACGACATGCTAGGCAAGGAATACAGTTGGCACATTCTTTATGAGTCCCAGACTAATATGGGGATGCTTAATTTAATGCTTATTTAAAAAATAAATGATTCTATAGGAACTGAACAGGTACTACGCGGGTGAATTAACGTATATTATATATATTTGGATTCGATTCAAACCAGCACTTATCGCATTTGAGGTGCCCTTCTTCCTACCAAGCCATCGCCTCTTATACCTTTCACAGAATAAAATGTGGTTTAATTTCAACGTTATCGCATCCCGTGTATTATGAGGGCGTTAGCTGTGATTTACGTCTGTTCGTGTTTTATGGAGCTTTGCGCAATATTTTATGTCGTGTAGACAACATTGTTATTGTTTTAGTGGTAAATGTTGCCATGTTGCCATGTTTGTCTGGGACTTAAAAATAATGTTTAAAATGTTTCCCTTTCTTAGCATGTCGTAAAAATTAATGTTCGGACTGGCTCGATGGCGCATTTAGTAGTGACCCTACCCTATGCGCCAGGAGCTGTGGGTTAGATCCTCACCCGGGACAAACTTTCGTGTGATGAATACTTGTGTTTGTTCTGTGTCTGGGTGTTAATATCTTATATTTAATTATATATTTGTAATACCACTGTTGATTCTGATATCCTTAACACAAGTGCTTAACTTACCTCGGAGTCAAATCAATGTATGTGATGTTGCCGGATATTTTATTTATTTATAATGTTGTACGAGCAGATTTTGAATATTGGGTTTAAGTTGGTGAAGTGGCGAACTAGCCACTTATCACGACTGTTAACATAATTTTCCATTTAACTTTAAGTGGTTAAAAGGGCTTACCACCGCATTTGCTATTGTATACATTCTAATATATATAATGTATGTTAGATATTATACCTAGATACACAATACTTGGTTGGGGATCAACTCTTGGTGCATAGGACAGGGTCACTATTGAAAACAGCATCTAACTATATGTAATTCAATATACTTATAAAAGCTCAGGTAAATAGCACCCTTAACCGACGATAATGTATGAAAGGACTAATTAATGTAGAAAAAGCGAAGGTGTGTGTCAGGATCGTAGCCAATTCAAGGATGGGATCTCTGCCTACCCCCATGGGAAAAAGGCGTGGCATTATGTATGAATGTATAATATCGTCCTAGCCGATATTTGTCACAGCGGCCAATCACAATGGGAACGAGCAAACTGCGCAGGAGATATTATAGTGCACAAGTGTGTGCGCAAACACAAGTACACTCTCTGTTCCTTCACTCTCATAGTCCAGTGAGACGGCAATTTGACATGACCGGAGAGAGGTCAGGCGCAGGACCACCGGCTTGAAGTGCTTTCCGAGGCACGGGGGTGATTAAACCGCCAATTTCCTGACTCCGGGCTGTTACTGAGTAATTTCAATATTGAAATACCCAGCCACAATTTTTTTGGCCCGACCCGGGAATTTAACCTGGAACCTCTTGGTCCTTAGGCGGCGCATGCTACCACTAAACCAACAAGGCAGTCATGAATGTATATATATGATATAATTATACACATTAGTCTAGGTCAAATGTCAACACGCCCTGAACTAAAAAGTTTCGCAGTAGACAAAAGACCTATCCCTTGTCAGCCAGCATACCCTTTACAGAGCATTGTATAATTAGACTCGCATGGCCAAAAGATTTACAAGCTTCGACCATTCCCTTCCACGCCCTTACCGCAATTTCATCCTCAAAGCCAACCCTTGCCCAGAAGGATTCTACCTCAATACATTATTCATTACTAACTCAATTTAAAAGTGAAAATTAACACAGTTATCCCTAGAGTCGACGCCGCTTATACTTATGACGGGTCAGCCAAAAATTGTGCAGATTCAAATAATTGGAGGTTTAAACAAATCAGAAAGGGTCTTGGAATATTCACTGGCTTTCTTTTGGGTGAATTTTCAATGGGGATTTAATTTTGAGGAAATGTCGCGGCCATAAAATTGCATTGCTATTAACATTTAAAGTGTGGCAAAGTTGCTTAAATAGGGTAAGTATGTATGTATATAGAAAGTAATTTTAAGAATATACGAAACCTCTTACATATTAATTAAACTTATTATTTCAAGGAACTTATGTACATAAAGGATTTTATAAAATAAGCAAAAAAAAACATTTGTTCTTTTCAAATAAAATAGCTAATCAGCTGAACAATTTTTATATAGAGAGTAAAAAAACATTTACTTGTTTTCTTAAACGCTTTACTTAAATTTGTTACTTAGAATAATGGCCCGTTGGTCGAGTGGTCAGGACCCTGGCCACGAAACCGAGGGTCGTGGGTTCGAATCCCGCTAGGGGCAAATGTTTCGTGTGATGAACATGGACGTTTGTGCTCGAATCATGGATGTTTATAAACGTATTTAAGTATGTCTATCCATTGATCTAGTATCCAGAGCACAAGCACAAGCTTAATTTGGGACTTGGGAATTGGTGTGTCAGTCTGGAGTATTTATCTATAATTATTATTAAAATAAAATAGATATTATTTTGCCTCAAAAATCGTGTTACAAGACTAAATACAACGTGAATCGACCGCTGGTTCGGGATGTTAATTCTAACGAGAGATACCCACGCAAAAAACCAAATCTTTTTCATCCAAAGTGTATTTCTATTTGCTACCAAATTTTCTTAGCAATGTAACTTTCAAGATCTGATCTAAGCTCGGATAAGTTTCCACTCTAGTCCGGCCGGTATCCTTAACTAATCTACAGGGACATTATGTTTGTTAATTAAGTAATTAAGTCGTTATTGCTCCTAGTTCCCGACTACAGGGCAGCGTGTAATCCGATTTGTCTTTTATTACCCTTAGGGTTGGACTCATTCATTCGCAATCCAAAAGGGCCAGTTGAAGATTAAATGGTTGGAGCGGATTTGGAAGCATTGGGACTGTAGAAGGAATAGTTAGATCCACATTTCGTAGGCTTTGGATAACTTACAATAATTCGTGCGCTATCATAGTAGTTCTCGCGTCAGATCACTGAGTTAACTTGGGCTAACAATAAATTGCACCATACATACATACATACATAAGACCACGCCCGTAATCCCCGAAGGGGAAAGCAGAGTCAAAGGGACAGCAGGCCCCATTATCCGCAATCTGCTAAAAATAAAACTGGGCTGGGTTAGATGGAAAATTGTGAGAAAGTAGTGACAAGTGGCTGGCTCGTCGCCTACACAATCATATACTTACCCAAAACCCGATATACCATAAGCCTTTTACAGTTGCAGGGCAAGGAATACAGTTGGCACATTATTTTTAAGTCCCAGACCAACATGGGATAATAGAATCGTAGCGCTACAAAATGGGACGTGTTGAATCGAGAGGTTCTCAGCACGGCACTTTTAGAATTAAAAAGATTCTACGCAAAACGCCGTGCGCTAAACACACTTTGGAAAAATAAGTCTACACTTGAAGCGCAGTAACATACAGTATGTTACCTAAGTAGACACTTAGATATACATTCTAAGATTTGAGACAGGTATATAAAGATAGGACATATGTAATCATGACCTAAAGTCTTCGTTATATATTTAATCATATAATTTAAGTACGAATTTGTGCTATTACCACAGAGGTCAGAAAAAGGTATGAGAAAACCTGTACATAAAATAACCATTTTTATATACTTAAAAGCAATCATGATTTCATGTGTCTATATTTTCATAAAAACATATAAATCCATGGTCGAATTTATCAGTTGTTTCTCTATAATAATCAGTTTCCCTAAATCTAAAAACACAGTTCGAACAGATCTGAAATAAGAAGTCGAATTTATACATACTAAAAGGTCAACATACAACACTCATTTTGACCTTAAATAAAATCGCGTAAACACTAGGTATAACATAATACAATTTCATTATTTACTCGACCACAGCCACCTGAGCTATATTGTATATCAATAGTCTTATCTATTTAAACAGTTGCCTCTAATAAAAACAATCGAAGAATAGTCTACAACTGTTATTTAACAACAAAAGGCGAAAGGCGCTGTTTATTTAGCATGTTTCTTATGGAAAATATTATCAGAAGCATTCAGTCTTTTTAATATATATAGCTACATAAATAACTTAAGGACTGTATCAGGGGACAGAGATAGCCAATGTGACGCAGTTATTAATCAGTTATTGTTCATACTGGCTTAATTTACATGATTCCTATCTATGGACAGTGATTTTTCTGGATAAATATGCCAGTTGTAAAGTTGTCGATATATTCTACCTTCCGAACCGGTGGTAGTATTATTTGTTCTTTTTTGTATACTGACTATTTAATATTATAAGTAGACTATAAGTGCTTTCTTGAAGCCTATATGAATAAAGATATTTTGAATTTGAATTTGAATTTGTCTATGCGAATATTACATAATGCCAGTTCAGTTTCCGGTGCATTACACATTACATACTATGGTAATAATCAATATGTACAGAATTGAGACAGAAGATAAAAAAAAATAATAAATTAAAGTGTTAATATGTACCGAGCAGCTTCAGCGGACTATCTCTGCAGGCCTTTTGAGCGGTGTAAAAGACATCTGAGTCGGAGGACTTAAGCTGTTATAGGTGTTGCAGATTCTTGCTAGAGGCTAGTGAAGGCCCTCGTCACCCCTCCTGTTGGGGGGGTGCAAGTTAAGGGAGGGCCGGTCGCTGGAGGTATTGTGGCTGTGAAGGCTGAGTCATTCACCATGTCACCTCCACTCGAGCGATGAGTGGTACCGCGGAGTTTTAGTGGGTATAACCCGGCCATTACTATCTTGGTCGGAGCAGGGGCCCCCTACTCAAGGGACCCCGGTAGTCCCACACATCATCTTGCCCCCCCCCCCCCATTTCACCGCGTAAAAAAAAAAGGGTGGTGAAGGCCGAGGTTGGTTCTGTGACGTAGTATAGTGAATGTTTTAGTGAGTCGTTTCCGAGGGCGTTAACAAATCCAGACGTACATTCCCGGGTTTGAATCAACACTCTACACATATGAGGCGTACATTTACAACATTGAGCTACCAGCAGCCACAAATCAAATACACTAACATTTCAATTAAAATCGAAGTGTAACATTGCGGTTACGAACCAACACTATGTGTCGGGCGCTACACGTACCCAACCACAATGTACACAGACAATATTCAACTGTTCAATATATACAATAATGTAAATACATAAAATATAGACAATACTTATTAATACTGTATCTATACTAATATTAATAAGTAGAGCTATTAGAGCTTGTATGAAAAGGATTATGAATGTTGAAGAGGCGAGTGAGGTGTGTAAGGATCGTGCCATATGGCGTTCGGTTCTCTCTGCCTACCCCGCTAGGAAAGTGGCGTGAAGTTTAGTTAGTTAGTTAGTTTTATACTAATATTATAAAGAGGAAAGATTTGATTGTTTGTTTGTGTCGAATAGGCTTCGAAACTCCTGAACCGATTTGAATAATTCTTTCACCAATGGAAAGCTACTTTATAAGCAAGTAACATAGGCTATATTTTACCTCCGTATTCCTACAGGAACGGGAACTATGCAGGTAAAACCGCGGGGTGCTGCTAGTATAAAATTAAGTAATATACCAAAATCCAATGTATTTGTCTTGTCAATGGTTCTCTTACTGAAGGGTAAGGAAGGTGAGATAGACAATTACTTATTGTAATTAGCAGACTCGCTTAATCCTGAAGCGAACCTCGACTAAGCACTGGACATAAAGCTGGGATGATAATGATGACTATATATATATATATATGGAGGTGTAAAAAAAAACCTTAACGAAGTTTTAAACCACGCATTCCGCAACCACTCTTATAACTGAGTATTATGCTCAAATATTATTACAGGGAAACCATTTTATGCGTAAAAAACTAGCAGTTTTCTAGACCACGCAATATACGTCGCGTAAAACAAATGAAAATAAATAATAAATAATAATAAATAAATATTCGACGACATTTCATACATTGATCTGACTCCGAGGTAAGTAGCTTAAGCACTTGTGTTACGGATATCAGAAACAACAGTGGTATTACAAATATATACTTAAATATTGGATATTAACACCCAGACACAGAACAAACACAAGTATTCATCACACGAATATTTGTCCTGGGTGGGGATCGAACCCACAACTCTTGGCGCATGGGGCAGGGTCACAACCGAATGCGCCATCAAGCTAGTCAAAATTTTTTTTTTGTGATTACATTGGCGACGAGTTATAGGCGCTAATCACGATTCTCCATTCAATACAAATCAAATATTCAGGTCTAAATGTGTTTCTCGTACACATTATACGTAATACAATGTCCCAGGTTGTCTGGAACTTAAAATGAATATGCCAACTGTGTTTCTTGCCTAGCATGTCGTAAAAGGCGACTTAATGGTATATGGGGCTTTGGGTATGTGATTGTGTAGGCAACGAGCTAGCCACTTGTCACTACTTTTTCACAATTTTCAACTCAGCCCATTTTTATATTTGGTTGAATGTGGTTAAAGGGACCTGATGGCCCTTTGACTATGCCTACCCCTTCGGGGATTATGGGCGTGATGTTAAGTTATGTTACAAAATACAATCAGAGAAGCATCTTGAAAGGCCTTAAGGAAAAAAAATATCATGTGACATCTTGCATCGAGTCGGAGATGAAAAATCCCACTTCTGTCTCCCATCGCCCGATTCTAGGTCAGCTGGCAGAGTGACATCAGTTTATCTGATTCCCGCGTATTCACGTCACAGTCCAATAAAGAGAAGCCCATTATCAGGATTCCGTAGGAACTAAGTTAGGTATATCCAATATTATAGTTTTAATAAATCATCGTAAATCTGATTTTATAGTAACAATCAATAGTTCAATTTAATCGATAGAGTCTACCTTCCAAACCGCTGGTAATACTTTCTTTTCTGTATATATGGACTAATTATTATAAGTGATTTTTGAAGCCTACATAAATAAAGTGATTTTTAATTTAAATAAAATAACACAATGACTGACTATCAACAAATAGGGCAAATAAATGGAATTTTGAATTGGATTAAGATTTCCAAAGTTTTTTTTTTCTTTCCATTAATTTGCGGTTTTGTAAATTCAAACATTTTTAATTAAAAATCTGCTAGTTGTTAAACAACAAAATTAAAATGAGTAACAACTTCAAATCCCTTAAATATATAATTAGATACTCCTAACATTTATATGTACAAACTCATAAGTAGAAGTCTAACTCATCAGTCATCTCTTATGAATGTTAAAAATAAAATATACATTTGTAACCCAAGCTACCTTGTAGAAACTATGAAAGTTTCGTATGTTCAAAGTACGTATATTTGAACATACGGAACCTTCTACCCATAATCCGCTTACGAGCTTAATCGTTTTTATGTCACGTCCAGTCTAAGAGTCCATATTTTATGTGTGACGTGTTTAATATGACTTGAAAAGGGTACGGCGCCATTTGCAAACAGGAATGTTTCGAAAAATGGCGGCTCAACACCTCGGGTGGCGGACCCTTTTATTTAAAAAAAGTATTATCGAAATATGTTTTTTTGTGTTTACAGATTTTTATTAGCAGCGACAGAAAGCGGATTTTCTAAACAGATATACAATGCGAAAGTAGAAGGATGTAGGAGCCGCGGAAGGCCCATGCTCACCTACCACGACCAGATTGGTCGTGTATTAACAGAAGGTGATGTTAGGAGTCATTAAAACCGTAGAGCTTGTATGAAAAGGATTATGAATGTTGAAGAGCCGAGTGAAGGATCGCGCCATATGGCGTTCGGTTCTCTCTGCCTACCCCGCTAGGGAAGTGGCGTGAAGTTTAGTTAGTTAGTTCTATGTACAAGCTAACATGCATAGCTTGACTCAAGGATATTGGTGGGCTAGCTTGAAAAATTTAATTAAATACAAATTTAACTTTAAAGTCTTATTTTGGTCTGGAACTTATAAGAATACTAGCTTCTGCGGCGTTGCTCGCGGGGTACATCGATGAATTATAGCTCATGTGTTATTCTAATGTATAAGCTATACTATAGTGAAGTTTCATTAATATCTATGCAATACTTTTTGCGTGAAAGAGTAACAAACATCCACACATCCATCCATACAGACTTTCGCGTTTATAATATAGAAAAATACAAATATGACTACTATTTGTGTTCCTTGCCCAATAAGGCGTAATAGCCGACAAAATAATAGTGTAAAGTCGCTACACAATTTTTCATCAAAACATAATAAGTAAAGTATCAACGTTTTATTAAAATGTTAAACAAAAAACAATATTATAAATGTATTTTATTTACGTAAATACATTCTATTCTCTCTGCCTAACCCGCTTAGTAAATGGTGTCAGCTAAATAATATATTTAAGCTATTTCACAACACGATCACATGACGACTGAACTCACGAAATAAACAAAAACACTAGTTGCTCATTGACACCGGGCCCGCGGTTTCGAAACCCGAAACAGTTAAAAAAGACAAAAATCTCTTGTCATGCAATGAGAATAATAACATAATGTTTAAAACAATGCTTGAGTCTGCGCTCTAAGTTATGAGTAGTAGCGAGTAAGCAAAACTAACATTTCATGTAGAATGAAGTTACTTGATTGCTTAATTAGATCGCAAAATTAAGCAATCACAACAATGAGGGTTTTCAAAAATACGAAAACCGCCAGATGGCACGAGGGAGTCTCGTGGTCTCATCACTGTCACTATTGGCACCTTGTTGACAGCATGTCAGTTTGGTCTGAGAACTTACCAATGAGGAGGGTGACAAGACCGCAAGTTACAGTTACGCCATCTTTTGGATGTTTTAATACGAAATTGGTTCCCTCATTGGTTATATTCGGATGGGCCGCTATAGTATTTATTTTTACTCACTATGCCTTTATTCTCACAGTCCGGTGAGACGGCAATTCGACATCACCGGTGAGAGGTTAGGCGCAGGACCAACGGCTTAACGTGCTAACCGAGGCACGGGCGATTAATCTACCAACTTACTGACTCCGGACTGTTAGTGAGTAATTTGAGTATTGAAATAACTAGCCATAAATTCTTGGTCCGACCCGGTACCCGGGACCTGGGTTCGAGAACATAATACTAGGCTTTTCGCTAAACCCCAATTAACAAGAGATTCTTAATTGGGGTTTATCAAGACTGGTTCTTATATTACCGTCTAGCTGAAACCAGGGGGAAATGAAAGGCGTATTAAAATTCCGAGGCCTTTGAGACGAAAAGACCCTGCTGGCCCCAAGATGGTCGACCAATTCTCTTGGACACCATCTATTTATATAATCCATCCAAGAGATCAAAAACCAGTCTTTTCTACCTAATAGATGTATAAAGTTCCAGACATACACAATTTTATTAATAGGTTTCATAAGACAATTATTAATTATTATTTTTATATCCCTTTAAGACAAAGTTCCAATGCCCTAGGCATTGGAATCCCCCGAGGTTACAGGACTCCGGGAGCCCCCTTCGAGCCTGTGGCATTTTGCCATTCCTGCCCCTCTCTAGGTAACTAAATATTGGCAGGAACCACATGGTGGAGCTGGCGTCTAGGGCCCCCCTCCATGCTGAGGTCCCAGATACTTCCCTAACAGAGGACAACCTTTATGTAACTATACGGTAGCCACAAAGAAGGAACGGTGGTAGCTCAATCAAATGGTAAGGACACGCGTCTCTTAACCGAGGAGTGCGGGTTCAAACCCGGGCACGTACCTCTGGATTTTTCAAATCTATGTACGTATATACCACTAGCTCGACGGTGAAGGAAAACATCGTGATGAAACCTGCAAATTCAAATAACTTTGGATTTGGCAGTCGCTTCAATGTAATTACCAGACTCGCTAAATCCTGGTTCATGGTCTAAGCGGACCCCGTCTAAGCACACTAGGAAGATGACGATGACGGTAGCCACAAAGAATTCATCCAAAGAATTCATTATTGATGAATTTTTTATCTGAAACGGCCACAATCTCATCCCTTGCGGCTGTGAGCCATGTTATTTGTCACCATGGCTGTCACATCTGGCTTCAGACGGTGTGACGTCACGCTTTGTCCGAGATTGTCCACGAGGGGCCAACCGAGTGACATCTTGTGACGGCTCGCGAGTAGAGGGGCCACGGTTTTACCGACTTTTTTAAGTCGCAATATTTAGGAAAAAAACGTACATAAGGCAATGCAAGTTCAATCTGGTTTAAAAATAAGGCAAAGAGTTTAAGAACTAAAACTAACTAATCACTCTCTAAAAAAAGGAATCTTGTTTTTTTGAAGTCATTAAAATTATTTATGTTGCTCAGACTATATTTATCAATCGATTGTTACCTCAGTCATTTAAGACGATTAAGTAATTTATACGCCACGGTTCAACAAACGTAAATATCAATATAAATTTTAACTTCAGTGTAGTAGGGTGAAAAAGGTAACTGTTAAATCAATCAAAATGACTGGCTCGATGGCTCATTCGGTACTGACCCTGCCCTATACGCCAAAAGATGAATACTTGTGTTTGTTCAGTGTCTCTGTGTTAATATTAAATATTAATGTATATTTGTAATACCACTGTTAATTCTGATATCCGTAACGCAAGTGCTTAAGCTACTTACCTTGGAGTCAGATCAATGTATGTGATGTAGGCTGATATTTATATTTATTTAACATTTATTTATCTTTCCTAGCGTTCATCGTTATTATATTGAACAAAGTAAGACAAATGTATCATGATTACATATTATTAGATAAACAGAATTTAAATAAACTTGCTTATAAAGTGGAATTTATGCAAAATTAGATAGAAAATTTTAAAACTTACTGCGTTTAAGTCAATTTCACTTTAAGGGTTCCTTATGCATGCTATGCTATGCTAATACCTTATGCTACCTCGATAAAATACGTATTGCAATCCCAAATATTTAATATTGTTAATTATTTTATATTGCTAAATATTAAATAGTCCCATCTATTTGTCCCATGTTGGTCTGGGACTTAATAAGAATGTGCCAACTGTGTTTCTTGTCTAGCATATGGTAAAAGGCGACTAATGGTATATAGGGTTTTGGGTATGTGATTGTGTAGGCGACAATCTAGCCACTTGTTACTACTTTTTCGCAATTTTCCATCTAACCCAATCCAGTTTTATTTTTGGCTGAATGTTAAATGTTAAAATTCAATACATTATGAAAACCTAACAGTGTTATTAGTTCTATCTCGAAAAGTAATTATATTCCTACTCTTTATAATGGATTAGCTTTCCTCATTACCACCGATCCATCTCTTTCCCCAATCTATCCAGATTGACAGTTCTATCAGTCCTAACAGTGTGTAATTATTGTTTGCAAGTAAATTTGTAACAGTTTTTAGCCACGATGTAAGATATAAGATATATCACTGTTTTTTCTTTATATTAGTTGGCAAACGAGAGCGGTGGTAGCTCAATGGTAAGGACACGCGCCTCTTACCCGAGGAGTGCGGGTTCAAACCCAGGCACGTACCTCTGGATTTTTCAAATCTATGTACGTATTTATATCATTAGCTCGACGGTGCAGGAAAACATCGTGATGAAACCTGCAAAGTCAAACAACTTTGGATTTGTAACCATGATCCAAAAATTGTCTGGTTTCCCTATCTTACGGTTACGAAGGTCAGATCGACAGTCACTTTAATATGAAAATATTAAACAAGTATTTGTTCAGTTATTTGTCAAACAAACACTGACGAAGATACAGTGCATTTCAAGTTGCGCGTGACGTCACACGTAGGTACGATTTTTACCTACAAGTGACGTCACAACTACCTGTTCCAAAGTAGATAATAGACATTAAATCTAGAAAAAGTTAAAATTCTGATGAAAAAATTTACATTTTCAAGTGGTGAGAAAAGGCAAGAGCTCGATAACTTGATAAAGTTTCTTAATACCAATAGGTACTTTATCGAAATGGGTACGGGTGTCACAGTAGAACTTTTTTGTGTTTTGTCTGTATTTTCGGAAAATAGAGACATTTTTATTTAAAAAAAAATCAAGTTCAAAAACACATTCCTAAACTAATCAATGATCGTGTGGCGACCCCACAACTCTATAGTAATGCAAATCACCAAACCGACTCACTTGCCGTAGCGAAAGAAGCAAGCAGCACATTCGGCCTTCACTTTAACTTAAACCAACTTTGAATTAGTCGCCATACGAATTTCAACCTTAACACTAACACTTAGGAGCGGCAGGAGAAGATAAACTTGAAATTACACGTTTGGATGCGAAATTGTGAGGAAGGTAATTGTGCTAGTATCTGTAACGTCTTTTGGGTTTTGTTTGAAGATCAGTGTTAGACTGTAGTGTGAATAAATATTTCATATCTTCATCATATTGCTAACCACCTTGGTCTGAGATTACAAATAATTTGCCAATTATGTTCCCAGTCTAGAGTATCGTAAAGGCGACTAATGGTACACTATATATTTGGTCCGTGATTATGTAAGAGATGAGCTAGCCACTTCTCACAATTTGCCATCTAACCCTACTCAATTTTCATTTTGGGTAACGCTTGGTCCATATAGGATAGTTCAGAGATAGGGGTATTTCAAAGGGTGTATTTGCCGTTTTGAGTCGCAGTCCAGTGAGACTATGATCCTGCATTTAGCGAGCCTAGTTATGAAAATTAAGTGACCGCATATTTGACACTAGCTGTTTTTAGTTTGTTTAGCTTGTTAATGTCACATATAGCCTTCCTCGATAAATGAGCTATCTAACGCTAAAAGTTTTCAAATAGAACCAGTAGCTCCCGAGAAAAGCGCGTTCAAAAAATTAACAAACTTTAGCTTTATAATATAAGTATAGATTTACAACCTTTAGATTAGGCTACCACCACACAAAAAAGCCATCAACAGAAAAAACATCGTATCCAACCATCAAAAATTCTCAATAGAATCAACACCAGTATCCGTTAATATTCATGCAACATGCCAAATTGTTTACAATGCGTCAATAAACGTTCATTAAGTACCAATTTGTTGATCAAGTACACAATTTGCTCTCCAATTTGCAGACACCGGGAAAGCATCGCTTCAAATTATACAATTCTGTTTGAGTCCCAATCTGGTTATAACGTTCTACTAATTAATCAACGCTCTGAATGTACACGGACGATCCAATTAATTGTTTTTCCTATTATCTGATTTGCGGTGTTGTATTCTGGTAGTCATTATCTGGACTTCAAATTTAAATTTAATGGAATCGATGGTATGAGGATTTAAAAGGTGGTAAACATTTATTTTTATCAATCAAAAGTCAAAATATAGTCAATATGCACATAACTTTACTATGCCTCGTTGGTCTGGTGGTAGCATGCGGCGCCTAGGAGGTCCGGGTGCAAATCCCGAGTCGGGCCAAAAATGTGTGCTCGGTTATTTCAATATTGAAATTACTCAGTCGGAGTCAGTTGACAGTTTAATCACCCCCGTGCCTCGAAAAGCACGTTAAGCCGTTAGTCTTCCGCCTGATCTCTCACCGGTCATGTCGAATTGCCGTCTCACCGGACTACGAGAGTGAAGGAATAGAGAGTGCACCTGTGTTTGCGCACACACTTGTGCACCATAACATTTCCCGCGCAGATGGCTAATCTTTATCGAGATTGGCCGCCGTGACCGATATCGATTAAAAGGACATTATAACATTACCATTTACCATAAAATATACGTATATAGACACTTACTATACGTATATAGACACAGTAGCAATACCATAGGCAGAAAAGGAGCAGCAAGGTCCGTTAAGCAGTTTTACCCAGAAACAAAAATGTATTCGCTAAATATAAAATCGTAAAAAAGTAGTGTCAAGTGGCTAGAACGTCGCCAACGCAGTCTCACAGCTAATATCTATAAATCCAATAGTCGCCTTCTACGTGCTAGGTCACAATTGGTATATTAATGTCAAGTTGTAGACCAACAATAAGAATTTTCTTGATTTTCCTATCTAGAGTTACAGTTTCTCGCAAAATCCAGGGTCATTGAGCATCCCAGCACTCCTGTGCAATAATGCAATGAAGATGATGAAACATTAACAATAGCAACCCCCTGTCACATAGCAGCAGTAAGTACATCCTTTAGCAACTGTCACTGAAGATTCTCGCGAGAAATGCATTCGGAAAGCGAGTGCAGTCTCGGATGCGCTGCCATCAATAACGGACGTGCACCGAGCTTTCCGTTGAACATGAAGGATTGGGGCAATGACTGGTTTGTTTAGGTTGGCATAAACTTATACGTTTTTGGATGTCTGGTAGACAAAAGATCATACATTTTTTGCATGTACTTAATACCATCACTCCTACCATCCTAGAAGAAGAAGAGTTCAGGGAGCAGGAAGAAAGTTAAACCACATTTAGTCAAATAAAAAATCATGATGATTGAGTTTGAAACCATAAAGGTAACAAGAAATTTTCCAGCGGGCGTGATAAGCGGTCATTCTGATATCCTTAATACAAATGTTCAAGCTACTTAACTCGAAATGAGTGTATGTAATATTGTCTGATATTTAGTGGGGTTTTGTTTATGACTGGCAGGATGGCGCATTCGGAGTTGTGGGTTCGATCTCCAACCAGGCCAAACATTCGTATGATGAATACTTGTGTTTTTTTCTGTGTATGGGTGTTAATATCTTATATTTAAGTATGTATTCGTAATACCATTGTTGATTCTGATATCCGTAACACAAGTGCTTAAGCTACTTAACTCGGAGTCAGATGAATGTATGTGATGTCGGATATTTATTTATTTTATTTACAGTATCTGGTATTACCTGGTATGGTAGTTGTTCATATAATCTATCTGTGTAATACCGCTCCGCCAAGCTTCTGGGGGGGGGGGAGGTCGCGAGTTATTGATGCTGCGACATCCGCGGCTGCCAGTTCGATTTCCGAACGCATTACTTGCAAGATGGGTTTTGGCTAGATGGGGAATTGTACACATTTAGTCAACTTCAAAGGAAATGGTGAAAGTGTCTAAAGCTAATGCTGTTCTTGAAAAATATTTGAGAAAAGATGATTATCTTGAATACGTATTACGATGGTGTAATAAACGTCATGTGAAAACCTGTACATATAAATAACTTTAGGCGTGTAATGTTGATGTAATGTTTCTATTTAAGAGTTAAGAAAGTGGCAGTTAATACATTACGCTTACAAACTACCATGACTCTCGCACAAATTACTGTATTCATCTATACTTATAATAAATCTGTAGAGAGGTCAATTCTGTACATGAAATATATTTTCAAAATAACTATCAGGGGGTGATTAGTGATCGATACTGATGCCAAAATTGCAATCACTAAAATTTTTGTCTGTCTGTCTGTCTGTATGTTTCTTATAGAAACAAAAACTTCTAGACGGATTTTAACGAAACTTGGTACAATTATTTTTCATACTCCGGGGCAGGTTATAGTATACTTTTCATCACGCTACAATCAATAGGAGCAGAGTAGTAAAGGGAAATGTTGGGAAAACGGGAGAAGTTACTCCATTTTTTAAGCTTCAGTCGCGTGTGCAGCCTTAATGGTTAAAGTTACATAGAAATCATGTATGACGGAAACAGTCTTTATAATATTAACCATAAACGCGGGTGACACCGCTGGCACAGCAGGTTATATAAATATTTGCCTCTTACGGCACTCGAAACCACAGCCTTTGGTTTTTTGGCTACAGTCCTTCCAGTAGACTAAGCAATATATCAAAGAAAATATAATTAAATCTCCAAAACAAGATTTTACAAGCAAGCCAGACCAGTGCTCGAGGCTTACACGAAAACGTAAAAATATCAAGAAAACCTAAGCTCACATTTCAAAGGGTCGCTCAGGGCAATAGTATTTTGTCAAAACCCGCTTATCCTACAAACACAGCTAATACAATGTTTGCTAACACACGCCGTATTGGAAATAATATTTGTACACACTGTTTGCGAATTTACCACGTCCCAAGTGTAGGCGTTTGTGTAGAAAGCATGGAGAATCTTATAACTCTTTTTATCTATTACATACTCTCTTCAATCATTGTCGCACCTCTGATCTCTTAGTTCATATCTTTATCATGAAAGGTGATATAAAGAGATCTAATTTCTGAACCAACATGCCACATTCATGCCACATCAATCCTTGTTTATCGACACGATATTTATCAATTCACGGTACTCTAAGTAACACAAAGCAGTGACAAGTGGCCAGCTCATCACCTACACCATCACATACCCAATCCCAATATACTATTTGTCGCCTTTGACGACATGCTAGGCAAGGAACACAGTCAGCACTTTTTTTTCAAGTCCCAGACAAAATTCATTCAATTTCCATAAACCTAAAAAATAACATCTTCCTGATGATCCTATAAGCACACAGTGCAATTCACAGTCAGGATATTACTTTAGGCATGCTAATGTCACAATTTTCAGACCGTGGCTTTTGGAACGACTAGGATCTTGCTTAAGCACCAACTTAAAATGCCTTTCGAAGAACGTAGCGTCGAGAGACATTTTAATTTCGGTCAGTTATTGCAGTCTTTCAGACCGCGGCTCCCCTTGCTAATGGTTTGCTGTTGACTGTTGGTGTTAATTAGAAGAAGTTTAATAGAAATTGAAGCAAAACCACACATATAGTACTATTGCCTGAAACGAGAGGTCCATTTTAATATTGTAATATTAGTAGTTTTGTTCTCTGTTTATATTTATATTTATTTTGTTCTGACGATTTATAAGTGCTTTTTGTAAGCCTATATAAATAAAGATCATTTCATTTCATTTCATTTCATTTCATTTCATTTCGTGCGGAACAATATTCTAAGTGTGTCATTTTCTTGTCAAATTGATTTGTTTCTGGAAAAAATGCTGTCAGAAAATCAAAGGTTAAGTTAACATTGTCACTTGGTTGTGGAAAAAGATTAGTATTTATCCCATCGGTGCAGAAAGCACTTATTGTCTGTAGAGCAAGATCCATAATCTCCAGACCTTACTAATTTTCTCAAAGATAAAATGTTTGGGGTCTAATAGCGTTAGTATTTCCAATAAGCATGTATATATCTATTAGCTTAAGCCAATTTACAGCTATCAGTTCTTATTAGATTCTTTGAACTACACATATTACAAAAAGGAAACTATCTCGGATCTGCAAGTCTATAAATAGCCCATAAAAATAAGGACGTCAGAATGGCGAAATGAACGGCAAACGTCCCATCGTCGCTCTTTCTATGGCAGTCATGGGAACTCTTCCGAAGTTACGGGTTATGGGACACAAAAGAGTTCTTAAGACACTACGGTAAGGGCACGTTCACAACGCTTCTTTTATTAATCAAATATTATAAAAACTCTAATAATATTATAAAATGTATAGAAGCTCTATTCCACTCAACTGATTATTATGTCATATTGTGCGCCTATAAATAAAATAAATAAACAGCTGTTTGTAAATACTCACATATCTGAAATTAATAGTTTTTTTTAAATAAATTATTAAAAAAATAATCATTATTAGTACATATATGTACTTAATCTTAGAAAGGTCGTAGACAAGGCTACGTTTTGTTCCGAAAAAATATACGATGGAGTATATTGTACAAATCGAATCACATGTAGGTGGAGTAACAAGAAAAAGCTAGTTATTCATATTATAAGTACGTATTACACAGTAGCCACGTACCTATTTTTATTTATAATACATTTTAGGTAGCTAGTGATGATATGGACCGTAATTTGAAGGGTGTAGGGTCGAATCTGAGCTGAGACTGTTTTTAAGGACTTTAGAAGACGCCCGAGTTTGAACCCACTCCCTTTTCTTATGAGGCGCTTCTCTCAACCATTGAAGTACCACCGCGCCCATTTGTTATACATAAAAGCACATATAATTCGTTGTTATGACATTAGATATCTGTCGTTTTGAGTAAACGTGAAAATTTGACGTTCACCCAAAAATTACTTTACTCCTCTTCCTCCTTATGAAAGCAACCTAACCTAATATCGCGAACCCTATAACTTTTTATTCACACTTCGCCTCGTTTGCATAAAACTCTCCAATCCCGTCCGCATCATTTGCCCTTATAAGGAAATTTTCGAGATTGAACCAAGAAGCACTTTTCGTGTCGTTTGTCCCATCACGGTGGTGGATTACACCGGATTATCTAGTTTTATCGAAATGAAATTCGCGTATGCGTCAGCGCGGATGCTGATATTTTTAGGGTTCCTTAGGGAAATTGGGGAACGTGCTTGTTACTTTAACGAGAGTTTGTAAGGCTTACGTTCATAGAATTAGATGATGGCCTCTTTGTTTTTACTTTCTTAAACCAGCAGGTAATGCAATGCCTAATAGCTAACTTTTTTATGCTATAGGGTGGCAAGTAGGGATTGCAATGCTGGATTAAGCAATCTAGCTGGGCCCAGCACATCCTTGGCATTTCTGGAACTAGTTGCATGTGCTGGTTCAATTCCGCTGGATTCCAATCTGTATTAGAGATTGAACCACTGGTTCAAACAATCCAGTTGTGCCTAGCCCATTTTAACTATGCTGGATTCAGCGTCCAGCAGAAAATGCTGCGGGATTGCAACCCCTAGTGGCAAGCAAGCGTATGGCCAGCCAGATAGTAAGCAGTCACCTCAATTTAAAGGCGCTTGGAATACAAGAAATACCACTCGAACTTGGCTGACATTGAAGGATTTGAAAACCTCACCGCACACTGATTGCATATGGGATAAGAACGACAGGAAGAGAAAGAAAGAGATAAGAGATCAGATATTCATGTACCCTATCATTGGCACTGCGGATGCTCAAGCTGAGTGTCTGGTACTTTCAATCATAGAACGAAATGCAGCAGTTCAAGAGCTACCTTACGCCAAAAATTCTCTAAGCGCCTTTTCCTCGATTTTATTTATTTTAAGATGTAATTACTAATCTCTTGCAATATCTTCAAAGTGTTTAAAAGTAGTTATAGTCGCTAAAAATCAAGTAAAATTTAAAATCAAACTAACTGACTAGCTTCCCGCTATCTAAAATCAAACGAAGATAATGTAATAGCCTATCACCAATGCCATCTACCCAATTTGGACCAATGACATCGCGGCCTTTGTTTTGGAGGACAAACAAAAATCGCTTATCCAATCAGCACACATGATTAGTATTCCACTCGTTCCCGGCGTTGCCTTCCACCGATACTGATTAATTCAATTCAAATTTTCTAGCGATTACCTCAAAAAGGTTACCTTATTCGCTACGATTTGATGGCAATTTCATTAAACTTAACGGATTTTGTGCTAGGACGAAGCGATTCCAGATTTATTTCTACAGCATGAAAAGTAAAATCATGTAGGCTATATTGTTTTAGTTCTCTCATATATTTTAGTTTTTAAACATAATCCTGGTCAATTCTATCCTAAAATACGCGACGGGAATAGCCTGGTATCCTCATGCTATTCCCGGCGTCCGGCGGCAACGGAGACGCGTGCTAGGCGGATGGGGGTGCCCCGCACGCAACACCCGCTGATCTCTATCAAGAGGGAACGGACGGTCGAACAGCCGTTTCACACGACCTCTCCTATGCCTGCGGAGCAAAGGAGCGAGAGGATCATTCTCCCGCTCGCGCTGCGCCGCCTCCTTCTGTAAGATGACGTCCTCAGTAAAAATCTCTTCTGGTACTGAACACTTAAATTTGACAACCCATTTTAGCTCGTCATGTTCCTAGGGTTCCGTACCTCCAATACGCACAACCTGTATACAACAATTTTGCTTTCGACCTGTTTGTCAATATTCTTAATAGAATAAAATTAGTTTATAGTCCATTATTAGGATTACACAAAAAATTGCTTGCCTATTTTTTCTTTTGTACAGCAAACCAAAAATGACGAAGCTACAACGAGTTAAAGTACCCGTTTTAAAGTCTTAGTACCGCACTGGTCTACTAGCTCGGCGGTGAGAAAATTCATTTACTTATTTGGATAACAAAACAAAAAATTGCCAGAAAAACTAACCATGGTCAAATATCATTACCGAATAGTCGCTTCTCTTTAGTATTTAGGCTGTCTAATTATGAGATGACGGTTGAAGCGGAAACTAACTATGAGTGGGGCATAATGCCAAAAATTATGATGGCACAAAGAAAAGTGAAGTGCAATTTTTTTGGGGTAGTTTTAAATATAAACTACCCCAAAAAAATTGCACTTCATAAATCAAAAGCTATTAAATATTCTCTTTGTGATCATAAATTACATAACTAACTAACTAAACTTCACGCTACTTCCCTAGCGAGGAAGGCAGAGGGAACCGAACGCCATATGGCACGATCCTTACACTCGCTTCTTCAACATTCATGATCCTTTTCATACAAGCTCTACGGTTTTTATGGCTCCTTAAACTACATATTTGCTTAATTTATCCGGAACCTTCAGGGCTCGTCTATCTCGTATTTGATCATTTTTTGCGTTCACTCGACACAAAATTTGTATTTCATTGTCAAACACAATCCGCATCGCGAGCCCACATGAATTATTCATGGGATCTAATATTCCATCGTTGTCACACAATTTAGAATTAGCAACGTCCGAAAGAGATGCAAAATTGATTTGGTTAATAGCACATGTTAATTGCTTACAAAGATTAAGATGTAAAGTAAATTTTTAACTAATAAAAAAAAACGGAGGAAGTTCTCAAGTCGACGCGTACTTAAATATATGTTTTTCGTATGACGCATAACTTTTTACAGAATAATTCGATTCTGATCATTCTTTTTTATTGGAAAGGGTACACCTCTAAGTTGGTCCCATATAAATTTGATTCCAACCTTAAGGAATAGGACTTGGACTATCCAGGGCTGAAGTTAACGACCATGAGGTGGACCACAACTGGTGTCTTCCAGCCAGTCACGGCGCGCTCGGGGCCGACTCAAAATTGCTTACGTATACTTACATTCATTTTAGAACTTAGTTATTATGGTTCAATAAGAAAGTTTATTATTTTTTGCTTTTCAGTTTTACGGCGGTTATTTTTTTTTTTGTTTAAAAGTTTTTATTTTTTCTAGAAGGGTACATTTTCAACTCTCTGCTGTATTTTGGTATGTATGTGTACCCTATCCTACCCTGCTCTGCATCACAGTTTTGGTATACATAATATATATACATACATACTATCACGTCAATTATCCCCGAAATGACCGACCGAGACATCCAAGGAGCAATAGGCTCATTAAACCACATTTATCCAAATACAGAATTAAGTTAGATAAGATGCTGTATACTTGTGTGCGACCTTGAGTAGGATAAAATATATTTGTCCCATGTTGGTCTGGGACTTAAAAAGAATGTGCCAACTGTGTTTCTTGCCTAGCATGTCGTAAAAGGCGATTAATGGTATATGGGCTTTTGGGTATGTGATTCTGTAGGCGACGAACTAGCCACTTGTCACTACTTTTTCAGAATTTTCCATCTAACTCAGCCCAGTTTTGTTTCTAGCTGAATGTGGTTAATGGGGCCGGCTGCCCCTTTGACTCTGCCTACCCCTTCGGAGATTATGGGCGTGATGTTATATTATGTTATGAAACTAACTGTTTTGACAAATGACATCATCTTTCAATAAAACAACGTGCTTTATCCCACTTGTATCTCTAAGAACTAAAGACTGACATCATACTCAGCTCTTAGCTATTTAAAAATGCGCTTACATTTTTTTATATTTCAATAGTATTTACACATTGTCTTATCTAGCACGTTTAAAAATCTATTTACGTACACAATCACAAAAAGTAAAAGAAGGTCGTAACTATTTAGCATTAATAAATAACATCTTTATGTTTACTAAGCCTTCCAAAAACGTAACAACTAATTCTGTATGTATCTAAATATTAAGATTGCACATAAATTATTTTCTAGTAAATGCCTAATACGTCAATTAAGAAACGAGATAGATATACATCAGGGGTGGCCAAGTTGATTATACTAATAAATAATAATAAATATCTGACTACATCCATACATCGATCTGACTCCAAGGTAGCTTGGGTTTTTCACTTAAGCACTTAAACTCAAACTCAACTCAAAATATATTTATTTACGTAGGCCTCAAAAAAGCACTTGTATATCGTCAAGTAATAGGTACAAAATAGAACAATTTGAATCTACCACTGGCTCGGAATGTTGCATCTACTTAGAAAAAACGTATTCCGAAGTATTACGAAGAACGTAGAGTAATGTGTAATAAACTTTATATGTTTTTTAACTTGCCATGATCGACTGGACTAATAATCGCCATCGACCGGTTGGCCACCCCTGATATAAATGTTTAATTTCGTCTCGAATTCATTATCACGTATGTTCATGTACGCTTCAAGGTTTACGTTTTAAACTTGAAAAGGAAAAAAAATATTTAGTAATGCTGCCAGAAAATCTTTATGAATTCGATTTGATAAAGATTATCCTATGCTGGTCTGGGACTTAAAGTAATGTACTGTGTCCCTTGTCTAGCATGTCGAACGAGCGACTAATGGTTTAATGGGTGGTTTGTGATTATGTAGGAAACAAATCTAATCACCTGTCACCATTTTTTCAGCTCATCCACCATAATTTATTTATGGTAAATTGTATTTAAAGGAGCGTGTTGCTCCCCTCCGAAATTGCGCCTTGCTTGAAAATATTGGGAGAAATAATAATAGTAATGTCCTGCTAACCGATATCGGTCACCACGGCCAATCTCAACGAGAATTAGCCAACTGCGCAGGAGATATTATAGAGCACAAGTGTGTGCGCAAACACAAGTGCACGATCTATTCGTTCACTCATATTCCGATGAGACGGCAATTCGACATGACCGGAGAGAGTTCAGGACCGATGGCTTAACTTGCTTTCCGAGGCACGGAGGTGATTAAACCACCTTCCTGAATCCGTACTGTTACTAAGTAATTTAAATACTTAAATACTCAGCCACAAATTTTGGCCCGAACCGGAAATTGAACCCGGGACCTCTTGGTCCCTAGGCAGCGTATGCTACCACTACCACACCACTAGACCAATGAGGCAGTCGAGGTAGATGTACATATTATGTTTCAATGTTGGGCATATTAAAAAATTCATGAAATTCTGTAACACTGTAACGTGAAGTCCAATTCATGGCACCAATTAGATTAATCATCAATGGAATAAAGTTACGTATGAATGTATCATACATTACTGATAAAATAACTAACTAAACTTCACGCCACTTCCCTAACGGGGCAGGCGGAAAGAACCGAACGTCATATGGCACGATCCTTACACACCTCACTCGCCTCTTCAACATTCATAATCCTTTTCATACAAGCTCTACGGTAACTGATAACAGTCTTAAAAAAAAATTACGCGTAAGAAACATTTACATGTTGGGCTTGTGCTTCCATCCAATCTTCCAAAGGACACCAGTGATATCGAAGAAAGAATATAATAATAAGCAGCCATTCTTAACACCTGTAGAATAGTGAGAAAATTTTTGCAACTGGAATCTGAGTGGAGCCCATAAACAATTCAACTTTGCTTGGTCAACAACCCGCAAAGTTGAATATTCCGCTTTTAAATTAAGAAAATATGTATATATTCTAAACACAATAATAATAATATCTATTATCGAGCAAAGACAGGGCGAGCTGAGCCAGATACTACCTAATTGAATATCACGATCACAACACCATTACCGTATCTTCCTTCGCAGCTTGTACACATCGGCTGTCTGGCGTCCATCCAATAAGTGCAATTCAATGCACATGCATTTCTCTAAGGCACGTGGAAGCTGGAGAAAAAGCTCTTTTCTATTTCTCATTCAGCTTTCAACACAATTTTCTTCAGTCCAAGTAAAAGAAAATTCAAATCTTAGTGGTAATGTTAATGTTTATTTTTTTTAGTTTGTCACTCAATAAAGCTGAATAGAATTTGGCGTTATTGGCATAAATGAAATATTGATGCAGATATATCATCAAAACACGATATTTCTATTGTTATGTTATGTTTCTAGAATAGTTCCGCTTGCATTAGGATCCTAAATTTAACATTAGTTATTACATTACATTACATTGAAGCGACTGCCGTTTGGTTTTTCCTAATCCAAAGATTACTATCTTTGGATTAAGAGGGATTTTTTTTTTAACCCTTAAAGAACCCAGATTTGTACTATTGTCACTAAATGTACTATTAGAATGTTCATGTTTCCTTCAAATATACCTTACTATGGTATATAATGATGAGAGTTTTTCACAATTTACCATTTTATGTCCAAATGTCCCATGTTGGTCTGGGACTTGCCCCATATTGATCTTGGACAAAAAAAAGAATGTGCCAACTGTGATTCTTGCCTAGGATGTCGTAAGAGGTGACAAATGGTTTACGGGCTTTTGGGTATGTGACTGAGTAGGCGACGAGCTAGCCACTTGTCACTCCTTTTTCACAGCTTTCCACCCAACCCAGCCCACTGTCCTGTGTTAGGCTGGGACTTAAAAGGAATGTGCAATCTGTATTTCTTGCCTAGCATGTCGTAAAGGGCGGCTAATTGTATATAGGCTTTTGGGTATGTGATTGTGTAGGCGACGAGCTAGCCACTTGTCACTACTTTTTCCCAATTTTCCAACTAACCCAGCCCAGTTTTGTTTTTTACTGAATGTGGTTGAGTGCTGTCCTTTTAACTCTGCCTACCCCTTCGGGAATTATTGTGGGCGTGATGTTAAGTTTATGATGAGAGCTATGACTCTACCAACTATTTCATACGAAATATGCGAACTAGCAGCCTTCCCCATGTTTACCTACAAGTTTCAAAGCAAGCGGTAAACACAGTTAACAGTACAAATAACATTTTTCTTTGTAAGAAATTGCGTTTAACTAGGTCGGTGACTCCTCCGAACGCTTTACAAATCTCCCCAACAATAGTACACTTGTGATAAAAATGAACTACAGTTACTACCTGCATAATGTATCTTTAGTTATGAAACAGCGAACTCAGTTTTGAGTGGAGATAATGAGATGGCTATTTTGTCGCTAATGATCTATAAAATCTAAGTATTTAATGCATTAATTGACAACACTTAATTCAAAGAATATGTAAGAACAAAATATTAAGGAGAAGAAAAAAAGAAATATTTACTCATCATCTTCCTAGCGTTATGTCCCGTGCTCAGACGGGGTCCGCTTAGACCATGATCCAGGATTTAACGAGTCTGGTAATTACATTGAAGCAACTGCCGATCTGACCTTCGTAACCCTAAGATAGGGGAATCAGACAATTTTTAGATCATGGTTACAAATCCAAAGTTGTTTGAATTTGCAGGTTTCATCACGATGTTTTTAGACTTATGACTATATATTATTATATAGACTTAAAAATCCAGACGTACGTGCCCGGGTTTGAACCTGCACTCCTGGGTTAAGAGGCGCGTGTCCTTACCATTGAGCTACCACCGCTACAAAAAAAGAAGTATTTACTACGTAATTTCATTTCATTTCTTTTGACTCTGCCTACCCCTTCGGGGATTACGAGCTTGTTGATACGTATCTAATATAATATTAAAGAAATCTTATCATCATAAGATAATTAAGAAACCTTATTATTATGTTTTGTGTATCTGCCGAAGAGCCTATTTCTCAAGAATAATTGAAGGTATCAAGTTCAAATTAAACTTTATCTGTGATATTTTAGACATTTCGAAGGCTCGAATATAAGAATGTAATTAAATGCGATCTGAAAGTGAAGCCTTCAACGAATTTGAGCAATAACTAAAGCGATGTGAATATTTAAATGTATGTATATTAGCAGAAATAATTGCCTGGAAAACACCACTAATCACTTAATATGCTTTTAATGAGCTGCCAAAATGCAACTCTTGTTTAAATTTACAAATATCAAACAAAAGTGTATTGTTAAATATTTGCATATTAAACTGAATAATTACGTACTCAATTTTATCGAGGTTGTGTTGTGTTTTATCCTGATTCTCGCTGTAAATTTTAAGGAATACATACATACATTTGACTCTGCCTACCTCTAGAGGCATTATGGGCGTGTTGTTATGTATGTATATATTTGACATATAATTAGACGACTGATCAGAAACCCTGGCCACGAAACCAAGGGTTGCGGGTACGAATCCCGCTAGGGGCAAATGTTTCATGTGATGAACATGGACATTTGTATGTTTATAAACGTATTTAAGTATGTTTGTTTATCCGTTCACCTAGTATCCATAGTACAAGCATAAGCTTATTTTGGAACTAGGGAACTGCTGTATCAGTCTGGACATACCATCACAACCTTAATCTCCGCAGAGGTGGACGGAGTCCAAGAAGCAATGAGATCCTAAAAACACAATTAGCGAAAAATATAGAATTGAGCAAAAATAGCCTAATAGCTAGCTCGTTGTCAACAAAATTACTAACACAATACACCATTAGTCGCCTATTATGACGTGCTAAGCAAGAAACACTTTTTTTAAGTCCCAGACCAAGATAGGACCATTCAATGAATCACAATTGTGCACAAAACCTATATATCTATACTTATAATAAATCTGTAGAGTGGTCAATTCTGTACATGAAATATATTTTCAAAATAACTATCAGGGGGTGATTAGTGATCGATACTGATGCCAAAAATGCAATCAGTAAAATTTTTGTCAGTCTGTCTGTCTGTCTGTCTGTCTGTATGTTCCTTATAGAAACAAAAACTACTCCACGGATTTTAATGAAACTTGGTACAATTATTCTTCATACTCCTGGGCAGGTTATATTATACTTTTCATCACGCTACAATCAATAGGAGCAGAGTAGTGAAGGGAAATGTTGGGAAAACGGGAGAAGTTACTCCATTTTGAAAGCTTCCGTCGCGTGTGCAGCCTTAATGATTAAAGTTACATAGAAATCATGAATGACAGAAATAGTCTTTATAATATTAACCATAAACGCGGGTGACACCGCTGGCACAGCTAGTGTATACATAAAATCATGATATGTGTAAATCCTTTTACATTTTTTACTTGTTTATACTCCATTCTTTTACATTCTTGAGTTGCTTCGCAAAAAATTGCACTGCAGCAACATTGTCTCGTAAGTTATTATTGTTTCCAAGCGACGCGACATTTACTGCGGTTTTATGTGCTCTTTTCAGATAGTTTAAACTATTCACGTTTTCCTTTCCACCTTCAACAGTGTTAGTGTTGCGAGCAACATTTATTTCACCTGTATTTACAATAGCATCATTGTATGTGGGGTGTGTCGTTTGACTTGCGACTACAAATTTTAATGGTCAGACGACTTAGATAGATGTAGGCTAACGTTCCTTCTTGGATCTTGGTATCTGAAATGAACTTGAACATGGCATTTTTAGGGTTCAGCACGTTAAGAATTGTGTGCCGTATTTTGCTGGATTTTTTATACAACTGGATCTGGTAAGTAAGCAAGTACGTATATATGGGTTACTAGTGTGTGTATAAGTCAGGTCCGTCATTGGAAGTGCTATGGCAGTCCAGATTGAGAGAAAATATATACGACACTGACGATACGTGAACTGGAGTGGGCAAAGAAGTGTTTTATTCCGATTTCCCTAAAAGTCACCACATCCTCCACACACACTAAATGAATCTTTCTTTCTCTTTTTTCTTAATCTTAATAAAAACTAATTTATGGCTAAAAACAATATTTTAAAATTTAAAGACGCAATTATTGTTAGATATATTTTTTTTTTTTCAGACTACGTCACATTCATTGATCTGACTCCGAGGTAAGTAGCTTAAGCACTTGTGTTCCGGATATCAGAATCAACAATGGTATTACAAATATATACTTAAATATTCAATATTAACACCCAGACACAGAACAAACACATGTATTCATCATACAAATATTTGTCCTGGGTGGGGATCGAACCCACAACTCTTGGCGCATGGGGCAGGGTCACTACCGAATGCTATCGAGCTTGTCAAATTATTAAAAGATGGATAGGTCAGAATAGATAGTCAGCAAACTAATATCATTTCATGATTGTGGAACTACGGAATTTTGATGCCAGAGTCGGATGCACGCTCGATCGTTTTTAGCAAATGGCGCAAGTCAGTACACTAACAGAAGACTAGCAGTCATATCTGATATTCAGGGATGATGCTGGATAATTGAGTTAATAGTGACGGTAAACATTAGTCATGCAATCATACATAAAAAAAATTGTGGTATTAACATATATTACCTTCTATTACCGATACCAGGTGCCACCTTGGGGGACTGGTCTGCTCTGGTCTGGGTAATTTATGCTTAAATTTTGTTAACATCGTTATTTTATATTTTGGTGTCTGACAAGCCGACTTCATGACATGGTTCAGATACAAATATGATCTATACACCCTTGTAAAATATGTTGTTGAAAAGAGTAACTACCGAGTTTCTTGCCGGTTTGTTCTCGGTAGAAGCAACATTCTGAACCGGTGGCAGATTCATATTATTAGTTGATATTCGTGTTGAATTGACGATTAATAAGTGTTAGTTTCAAACCTATAAAAATAAAGAGAAAAAGAAATATATTAAACGCAATTTTTTTTCTGTAACACTCAAACATGCAAATATTGAAATTTACAATATTACTAATACTGTTTAAATTGTGCGGTGAATTTATTCAATAGTGTTTACATAGATACTAGAATGTTAAGTAAATAATGTTCAAGCGATATTTTCAACACATGTATTTACATATTTGCTGTTAAACTACCTATCATCTTGAAAACGAATTAATGTACAATAGCATCATTGTATGTGGTTAGTTATAATGAACTGGTAAATTCCTCAGTAGGACTTGTTTAAGGTTAAATTGACCACATGACCAAAATATATTTTGATCTATATATAAGAAGGTATATTATTATACCTTCATATGATTTAAACTAATATTATAAAGCTGAAGAGTTTGTTTGTTTGGTTAAACGCGCTAATCTCAGGAACTGGTCTGAACCGGAAAATTATTTTTGTATTGCTTAGTTCATTTATCGAGGAAAGCTTAATATAGTCTATATAACATAAACGAGGTTAATTTCCGGGCACAGCTAGGACCTATATATAATGATAAATATTTTAATATGTGTGTAAATATCATGAATACATATTTTCTAGATGATATTGACGTAGGTGTATTTTTATACATCGCAAATAAAAATCTTTTACCTAAACATCATCCTTGAGCGTAGAGTAAATACATGTCAAAGGAAAAATACAAGTCACACTTTTTGCAAAACAAAAATTAACCTCGTAGTGTGAATCTGAATTACTTATGCATCTTTTAATTACATTGGACAAATATAAAATCGTTTATTTCAATTATCGTAAATCTAAATATCTATGAAAAAATAAAAACATTGGTCTAAGAACTCGCCCCTGGGCAACCCCAACCTAATCCTATTGAAAGGCTCGGCCAATTCTCTAATAGAACACGCACGATGATTTATAATATAAACGAAGGTCGTTTTGATTTCTTGTCGGATCGTTTCCGAAGCTTTTTATTTGCGTTTGAACTTCATAAATCTTTTTCAATTCTGTAAGTAATCATTTTTTTAACTAATAAATTCAGGCGAAATTAAAGATAAACAACAACTAGAAAAATTTTAACTTACGTAATAGAGATATTTTATTATTCTCTTCGAAACCATTTATTATTGCCGACTTTTGCTAAATTTGTTTTAACTTCAGTACCTACTCAATAAGAATTCAGTATACCATTTAGCACAGTAATAAAATAATTATAAGTATAATGGATATTTTACGATTTGATGGAATATATTACTGTATTTTCTTTTGCTTATTCTAGTACCAATTATATAAAGTAATTTATTGACTTAATCAATAATATTTAAAAACGGTGTCCGATAGATTCTCTTTTCAAAAAATGGCTAAAAATGCTTTTTGTTTTAATCTTTCTGCATATTACCCCATGTACTTAAATCAGTTTAAATTGCTCAAGTAGAACACTACAATTTATAATTGTAAGATATAATTGTACCAGTTTTAGCCATAAAGATATTCAGCATTCTATGAAATTACGAACATTCTGCAGATTCACGACAAGAAAAAAAAAATTCAAGAACATTATAGAGACTAAATGATCGCAGCCGAAATTTAATAAACAACTCGCATTCTTCAGATCTAAAGCGATCCCATTTCTAAAAATATATTCATCTATTTTATTCTGTAGGGTTATTAAGATGTCATTAACCTTCTCTTGAGAACATTTTTTTCTATAATTTCATCTGACAATTTCTAGAAATCCATAAAGCCGTAGATTATTAAAAAAAACTCAGCATCTGTTTGTGACTGATACATAGCATTAATCAAGTCACTTTAAAATCAAGTTTCGATTGTTTTTTCTTAAAATCCAACATAAGAGTGATATACTAAGCAGTTTTTATATTTAAAATAATCAAAACTTATTATATTTGTTTCGCTGATTAAACCCTGATATCTATAAAAAGATTTCATATTAGATTCCAATACAATGTTCTCCATGTATGGAAATTATAGTAGGTAATTTATATTCAAAGTAAGAATATAATATATATACTGTACATTAGATTTAAACTCAAACAAACAAACAAACATAGCATCACGCCCATAATCCCTGAAAGGGGTAGACAGAGTCAAAGGGGCGGCAGGCCCCTTTAACCACATTAACCTAAAAACAAAACTGGGATGGGTTAGATGGAAAATTTTGCCTCAAAGTTCCATATTATATGTATCAGTAGTTGTAATTTGTACTTAATATCATTTATGAAGCGTATTTGTGAAGGAGGCGTTATAAAGTAATTTTCAAATAACCTTTCGTTATATATAGTAATTTATTACTTACTTCATACATAATGTTACAGAGCGGTGGTAGCTCAATGGTGAGGACACGCGCCTCTTAACCGAGGAGTGCAGGTTCAAACCCGGGCACGTACCTCTGGATTTTTCAAATCTATGTACGTATTTGTACCACTACCTCGACGGTGAAGGAAAATATCGTGATGAAACCTGCAAATTCAAATAACTTTGGATTTGTAACCATGATCCAAAAATTGTCTGGTTCCCCTATCTTAGGGTTACGAAGGTCAGACAGGTCGCTTCAATATAATACCAGACTCGCTAAATTCTGGATCATGTTCTAAGCGGACCCCGTCTAAACACGGGACATAACGCTAGGAAGATGATGATACATAATGTTATAGTTAGACATATTATTATACTTTGTTTACTGTATGTCTACCTACTTTATTTGTAGATGAATAAACATATCATCTAGGTATATAAGCGTTAAACCTTAATTACTATTTTGACAAAACTAACATAACAAAAACATCAAAATTCCTTATGTCTGTTACATTTAACGTTTAGTTTTATAATTATTCTGAAAACATTATTTACAGTTAATTTAGTAATCTAATTGTTTTTCTTACTTTCGCGTGTAATTTACTTTTTTTTAATGCCAAAGAAGTAAATTAGATGACGTCCATACACTATTGTCTTATCATAATATGTTATATTATATACTTTATTGTGTAACTAAACATGAAACCAATGAAAAATCTTTAATTACTTAAATATCAAGTTTTCAAACAACACTAACATTACCTTTACGAAAAATCCCTCTAAAGATAAAGTAATTTATTTAACACAAAGACCAAAAATTAACACCGTGCTTGAATTTTTATTTCGACGTCATTAAGTTTAAAAGTCATACCTTCAATGCTCTGTTAAGTAAGTAAACCTGTATTAATGAAGCCTTTTAAAATCTAAATTTTTTTTTTTTTTTTGCAAAGAAAACGTTTTCTTAAAAGTGCCTTACAGATTGTCACTTTGAGAAAGACAAACATAATACCCTGCTTGTTGTTATGACGGTTGTGAAAAATACATTTGTTCGGTCAACGGATAATAAAGACGTTTCTTTTACTTATTTATAGGATGCCACATTTCTCTTCCATTCGCCCTTTTAAGCTTAACGTGAAAATATAAATATGAACAGAGGCGCCTTATAAAATATCTGCTAGACATCACATCCATTCGATTTCGACGTTGAACGTATTCTTGAATCCCTTGATATGTGTCAATAAATATAAAGAAAAGAGGCAATCGTTTCATCCACGCTTTATATGAAATTCAAAATCCTCTGATTCTGATTTCCATAACCTAAACGGTGAAGTTACTCTTAGAAACAAGATTCAATATATCATGTTTCCGTGAGAGATTTTCTTATTATTATGTTTGTATTCTGGGTATGACTTCTCCACGGTCATAGATAGATTCAATGAATATATAGTTATAACTATGAAGTTATTGTCAGCTCAACTTTATAGCTTTAAATAGATATGAAAAGACATGCATAAATATACCGATTTTGTATTTTCTTCTTCATCTCGTATTCGCAATTATATTTCTACAATCTTTTGCATTCGAAGTAGCGTGTGTGTTAGATCCATACATATTATATGACCCAATTTAATATTATAACAATCCAGTTGAACTACTGTAAACTTTAAAAGCTTTTGAGAAATGGAAGCCAATAGAAAATAAGGCATCTCGCTGCACTATCACAATGGACCCTCAAGAAAATAGAGCGATGACTCGATAAAGATTGCAGTGCCGATACAGAGGGCTGGCTAAAGCAATCCATGTTCCAATGGAAAATTCCAACTCAATGGGCTGGTATTAGATAATTTTAATAATTATAACAATATAGGAAAACACGAAATTCGTATAGAAATTTGAAAATTGAGTGGGAGCTTCTGATTTTTTTCGCATTTCTCTTTTCCGGCGCAAACATTTCCACATATGAAGGCACAGAATGGTTTCGTTCTTATTTAGATTCGCAACGTGCGTAATAAATACAGTAAAAGGCCCCAGATAGTGTACACATCAGACTCCTGTAAGTACTCCAAAATGTTTAAAACCGTCACAACAAAGTGTGACAATCGTATTGCGAATTTGTGACATCTTGCACTGATTGTGATTCCGAGTCATCAGTTCGCGAGGACATCATGCTTTGAATTACTATCATTTAAATATATATGGTTACCATCATCAATTTTCAGTTTATCATTATGCGACTATTATATATAACCCTCTATTGAGCCGTATTAGAAACATTTTAATCTTCTTTCTTTTTTCGTTCTATTTTTGTAACAAACAAAACATCGACGTAATTTTAACGTTTATAAGACAATCTTTTTAAGACATTTAAATACAAATTCTATTTATTTATATAGGCTCCAAAAAAGCACTATGTGTACAGAAAAGAAAACATTACCACCGGTTTGGAAGGTAGACCCTATCGAGAAGAAACCGGCAAGAAACTCGATAGTTACTCTATTTACGCCAAAATTTACAATTTCATGCTTAATAATTTACACTTACTAGGTAACAACACTTTATTATGAAGTTAAACAAATATGCTTGTCATTTAAAAAGTCTTCAATCTTATAGTAGCCCTTACACATTAAAAACGCTTTAATGCACAATTTGAACTTATGTGAAGGTAATGCTATTAAATTTTCTGGAAGTTTATTAAATATTTTAATTCTTATGCCAATAAATTAATTACCACTCTTTTGTTAGAAGCCAACTTTCAAATTATTCGAAACAATTCCAAATGTAGTAAATAACTATCTTCTTCGAAGAGCGTGAGTTAGCAAAAATAATAAAATATTTGTCAGCACCATAATACGATAACAAACTTCCTAAGCCCCGCCTCCGAAATAAACTTCTCCATGGCCAAAAATCTATATCATCGCACATAATCTTTAATGATGTTGGAGAATAATTGATTACCCAGCAATACGGCTATAATAGATTGAGCGATGAACATTCTCCGTATTCAGACATAAGGGCTCTGGAACATTAATCTTACGTCAAATTAATTGTGTCCCTAGGGTGGAACCAAAGATGTAACGCTGCTCTTGATAAAACGTATGATTAATTTAGCTTTTCCAGTGAGAAAGTATGCGGGTCCAAATACTGTGAGGTTTTCTTAGTGAAAGGCGTTAATTAAAACCGATTTTTTTTTCTTTATTTCTTTAATCTCATGTTTTATGTCCCCGCTAGGGGCAAATATTTTGTGTGATGAACATGGATATTTGTACTCGAGTCATGAATGTTTATAAACGTATTTAAGTATGTCTATCCGTTCACTTAGTATCCATAGCACAAGCTTATAAGCTTAGTTTGAGACTAGGGAATTGGTGTGTCAGTCTGAAGAATTTATTTATTATTTATTTATTTATGTATATCAATGCAGAATATAAATAATCGTCCTATTTTAATCTGGGCCTTAAATAGAATTTACTAACTTTGTTATGTGTCTAGCATCTCGTTAAAGGCGTCTAATAGTGTATTGGGGGTTGGGATTGTGATTCTTTGAGCGATGAGCTAATCACTTGCCACAATTTTGACTGGCTCGATGACTCATTCGGTAGTGACCCTGCCCCATGCGCCAAGACTCGTGGGTACGATCCCCACACAGAACAAATATTCGTGTGATGAATACTTGTGTTTGTTCTATGTTTGGGTATTAATATTTAATATTTATTTAAGTAGGTATATATTTGTAATACCACTGTTGTTTCTGATATCCGTAACACAAGTGCTTAAGCTACTTACTCACTCTCTACTTACGACTCAGATCAATGTATGTGATGTAGTGTGATATTTATCATTAAACTTTTCATCTAATCCAACTCTATTTTATTTTTTTGCAAAATGTGGTTTGGTTATAATATCGTAGGAGGCGACTTATGGTATATTAAGTGTTGGCTAAGTGATTATGGAGGCAACTAGCTAGCCATTTGTCACTACTTTTAACTACCTTAAAATCCAACCCCTCCGGGTAAAGCATAAAGGTATGTATGTATCTATTCAAGCAGAAAATATCTGAGAACTTCATTCGGAATTTGACGAACTAAACAGGTGTTACACATTTTAAGATCACTGGTGTAATTTTAATTGATACATTTTATATTTCAATAGAAAAATCAGTCTCTTAAACTTTTTATTTTGTGTTCAAAAACCAGAACTAAACACGTAGGCACATAGTAAAACAAATCTTTGTTTTCGTTCCAACAGATTTCGTTAATCGGAACAATGTGAAATTGATAACAAATTCCGAATGGCTTATCAACAGAAGCCACTACAGCTGACTATCCAATATATCCGCTGATTGTATTACTAGTACAACTTCAGATAGCAAACGTTCCATTTTAGGTTATTTGGTGCACGTTTGCATCAACCAATATCGATTTAAGACTAAATAATGTACCAAATGTGTACTTTGCCTAGCCTGTCGTAAAAGGCGACTAATGGTGTATTAGATTCATAATTATGTAGGCAACAAACTTGCTACTTGTTATCATTATTTTTTTTTAATTTATCATAATTTTTCATCCAACATATCTCGACTTTACTTTTGAGTAAATGGTTTAAGAAGTTTGCTGGTCATTGAACCTTTGGGATTTCAGGCGTAATAGTATATATGTATGTGTCCAAATATATATGTTTCACCCGATTGTAAACAAGAATAAAATATATATATATATATATATAGATATATATACGGTCGAATTGAACCTTTTCCTTTTTTTGAAGTCGGTTGCAAAAAAAAGCAAAAAACATTTATTGACCATATAAAAAAAATCAAATGGTATATTAAGAGTGGATAGGATAAGTAATAATAAAGAAATAAATAAAAAGTATCCGACTACATCACATACATTGATCTGACTCTGAGGTAAGTAGCTTAAGCACTTGTGTTACGGATATCAGAATCAACAGTGGTATTACATATATATACTTAAATATTGGATATTAACACCCAGACACAGAACAAACACAAGTATTCATCATACGAATATTTGTGCTGGGTGGGAATCGAACCCACAACTCTTGGCGCATGGGGCAGGGTCACTACCGAATGCGCCATCGAGCCAGTCAATAAGTCAATAAACAACAGAACAAATTAAGAATAGACTAAATATATAGTCAGTTTCAGGCTAGATGAGTTCCGTGACACAAACAACTATTGTACTATGTATCTCGTTGGCAAAAATGTCAACAGCTTTAGTAATTTGTGCTCGGAAATGTTTTTGCAATGCATCAGTGCTGATATCGCGTATCTATTAATTTTCATTTAGACAGATAACATTCAAAAGCTTATATAGTGTTACATGGATTTTCGCTTAACTGAAATACGATAGTCAAATCGGTTGGATTTCATCTTCCTAGCGTTATGTCCCGTGCTTAGACGGGGTCCGCTTAGACCATGATCTAGGATTTAGCGAGTCTGGTAATTACATTGAAGCGACTGCCGATCTGATCTTCGTAACCTTAAGATAGGGGAACCAGACAATTTTTGGATCATGGTTACAAATCCAAAGTTGTTTGAATTTGCAGGTTTCATCACGATGTTTTCCCTCACCGTCGAGCTAATGCTATGACTACGTACATAGATTTGAAAAATCCACAGGTACGTGCCCGGGTTTGAACGCGCACTCCTCGGTTAAGAGGCGCGTGTCCGCACCGCTCTTTATCAAACCATAAAATCCTTAATGATGTTATAAATTCGAAAAATACCTCTTTTCGATCTTTTTGTCTTTTACATCTTTTCATAAATTTTGATTATCTGTTAATCTTTTTATTCGCCCATCACCTGAAGATGGTTCAATAGATTTCATATGTACAAAGTCCATGCAAATCTATTTAAGGTAATCTCCGGCCATAGTAAAGGGATTTTGGTTAAATTTTTGATCTTTTAATGATAGAAATCCGACTCTCTGCCTACCCCGCTAGGGAAGTGGCGTGAAGTTTAGTTAGTTAAATCCGGCTAACAAAGTCGTAATTAGTACAAAATAAAACTAACACTCATAACATAACATCACGCCCATAATCCCCGAAGGGGTAGGCAGAGTCAAAGGGGTAGCAGGCTCCTTTAACCACATTTAGCCAATAACAAAACTGGGCTGGGTTAGATGAAAATTTGTGAAAAAGTAGTAACAAGTGGCTAGTTTGTAGCCTACACAATCACATACCCAAAACCCGATTGATAAAATAAATTTAGTACTCATGTATCTATATGTAATATTAAAAGATATGATAAAATCGTAAAAAACTATTGGGTATAAAGATGTAACGGCCATACAGTACTAAAATATACTGAAGGCTTATTACTTATTACTTTATACAGTAAAATACTGCATAAAGGGCATACTATGACATTTATCTTTCTTAATAACTAACTAACTAAACTTCACGCCACTTCCCTAGCGGGCTAGGCAGAGAGAACTGAACGCCATATGGCACGATCCTTACACACCTCACTCGCCTCTTCAACATTCATAATCCTTTTCAAACAAGCTCTACGGTTTTCATGACTCCTAACATCACCTTCTGTTAATACACGACCAATCTGGTCGTGGTAGGTGAGCCTGGGCCTTCCGCGGCTCCTACATCCTTCCACTTTCGCATTGTATATCTGTTTAGTCAATCTTTTGCCATCCATTCTTTCCACATGTCCGAACCATGGTCCGGTTCATCTTTTTACATTCAATAAATATTGTCATTTCTATGTGCTTATATTATAGCTTTTTGAAATCTATTTTTTTTAACTTTCGGAAAATGGCATATCAATAATAATATCAATCTATGGATGATCTCTAAAACATAAAATAGATCCTGACGATTAGAGAACTTCAACCTTTTTTATTTTAGATTTTGATTAAGTAATACTGTATTTCAGGTTCTCTCTGCCTACTCCGCTAGTGGCATGAAGTTTAGTTAGTTAGATAATGCAGTTTTCATCTCGAGAACCATTTTAATAGATCACAATAATCCAGTAAATTAATTAACTAAGAATGTAATGGAGTCAAGTTTGCGTAAACATCAAAGGGGAAACATGTTTTTCTAAAAACCAAGGAAAAGTTTACCTACTATTAACAATAACTAATTAAATAAGTAATGCTGCTTACTATAATGGCGACTGGCCCGTTGGTCGAGTGGTCAGAGCCCCTGGCCACAAAACCAAGGGTCGCGGGTTCGAATCCCGCTAGGGGCAAATATTTCGTGTGATGAACATGGATATTTGTACTCGAGTCATGGATGTTTATAAACGTATTTAAGTATGTCTATCCGTTCACCTAGTATCCATAGCACAAGCTCATAAGCTTAGTTTGGGACTAGGGAATTGGTGTGCCAGTCTGAAGAATTTATTTTTATTTATTTATTTATAATTAAACGTTTTCTTGGTTTAAATTTATCTGAAAGAGTAATTTTTCATCATAGTGTAGTGCTTCTGGAATTAATATAAACAGTCATATATGTATATGGTAGTATTATGTGTTCTTTTTTTTGTATATTGACTATTTATAAGTGCTTTCTTGAAGCCTATATAAATAAAGATATTTTGAATTTGAATTTGAATTTGAATATGCACTTTATTTTTTAATATTTTCCGTTTTTTTATATGCCATCACACCTGAAATCACCTAAAGTATAGCCAGGTTCTGGAGATTTGTAAAAAAGCAGTGACCAGCAACTGGCTCGTCGCCTATACCCAATACGTCATTTGTCGCCTTTTACGACACACTGGCCAATGAACACAGTAATAACATTACTTTGAAGTCCCAGACCAATATGGGGATCAATTTCTAAATGTCTTTAAATAAGACTGTACAATAACTACGTGAATTTACTATCGGTAATCTTTTTCTTGCTATTCGGTATAATATGCAATTTATCGTATAAGAAGTTGTTTAATGGTACTTAAAACAAGGTCATTGTTTCATTAGGTATTACATATATTGGCTTAGTACGTTGTTTTAAGCGCATTAAAATTGTGATAATGACTGCTCATTCGTATTAAACAAAAATGTATTCAAAACAAATATTTATTGATTCATTTTAAATTACTTCCCATGTTGATCTGGGACTTTAAAAAAATTTGGAGACTGTGTTCTTTGCCTAGCATGTCGTAAAAGGCGACTAATGGTAGGTATATCGGGTTTTGGGTATGTGATTGTCTAGGCGACGAGCTAGCCACTTCACTACTTTTTCACAATCTTCCATCTAACCTAGCCTACTTTTTTTTTGACTGAATGTAGTTTAGGGTGCCAACTGCCCCTTTCACTCTGCCTACCGCTTACGGATATGATGATATGTATGTATGTATATTACTTATTTATATAAAATGTTTAATTGTTTCTATACCATTGAATAGTCAGTTGTGTCATTTCACCCGAATGCCATGCAAAATATTGATTTTGTATAGTATTAGGGTGAAATGCCTTGAATGGTTTGAGCTTTCTTTGGAAAGCTTTGTATTTTGGCAGTTACTAAAAAGTACATTAACTATTAAGAGTAGTAGGGTCTACAACTCTATTGTCGGAATAGATAGACAGGGTAGAGCGCGGCTCAGATGGCTTTAAAATTAAGGCAGTCAAAAAGCGAACTACTCATACCGAAGAAAAGTTAAAATGCTTTAAGTTCCTAATCATATAAAATGAGCATTCATTTTAAGCTTATAAAGGCATGTTTTTCAGCATAAAGATAAAAATAACAGTCCGATTTAATGATTTTAAATCGCAATTACATGGTTCATAAGTAAAATATCGAATGACGTGCTCAAGTAGAGATGATATTTTACTTTATTGGACCGTTAATTATTACTTAACTATTGAAATATTTGCAATAAAAATGTATGGTGGGTCTGTCTACAAATAATCGAGGAAATATATCTTCATCGCGCCAATCTTCTCTATTTGCCTCACGAAAAACCATAGAAAAAAAAAACGAGACAAATGGAACGATTTTACCAATTGATCAAATACTTATTCTCCGTGACAACACAGGTATGTAACTATTTGTAAGTGATAATTACTAATTAACTGTCTCCGACAAAATAGCCTACACTATTTGTAATTGAAATGCGATCATTTCCATAAAACTACCATATATTTGTCATCCGAAATATATTGGAATATAAATTCCTATTTCACTTTTCATTCATTCCCATTTTTCATTTAATTTTCCGGTTATGAATCCAAATAAAAAATTTAAGTGGCTATTACTTTTTCAAATATATGAAACTTTTATATAAAAAGCGGTTCTGAAATATAAAATTAAATGGTCTGATTTTTTAATGCTTCATTGCCCAAGAACGAACTAGTCTTCACTCGACGTATTGATTTTATAGATGACCTGATAGACTCCATGGCATAAGGCTATAGGCATGTTTATGCACTTATACATACTTAATTAGCTTAAACATTAACAATACGAAGTCTCAATTCCAACGATTAGATAATTAAAAAAGTTTTCGAAAAATTCGCGACTCAAAAACGTTCCACATACCTTCGAAGTGCGATCCTCAAAAAAGTAATGCAGAAATATGAAAATCACCACATCACCACACTTCACATCCAAAATAAAATCATGTCACACCGTCGTAGATTTATAGCACACAAAATATTGTCACAGTGACGAAAATAGTGCGGTCTGCGCGTCCGTTGGTAATTTTTTACGGTATAACGTTTTGGCGCGAGCGAGACGTGCGTGCTACCACAACGAGCGCTCGCCAGATACTGAAGGCCCGGGAGAGTGGAAAGCGCGCGAGAAAAACGCGCGAACGCGAAGATGTATGGCGGTTGAGTTATTGGATCTGTGGATGAGTTTTTTTTTATTTATGGAATTGGACTTAACTTTTACGGTGATAAGGTAATGCGGTGACAGCTGTCTTTGGTCGATTACTTGGAAATTCGTTGTATTTGAAGCATTTTTTTACGGAAAAATGCTACGAGTGAGTTTCTTTGTGAAACGGGAGCGTTTGCCATCTGACCTATGTAACTCTTTTGACGAAGAGCTGGTTTGTTCCTTTGGCATTTCAACGCCTATTACGAATATATACTTTACTATTTATGTGCGACACAGTATACAGTACATATTCGGGCGATAGACAAAGTATTTACGCCACTTTTTCAAGTTTACTTTAAATATACAACATAAGAGGTATCTCCATAATGATACTTATAATTCGACTCTTTTTCATTTTAAAGAAAAGGAAAATTACAAAAAATATCTCCAGAACTGTGATAATGTAGGCGACGAGCTAGCCACTTGTCACTACATTTTCACAATTATCCATCTAACTCAGTCCAGCCCAGTTTTGTTTTTTGACTCTGCTTACCCCTTCGGGGATTATGGGCGTGACGTTATATGTATGTATGTATGTATATCTCTCGAACATCATTTTATAGACACTAAATAAGAAGATATAATTATTAACCATATATCTGATTCCAAAATAGTAGTTTCAAAGCATTTGTTCAATGGAAATTATAATCAAGGAAGGTACTAAAACACGACCTTATTGTACTAGTCCGATACGAACACCTAACCCTCTTGCATCTGCAAGATCTGAATCATTACTCCAACCAAGCTGTAAAAATAAAATACCTTTTAGCTATTTACGTTGGAATTCAAATTGTTTCAAAGTATTCATATATTTAATGATCATCATACTTGGGATGGCAATAATCATCCTATTGGCATTCCGAATATCTGATACAATGAATAAAGCAGAGCAATTAATGTATTTAAAAATTAAATTAAATACCTACAGTAATTAAACATGTCACATAAAGTGATACTAAATACAAATAATGATAATTATAAGAAAAAAAATATACATATAAATCATCAGGTCTGCAATCTTTGAAGGCAGAATTGAAGTAGCAATGAGCTTCTTAGACCACATGTAGCTAAAAACCGAGTATTTTTAATTAAACATTGTAAGCAGTCATTATCATCTTCCTAGCGTTATGTCTCGTGTTTAGACGGGGTCCGCTTAGACCATGATCCAGGATTTAGCGAGTCTGGTAATTACATTGAAGCGACTACCGATCTGACCTTCGTTACCCTAAGATAGGGGAACCAGACAATTTTTGGATCATGGTTACAAATCTAAAGTGGTTTGAATTTGCAGGTTTTATCACGATGTTTTCATTCACCGTCGAGCTAGTGGTATAAATACGTTCATAAACTTGAAAAATCCAGAGGTACGTGCCCTGGTTTGAACCCGCACTCCTCGGTTAAGTGGCGCGTGACCTTACCATTGAGCCACCACCGCTCTTTTTGTAAGCAGTCATTAAACCTACTTAAAAAAATACCAAAAAAGTAACAAAACTATTTGTATATACTATAACTATATACAATGTCAATAGTACAAAAAATTATACATTATACTATATAATAATATATGAATAAACATTATTATTAGAATTGTGTCGGTATTTGTTAATCTTTTGCCCTAAAACTACCGAATGGAATTTTATGAAATTTCACAATAATATAGCTCATACATCCAAATAACACATAGGCTATGTTTTATCGACCACGCGAGCGAAGCTACGAGCAGAACCAAGTATAAATAGAACCTTGAGAATCTGGATTTATCTATATTTGCTCCTGCATCTAATATTTTCCACATCATCCTATCTCTATTCCATTTTTGTCGGAACACGCTCCCAGTATCGACGAGACTCGTTACTTTGCAGCGATTGCCATCTGACCTCTGCAGCTAATGTTCAGGGGAATCAGATAAAATGTGTCACGCTGACTCAGCCAGAACTATCAAACATTCAAGGTTGTACTGACCTAATTAACTATACCTACAAACTTTGATATGTGTCAATTCAGTATATGCGATGTCATAACATCGCTACTTTAAAATAACAGCACAGTAGTAAAGACGTATGTATGAGCATGTATGCTTTCACAGCTTTCCATCCAACCCAGCCCACTGTCCCGTGTTGATCTGGGACTTAAAAAGAATATGCCAACTGTGGTTCTGGCCCAGCATGTCGTAAAATGCGACTAATTGTATATGGGGTTTTGGGTGTGTGATTGTGTAGGCGACAGGTTAGCCACTTGTCACTGCTTTTTTACAATTTTCCATCTAACTCAACCCGGCTTTATTTTTGGCTGAATGTGGTTGAAGGGGCATGCACATTATTATCACGCCCATAATCTCCGAAGGGGTGGGCAGAGTCACAGGGACAGCTAGCGCCCTTAACCACAATCACGCAAAAATAAAACTGGGCTGGGTCAGTTGGAAAAATAGGACAAAGTAGTGACATGTGGATAGCTAGCTCGTCGCTTACACAATCACATACCGAATACCGGTTATACGATTAGTCTCCTTTTACGACATGCTAGGCAAGGAACTCAGTCGGTACATTATTTTTAAGACCCTTGAATAATGTGCCAAATGTGTTCCTTGCCTAGCATGAAAGGAAAACTATTGTGTATTGGGTGAGGTTTGTGATTATGCAGACGATGAACTAACCACTTGTCACTACTTTTTCACAATTTTACATCTAGAAAGAAAGAAAGAAAGAAAAAAAGAAAGAAAGAAAGGAAGAAAGAAAGAAAGAAAGAAAGAAAGAAAGAAAGAAAGAAAGAAATAACATTTATTGGACGCACAATTGTTAATACATACACAGCAAAACGAAATTTGACACAGGACAAAATAGTACAAAAAAAAAAAAGAAAATCACTAAAAAGAAAAGAAAAAAGAAAGCAGATTGGCGCCAATTGGGTCCCTGCCTCAGCAGCTAACTAAACAACATCTAACTAAACTCAAGTTTATTTTTGGCTGAATGAGGTTTGAATTTAGAAACATGTTATGTTCTTACACATTAGGTATTCATTGTTTTTTGTTTTCAATATCCGTTTAACCTACCTATCTCAATTTTATTTCGTCGATGATCATTAATTCTGCCGAGCCTTCCAGTAATGCAGACGTGGTAATATATAATATGTATGTTTGTTTACATATTTTTGACTTTTTTTTTTGACTGGTTCGATAGCCCATTCGGTTGTGACCCTGCCCCATGCGCCAAGAGTTGTAGGTTCGAACCCAGGGCAAACATTAGTGTTATGTGTTTGTTCTGTGTCTGGTTGTTAATATCCAATGTTAAGTATATATTTGTAATAATACCACTGTTGATTCTGATATCCGTAACACAAGTGCTTATGCTACTTACCTCGGAGTCAAATCAATGTATGTGATATTTATTATATCATGTTGACACAATCGTCATCATATGCACAAATCAAAAACCACTTCCCAAATGGTCTTTATGTAATCGGTCCCGATAATGTCTTAAGCCAAAAATATTTTTCATCCTCTCACGAAACACCGTATTCAAACCACAAGCATTCAGATCTAAAATTAAAACCCATAACATTACGCCACAGATCTCTTGGACGCACGATTCGCCATGCGTCTGCGCAGCATATCGCTCTAATGACAGTCGTTTTGTCCGTTTGTCTGTCAAACTTTATAACATAGCAGTTCAAGTATAAAAGTGTTTGTTATTTTTCCGTTAAGACATGTCGGAGTTATTTTTGTATATACATATTTGTATTTTGAACACAAACCCGGATATATACCTGGATTTTTCAGATCTAAGTATGTATGAGGAAAACCTGCACATTTAAATTTGAATTTGAATTAAGATTCTACTTTAGATACCTATAAATGTGTGACGATGATTTAACTACAAATTTTTTGGGACTGTTTAATCTGCAATTACTTCATTTTGATAACCAGCCTTACTTTAAAATCAAAAACAGTCCGAAATCCGATTCGGAAAAAGAAAATATCAGGAATCTAAAGATTACGAAACCGATACGGTCGTTACTTCAAAGTAACAACCTGACTGAAGAAAATTATTTGGCTTAAAATGGATAACGTAGGTCGTGACGTCATTTGCAACTTATTATCTCATAGGCAAGCGTCATTGGCTGTCCAAATACCCCTATATTTAAAGTATCAACATTATATATCGACGATGAAGTGACAATACCTCCTCTGTAGATATGCAAATTTTACAGGAGAATGAAAAATCGATCCAATTTTTAGGTTTTGATCATAAGACTTTCATATAACTTTTAATGTAATGTTTACAGGATTACATTATTATTTGATAACAAACAAGAAAAAAAAATATTCCACGCGAAATTGAATTTTAAGGCTGCTGCATTAAAAAAGTCGATTCCTAAAAAAATATTAGTTAGGAGGTATTGTCACTTCACCGTCGATAAGTATGTATATAGATACGTGTTATGTAGGCGAAGTGCTAGCCATTTATCACCTTTTTGCAATTTTCCATCTAGTAGGTATCACAAGCGAAGAATATTTTTAGATAAATGCGGTTTAATGAGCTTGATTACTGTCTCAGGGTTACGAAGGTCAGTTCGGCAGTCGCTTCAATGTAATTACCAGACTCGCTAAATACTGGATCATGGTCTAAGCGGACCCCGTCTAACCACGGGACATAACGCTAGGACGATGAATGAGCTCGATTACTGCCTGGACTCTGTTCACCCCTTAGGGATTGCGGTCGATAATATGTATTTAAGTTTCTATTGTTTGGCGTTCTTAACTGAAGATGTTTAGACCTAAGTCGGTATTACATACATACATTTGAAGACGTGCTCTTATAAGCTCTTCCATGTGTAAGCACACATCTAGAAAGATGTTGTTTACTACATAAAACATATAAATATAACATCACGCCCGTAATCCTCGCAAGGGCAGGCAGAGTCAAAGAGACAACAACTCCATTACCACATTGAGCTAAAAATAAAACTAGGCTGGGTTAGATGGAAAATTGTGAAAAATTAGTGCCGCCTACACAATCACATACCCAAAACCCGATATACCATTAGTCGCCTTTTACAACATATTAGGCAAGAACGATAGTTGGCACATTCTTTCTAAGTCCCAGACCAACATAGATCAATTGGCTGGGTTAGATGGAAAATTGTGAAAAAGTAGTGACAAGTGGCTAGTCGCCTACACAATCACACACCCAAAACCCGATATACCATTAGTCGCCTTTTATAACATACTAGGCAAGAGCGATAGTTGGCACAATCTTTTTAAGTCCCAGACCAACATAGAACAGTGGGCAGGGTTAGATGGAAAATTGTGAAAAAGTAGTGACAAGTGGCTAGTCACCTACACAATCACATACCCAAAACCCGATATACCATTACTCGCCTTTTATAACATACTAGGCAAGAGCGATAGTTGGCACATTCTTTCTAAGTCCCAGACCAACATAGAACAATGGGCTGGGTTAGAAGGAAAATTGTAAAAAAATAGTGACAAGTGGCTAGTCGCCTACACAATCACACACCCAAAACCCGATATACCATTAGTCGCCTTTTACAACATACTAGGCAAGAGAGATAGTTGGCACAATCTTTCTAAGTCCCAGACCGATATAGAACAATGGGCTGGGTTAGATGGAAAATTGTGAAAAAGTAGTGACAAGTGGCTAGTCGCCTACACAATCACACGCCCAAAACCCGGTATACCATTAGTCGTTATTTATGACATGCTAGGCAAGAGCGATAGTTGGCACATTCTTATTAAGTCCCAGACCAACATGTGACTTGCGTTAAATTGTTTACTAGACATAACAAAAACGCGCATTACCTAGCTTCAAATAGTACTATAACTATAGTACTATACTGCATATAGTTACATTATGACTAATACCACTTAATGACGGTCGTTTTGTCCGTTTGTCTGTCAAGCTACTTCTCGTTAGCCCCAAGAGACTGAGTCTCACGACGATTTGCGTCGATTACAAAACAATGGGTCCTAATGCGCGTCTTACTGTAGCTATGAAAAGTATATAAACAAATATACGTACACTTACGTATTATTATGTAACTATGTACATGTATTAGGAAATAAATGAATTTGTTTCGTTATACTGAACCCAGGCGGTATTTACAAAAGTCTACTCATATAAACAGATGAAGTCGTTAAGGAGCATATATGTTTACATATGTTTTTCAAATAACATGGTAATAGGAGGCTTAATGGAAAGGTCAAGGGTGTCACCATCGATGAGTATCGGTTTAAATCGGAGTACTACCTCCAGGGTTATCAAATCTAATACTAATATTATAAAAAAGAAAGATTTGTATTTTTGTGTGTATGTTTGTAATGAATAAACTGGAAGTAACATAGGCTATTTTATCCCCATATTCCTACAGGAATGGGAACTATGCGGGTGAAACCGCGGGGCACTGCTAGTATTAAATACAAAAAGTCGGTACAAGTGAAATTGGCAGTCGCTTCAATGAAATTACAAGGCTCGCTAAATCCTGGATCATGGTCTAAGCGGGCCCCGACAAAGAGCAGGATACAACGTTAGGATCGCAGCAAATGGAAGGATGTGGTCTCTGCCTACCCCCATGGGGAAAAGACGTGACACTGGGCTGGGTTAAATGTATGTATGTATGTATACAAAGTTAGATGAAGATACGTTTTTTTTCTATGTGTTAGAGGTTCACCGCCCTCTGGAGATTTTAAAAGGGTTACGCTTACGTTACGTAAGCCATAACTGGCACGGGTTAGAAGGACCTTGCATAGGAGGACCTCTCTGCCCATGATGGAATGGCCGGAGTATAATGATGAGCATACCTACATCAGCTCATTAGTCAGATCCTCAAAGAGCAAATATAACTATTACAATAGTATTACTTTGTAACACAGTGTAAGACGAATGAACAACCAACGGCGACAAACTGTATTAATTGATGCCAAGCGCATGCGCGATGCAGTTGGCTTTAGCGCGGGAGCGAGTTGAGCTAAATACATGCTTTTTATTCCCGGAGATTTTATACATACATACATAAATAACATTCGCCCGTAATCCTCGAGTAGGCAGTGTTAAATGGACAACTTTAACTACATTCAGCCATAAAAAAAAACTGGGCTGGGTTAGATGGAAAATTGTGAAAAGGTAGTGAGAAGTGGCTAACTCGTTGCCTCTACTATCACATACCCAAAACTGGAACATTTTACTCCATCTGTAGAATGTTCACGCAAAAACAAGCTTGTGTCGTACCAAATTCGATCTCAATCGATTTTTACCGAAATTTGGTACGTCAAAAGTTTGAACAGAAAAATCACCAGGATACTTTTGATCCTGGGATAATTCATAAATCCCTCTGGACGCCCAATATCCAGAATTTGGGTTACTATATAACAGATTAATGTTAACCAATTAAACATAATCTAGCGTTCTTTTTTCTTCTTAGTAAATTGAAAGACAATGTCATTACTGACCATATTCCTAAATTTTCTTTGTCTAGTTCCGAACTTCAGCCAATTGGTTTGTTACTTAATATAACAGACCAATTATAATCTATATTACATAACATACAAACATAAAATAATTCCCGTAATCCCCGAAGGGGTAGGCACAGTCAAAAGGGTAGCCCCTTTAACACATTCACTGCCACTACTATTTTCATGACGTCTTTTCAGATGCCGCCTACATTGAGTGGTACAAAAAAAATTTACTCACTGAGATAAAATTCAAGTGAACTTTCCGGGCGAGTCAGTGGCTCTGAACGTGTTAACCACATTCAACCCGAAATAAAACTGGTCTGGGTTAAATTGTGAAAAGTAGTGACAAGTGGCTACCTCGTCGCCTACACAATCACATATTCTATATTCTAATCCAGAAATTTTAAAGACAATATCAACATTGACCATATTCCTAAACTTCCTTCGTCCAATTCTGAACTCCAGCCAAATAATAAAAACTCTAATTCATTTCCAAAGTTTCCAAGGTACTTTGTTGACTTTATTGTCAGTTGTAACAAGTTTGTAAACAGTTCTCAACTATATCATTTGCATGGACCCGCAAAACTTGTTTTCATTGCGCAAAAAGTTTCCTTTCAGATAAAATAATTCCTTTGTATTTTATTTAGTTCGTTGTTCTTAAATTGAAAACTCATTGGAGTTAATACAACTTTGTCTTTTGTTTGATTAAACTTAGCTCGTTTTGTTTATACAGTTTTAATGTTATATTACAGATTCATATATCTAAGTTATTAATTAACATGCTGAGAAATAGCACAAGTTCTAACATACATACGTATAAGTTTAAATGAGAATTGGTTTGAAACAGTTATTTGATAGTATAATAGCTAATAATGCCTACCCCTTCGGGGATTATGGGCGTGATAAATAAATAAATATCCGACTAAATCACATACATGAATCTAACTCCGAGGTAAGTAGCTTGAGCACTTGTGTTACGGATATCAGAATCAACAGTGGTATTACAAATATATACTTAAATATTCAATATTAACACACAGACACAGAACAAACACAAGTATTCATCACACGAATGTTTGTCCTGGGTGGGGATTGAACCCACAACTCTTGGCGCATGGGGCAGGATCACTACCGCAAGCGCCATCGAGCTTGTCAAATCATGATGTTATGTATATAGGTAACAATTCGCGATCACACTCCCGTCTCACCAAATTCAGTGTTGTACAATACATAGCTGAAGCGGCTTGTTACGACACAATTCGAACTTAAGTCATAGGACAATGGACCACTAGAATAGAATAGAATAGAATAGAATGTTTTTTATTGCCAGAAACTGTGTTGCAAAAGGTGGTTACATATAATTTATATAAGTTTCAACAGTTACCCATACCGGGTATGCAATATAAAAGTAGTACAAGAGTAAACTAAGTTCGAGTTTACTATTGAAGTATTTGCTCATTGGGATTGAGCATTTGGACTAGACTATATAGGTATATATACCTAGGTATATAGCACTACGGTATACGAGTGTAGCTGCAAACATGTCAACCGGACCCCTAAGCTGGGGAGGCTTCCAAAACCTTAATAGCCCACCTATTAATGAACAAGAGAAAAAATCTCCCACTTTCGATTAAAACAATGCATTTAAAAACTATATTTCTAATTAGTCCGTCAGTTAGATTATACAAAAATACAAGACACATATTTTTCGCTTTATCAAATTAACAAAATATCACAAAGATAAAGAGCATCATAGTCTTGGAGTGGGGCTTGCGACGTCACTATTTAGTAAAAAAAAAATTAATGATAATTTCGTCAATGTTTGTTTGACAAATAAATAAAAAAATACGTGTTCAATATTTTTTTTATAATCTAACTGACGGATTTAACAGATATTTTTAGTAATCTTGCCTGTCATTTAAAAAATTTCTTGCCCCAAGGCCTTTGGTCACCCACCAACATCAGAATGCGGTAACTGCCTAATAAATAAAAGGGCATCATTCATCTAATGGAAAGTAATTACCACTGCCCAAGGACAACTGCAACACCAGAGGAATTGTCTCAGCGTCGCCGGCCTTGAAGAGGGTTTCACCTAACATTCTCTGCTGCTGTAGCAGCCGATTTTCTGTAAGAGGGTTATACTTCCCCGATCGAACCAGCCCACCTTATGTATCCATCGATAAATGGCAACTACGCGTTTCGCCACACAAATGATGTTTGAATAGTCCAACCAAATACTATAGAACCAAAACCCACATTCAAATCACGTTGAAAGCCCCTGAGCCACATTAAACATTGGTTTTACTGTCACTAAAACACATAATACCCCAGTTTCAGACATCATCAGAGAACAAACAATATATTGGTTTACAGTTTTCCCATGGCTGGGAACGAGCCAATAAATAAATAATTAGCTAAGTAAGTCTTGAGCAATCGATATGGGAGGATGTTTAAGATGTATATATATATTTCTTTATAGGCAGTAGCTATACAATCTTATGTTTCATATATACATACTAACGTATTACTGAATACGTTTAACGTTTGTATGGGTAATATAAATGTCATGATACTTAGGTATATGTGAAATTAAGAAAGAAAATGTTTCATTATGAATCGCAAAGAAACGTGTTAGATAAATATCAATATAGGTAAAGATTTTTTTAAGTTTATGTCGTATGACGACTTTATAACAATATTTAAGTGAGAAAGGAATTGGATTAATTTTAAAGAATTTAATTAATTCATAATTTGTGTAAATATGTACATAATAATTATAATAATAAATTTTCCAGACTGACACAATAATTCCCTAGTTCCAAACTAAGCTTACAAGCTTGTGCTATGGATACTAGGTGAATGAATAGACATGCGCCCTACAGGAGGGCTCCGAATACTCCTGTGGTATCCCTACCTGTCGTAGGAGGCGATTTAAAGGGCCTTTGGGGTTGTGGAGTGTCTGCAGAGGGCCAGCATTCACTTCGTTCAAGCAGCCCCGGAGAAGACGATGACACGTGCATCCTCGTTCGCTAAATAGGATGGGGTGAAATTGTTATCTGTGCCATCGGAAACACCGCGAGGTGTGCTAGGGGCGAGATTGCCTCACCCTCGAGATGGGCCGCATGGATCGGCTGCGGCGTAGACGTAGATTTTGCGAAGATTCCCGCAGTGTGGAGCCCGGAATCTGCGCCACGCCCGAAGAATGACCACCGTGAGGTTTAGTCGGTGGTGGAGCGGTTTTCCTAGACCGCTCTGAGCCCGACACACCCTCGTAGGCCGAACCTAGGTTTACTTGGACGGTGCGTAAATGCATTCCTCACGTTAAAAATAAAAAAAGGTGAACGAATAGACATACTTAAATCCGTTTATAAACATCCATGACTCAAGTACAAATGTCCACGTTCATCACACAAAACATTTGCTCCTACCGGGATTCGAACCCGCGACCCTTGGTTTCGTGGCCAGGGTCTCTGACCACTGTGTATTTCAAAGGCCTTATGATATAAAGCCGTTAATATATAATGTGTAAATATATTTGTCTATCGGAAATCATTTCAAAATCTAAGCTCGTTCTTTTATAAGTAATTCCAATAATCTTTATATTTACAATTTAAAAGTATTTGGTTCTCACGTTTGCACTAAAAATGTCTAGCCGCGTCTTCCCTCAGACGTTCTCAAACAAAACCTAAAAAGCCACTTTTATTTTTCCACCCTTCGCCATCCGCAACTGGGTACTTTTCAAGAGATCGTAAATTCCCAGATGCAACGGATGCCTTGGGTTGGATAAGCAACTATGTATTTCTGTTACAGACGAAACTATATTTTTGTTAAATCGCCACCAAACCTCTTTGCTAAATTTATTTCTTCAGCATCTAGTCTAATACTACCTACATTTCCCCAATAGGGATAAGGATTGAATTAAAAAAACTATCATTCTATTCGGTCTATCTAACTGAGAATATACAAAAATATAAGACACATTTTTTCGCTTTATCAAAAATTTTTTTTAGTCCGTAAGTTAGATAATCAAAAATATTGAATACGTCTTTTTTTTACTTTTTCTGATATTGGAAAATTTACAAAGATTCAACGCTTCAAAGATCTGAAATTTAGCGCTTTACGTCACTTGGGCGGTAAAATTTTACACACCTGGTGAGGTCAGGCGGTACTTTAATGCGCTGTATCGTCATTGTTTTTAGTTTGTTGTACAAAAAGAAAAAATACGTATTTTTGTCATCTCAATAGTGACTTAACAATTATTGAGATATAGTCTATTAATAAATAATTAAAAGTTTGTAAAAAAATTTGTAGGTGGGCCTGGTGACGTCACTTTCAATAAAAAAAATTACCTAAGTGTGACGTCACGAGCAAATTGAATGCACTGTACCTTCGTCAGTGTAACTGAAAGAGTCACAAACATCCAAACAAACTTTCGCATTTATAATATTAGGAGGTTATTAGTAGGATTGCGAAAAAGTAGTGACAAGTAGCTAACTGTGTATACATATAATAAATATGTATAAATATAAATATAAATATCCGACGACATCACATACATTGATCTGACTCCGAGGTAAGTAGCTTGACCACTTGTGTTACGGATATCAGAATCAACAATCGTATTATAAATACATAAGTATGTACTTTAATATTAGATACTAACAACCAGACACAGTAAAAACACAAGTTTTCATCACACGAATGTTTGTCCTGGGTGGGGATCGGACCCACAACTCTTGGCGCATGGGGCGGACACTACCGAATGCGCCATCGAGCCAGTCAAATATATGTATATGTATATATTTCATATATATTATCTACTACCTCTCCACCCACCTCTGTCCGGTAATTTGGACGTAATTAATCACACTTAATAAAGTTAAAGTGTTATCTTGAAAGATAATACAATCTTTGAAAATCTAATAAAGGTGGTACTTGAATATTTGGGACCTATGACACTAGGGTACCATGACATTTTACCATCTTTAGTGGTTGCTTCATCCATTTTTACTGCTATACTTACATACATATCATTGGTATCATGGTAGGAGTAGAATATTGTCCTATATTGTAAATATAATCTTGATGAAACAAGTTAATTACGTAAATTAACAATCCCGAAATTCCCGAACATGTAGGCAGAGTCAATGGAACAATATAGCTTCAGGACATTTAGCCAAGCAAATAGAATGGAATTGGGTTTGGTGGTCAAATTATATTTATCAAGCAATAAAATAGATCGTCAAAAAAATACTCAAAAAGATTAACACTTTATTTTAACTATAAATTTTTCATTTTATGTTTTTTGTTATATATTCTCCAGACTGACACACCAATTCCCTAGTTCCAAACTAAGCTTTAAAGCTTGTACTATGGATACTAGGTAAACGGATAGACATACTTAAATACGTTTCTAAACATCCATGACTCGAGTACAAATCTTAATCTTCATTTCATCACACGAAACATTTGCCCCTGCCGGGACTCGAACCTGCTACCCTTAGTTTTGTGGTCAGGGTCTCTGACCACTCGACCAACAGGCCTGTCGATTTAAAAGCAATTGTCTAAGTAAAACAGGGCCTTACAGATACAATTTAATTTTAAGCCATGGTAATAAAATTTCGAATGCCTATATTTAATGTAAACATGAAAAATGGTTTTTATTAAGTTTTCAAGGAGGGCAAGGAAAATACTATTAAAGTGTTATATTCAATGTTAGTAAAGTAAGAGCTTCAACGTAATTAAAAACTCAAACAGCTTCTTAATTGTATGTCACTGTGAAATTAATATTTTTATTATAGCGGTGGTAGCTCAATGGTAAGGACACGCACCTCATTACCGAGGGGCGCAGCTTAAAAAATCCTGAGGTACGTGCTCGGGTACCGGGTATTCTTCAAATCTATGTACGTATTTATACCACTTGCTCGACGGTGAGGGAAAACATCGTGATGAAACCTGCAAATTCAAACAACTTTGGATTTGTAACCATGATCCAAAAATTGTCTGGTTTATCAAAAATTGTATTGTCTATCTTAGGGTTACGAAGATCAGATCGGCAGTCGCTTCAATTTGATTACCAGACTCGCTAAATCCTGGCTCATGGTCTAAGCGGACCCGTCTAAGCAACGGACATAACGCTAGGAAGATGATGAAGTGTCATGTTATGTCCTTGTAGCTTTAACGGATTCCAAAAACAGATAAACAAACATTGATAACGCAATTCATATGTGTATGTCTTACTACAGATGTTATCTTTGTATTTCTTTAAAAATACAAGTTAACCCTAAAACAGTTTGTCTCCAACTAAGGAAGCGTGTAATTTATCAAAAGAAGGTTATTTCTTGACTGGATCTCTAATTATTTTCCTCAAACAAAAGTAGCCTTAGTAACTCATTGCAACACTAGCTATTTGCTAGTGAAATTTTCTCAAAATCGGTTCTTTTCGAGACTAACCGGAACAGACAGACAGACACACCGACAAACAGACAGACTAGAACTTCTTAAACATATTTTTGTTATATCTAGCGTATCTATCTACTTTTACATGACATTTCGGATACGACAAACAGACACCTTAATTATATTTATTGCGTTGAAACATTAAAAAAATGGTCAAGTGTTAGTGCGCTTTTCCTCTTAAGCGTTTTCTAAAACGTTCCACTGAAGCTGGCGTTCTTTGAACAAAGGCAATAAATTAAATTACACTTAAAATCTTGAGCACAATCCTCTTCCGACGAACATTCAGCCATTCAGAGTCCAGCGATCCTGGAGATACGGAAGAGAAAAATGGGACCAATTTAAAGGACTCTGTAAAACTATTAGAAGGAGAACGGGAAAGTCACTTATTGTAAAGAGCTACTTTCTGGAGTGGACGTGGAAAAATTGATTCAAAAGAAGACAACAGAACTGTATACCTTAAATTTATCACAATTTAAGTTTAAGAAGCATATTTAACCAAGTTTTACTAAAATTATCTTATATCTATACTAATATTGCTGTAGAGTTTGTTCGTTTACTTGAACGCGCTAATCTCAGGAACTACTTCCTTCAGTGCCCATTTATCGAAGAAGACTAGAATGTGATTCGCTTCGTTTGCTTGTAATTATGTAGATGACAATCGAGCCACTTATCACAATGTTCCATCTACTCAATTTAATTTTTGGCGAAATATGGTTATACTGATTTTTTGACCCTGCCTTATTTTTAGAGATTAAATGGTAGGTTTGTGATTATTAAACAGGCCCGTTGGTCCAGTGATCAGAGACCGTGGCCACGAAACCAAGGGTTTGAATCTCGCTGGGGGAAAATGGTTCGCGTGACAAACATGAACATTTGCAATCGAGTCATGGATGTTTATAAAACGTGTTTAAGGTATTTATCCGTTCACCAAGTATCCATAGCACAAGCTTATATACTTAGTTTGGAATTAGGGAGTTGGTGTGTCAGTCTGAAGAATTTATTACTTACTAGCTGTGCCAGCGGTGTCACCCGCGTTTATGGTTAATATTATAAAAACTATTTCCGTCATACATGATTTCTATGTAACTTTAACCATTAAAGCTGCACACGCGACGGAAGCTTAAAAAATGGAGTAACTTCTCCTGTTTTCCCAACATTTCCCTTCACTACTCTGCTCCTATTGATTGTAGCGTGATGAAAAGTATACTATAACCTGCCCAGGAGTATGAAGAATAATTGTACCAAGTTTCGTTAAAATCCGTCGAGTAGTTTTTGTTTCTACTGTTTTTGTTGACCTCTCTACAGATTTATTATAAGTATAGATGATTATTATGTAGATATCAATCTAGACACTTGTCACAATGTTCTATCTATTCAGTTTTATTTTTGGCTGAACAATAGTTTAGCTATAGTACTGCTTTTTGAACTTTGCCTATCATTAACAAAATTGCGAGCGTAATCTTATGTACATATGTTGATGTATAGTTTTAACAAGAGATGATGTAATTAACTTACGTTGGAGAAGATATATGTGAGGAAATGTTCGGTTCAGTAATAAAATCGACAATGTAGCAGCCGCAGCGAATAGATGAAAACTTACAAAATACGAACGAGCTTTAAGCCCCTTGCGGCTGGAGTATAGGCCTTCCGAGGCGGGCTATAAAAGCTGAAAGTGCGACTACATATTGATGGAAAGAATAGGAAGCTTAAAGCTCTGGGAAAAAAATAGATTTGGCTTCGTGTATCTATCTACTATAAACAACTGGTATTTTCGTTTGGCTTTTTTTTTCTGCTAGGAGTCATTTGCCCATGATTTTAAATTTATGCTTTATGCTTTGGAATATGCTGGAACTGCGGTTTAATATAGCTTTAAATTTAATATAGCTTTTAATTTCTGCTTGCTATAAAACGTGCCAAAATTACAGTGGCACATAACTACTAACAGTAGGAAGTGTTTTAAGTAGACTTTATTTTTTATAAGAACATCTAACAACTGCGGTTTTTCTTCCTGTCACTTTTCGTTTTTGTAAGCTTTTCTCGGTAACATCCCGAAACATCGTATAACAAAAATGAAATCTGGTCCCGATCTTAGATTAAGCGTTTGTTACTTTTATTTTGTGACCATTAGATATCTGTGGTTTAAGATTTTATTTCTCACTAGCTGTGCCAGCGGTGTCACCCGCGTTTATGGTTAATATTATAAAGACTATTTCCGTCATACATGATATCTATGTAACTTTAACCATTAAGGCTGCACACGCGACGGAAGCTTAAAAGATGGAGTAACTTCTCCCGTTTTCCCAACATTTCCCTTCACTACTCTGCTCCTATTAATTGTAGCGTGATGAAAAGTATACTATTGTACCAAGTTTCGTTAAAATCCGTAGAGTAGTTTTGTTTCTATAAGGAACATACAGACAGACAGACAGACAGACGGATGATGATACAATCCTATGAGTCTAGGAGTATGCTTACATAGCGACGGCAAGGGTTCGTTCGACTTCGTGCGATTCCGTGTAGCTTCGTAGGCCCATTTTTCATTGTTATAATCGATAAAATCTGAATGTACAAACTAACTCACAGTGTTTCTCTCGCCGCTGATCCAATGTACCATGATCCAATTTATCTGAATACCCTATTTAAGTTTCCGAAGGTTAGGCAATCACTTCAATGTCATAACTTTGAGACATGTTATAATCGTAGATGATAATGATTTCTTACACTTCTGTCGAATTTCCAAAAGTTAAGGTTGCTTTTTGACAAAATTATCTAGCCAGACCCAACGTTGGACAGAAAAACAGACAGGCTTACCATATACACTAATATTTTAAAGAGTAAAGAACTAACTAACTAAACTTCACGTCAATTCCCTAGCTGGGTAGGCAGAGAGAACCGAACGCCATATGGCACGATCCTTACACACCTCACTCGCCTCTTCAACATTCATGATCCTTTTCATACAAGCTCTAACACACGACCAATCTGATCGAGGTAGGTGAGCCTGGGCCTACCGCGGCTCCTTCATCCTTTCACTTTCGCATTGTATATCTGTTTAGTAAGATATAAGATTAAAGATTTGTGTATATATATATATATATATATATGTTAGCAAATAATAAACTAATAAAAGGTTCTAGATAAAATCAGACACAGGCATATATTAAAGACTGATAGCACATAAACTATATTTTATCGACATACGAAGCTAGTAAAAAAAACATATCATGTTCGCCAACAACCGTATGTCTCTCAAACATGGGGTAAGAAAATTTTATTCATTTAGTGCAACGTGGCTCCAGCTCCTTTGATGGACGTAAACTCCTTTACGTGATAAACTGTGCATTTAGAATTAACAGGCGGCCTTAATGGCCTCTAAACCTGAACTGGTGTTAGCAGTATGACGACTAGAGCATTGCATATAAATACATATGTATGTGTTGTCTTTGGAGTAAACGGTGGCAGCTCAATGATAAAGACCCGTGCCTCATAACCGAGGGGTGCGGGTTCAAAGCCGAGCACGTACCTCTGTATTTTTGAAATCTATGTACGTATTTATACCACTAACTTGGCGGTGAGGAAAAACATCGTAATGAAAACTGCAAATTCGAACAACTTGGATTTGTAGCCATGGTCCAATAAATGTCTGGTTCATCTTACGGCTACGAGGTCAGATCGGCAGTCGCTTCAATGTAATTAATTCCAATTCAATATAATTCGCCAAGTAATTTCTAACTAGGTACGTTTTTGTAAAACGTAGAAATATCCAGTTCAGTGGCTCGTTACGGCATCGGCACTTCGATTGTTGCCGCGACATCTCTTTGTCGCTTTGTGACAGCCTCCTTTGTTGCTTGCCGAACACATGTTTGTACATACTTGTTTGTTAGATAATGGAATGAGTTTTAACGTATCAGACTTGGAAGGTTTCAAAGGACGTTTTGTGGCACTTCAAGTTTGTGGTATCGCTAATTTCTTAAGGTTTGAAGAAAACACGACTTTTGAGTCCGGAAAATTGGAAGATCCCTCAGAATACTCGATAAAGTCTCTTTAACAAACCAATTGCATGAAGCTTTTCTGGAAAAGCGATCTAACCGTGTTAATTTGTAAGCTAATCAAGAAATATACCATGTTGGTTGTTGAAGACTTTAAAATAATGTACCCACTGTGAAGGTAAATAGATGGTACATTATTTTTAGGTCTTAGCATGTCACAATAATTTGAAATTGTATAAAGGATGTTGCCTGGTAAGTCAACTAAGATCCTTTTTAAATCTGTCAAAATGCAATCACTTTATAGATTTTGTATGGGCTTGAATGTTTATGACGTCACTAGTTTGTATAAATTTAAAATCGTAGACTAAATTAATTGAAAATCAATAAGGTTTTACAATATCATACGATACTTTCTTTTACGGAATTGATAATATAATTAAATATAAATGTTGTCAATATCCCAATTATGTAGCCGGGTAGCAAGTTGTCAATACCATTTCATAATTTTATATCTAACTTAGGGTCGTTCAGTGTTTCGTCCCACAACACTTTCGTCCCAATGGGACGAATCAACTCAATTTAATTTTAGACTCTAACTACCCCTTCAGAGATTGCAAGCGCAATATTATGTACTATGAATGCTATTCAGTTCCTTTACTAAAAAGTCGAAAATTTAAGTAAGAGTATAACTTAGAACTTATAGTCTTTATAGTCAAAACTAACAAGCTTCGCGAAGTTATACTGACGTAGCCGAACAAAAAAATTCAAAGGTAAACTTAACATTTCTTTATTCCCTTTGAAAGATAAAATCCTCAGTAGAAATCCCTATTAAAACTTTATGGTGGATGCTTGTCGACAGAGGTTCTCAAAGTGCGGGTAGCGAGTCCTAATGGGTCCCAGGAGGGCCTAAAATATCCACTAAATGGCACAACATCGATACTTTTTTATTATTATTTAATATTGTCGCAATTATATTTGGCTCATTTTCCCGAAATGTGCTTTTGTATGTCAATGTCCACTGTTAACGAATAAATTATTACGATAAAAAGATCCGTCATAAATAGCATGAAATTTTTTGACAGTAGAGAAGCATGTTATTCCTAAATAATACAAATTATAAACATTAACTTTTCTCGATCTTTACTTCATTTACTAGTGAAAGGTGGCTAAGTTTGTGAGATTAGCCTACACAGACAGACATATTTCTCAGAAGGCTAATATCAGAAACTATTAAATAATATATTATTACTGAGTCAAAATGAAGATAGAATTTGCCAAGCTATTGCAAAAGTTTATTTAAGTCCTAGTTACTTTCTATTTATTTAATTTTCTTAAGAAAACCAACAATATATTTGTCATTTTTCAAATCTTAGAGCACGCCTTTCATTTTCTACTACTACTTGTTTTTAATGGTTTGAGTTTGCGACAGTTTGACAAACTGTGTTCCAGAAAAAACTAAGGTTGTAATAACTTCATGGGCCAACTAAAAGAAAACAGTAATAATTGGAGGGTAATTAAAGAGGGGAACGAAGTTGCAGTGTTGAGCCGGCTTTGTGCTAAGTGTAAGGAGGCTTCGTCAGAGGTAACGGGAGGGAGAGGACTGGAGCTCTTTGATTCACGAGGAATCAGATGTGGCATATGAAAAGATTACTCTTAGATGAAGAATCTAATTGTCCCATGTTGGTTTGGGACTCAGAAACAATGCACCAACTGTATTAATTGTCTGACATGTCGTAAAATGCTACTAATAGTATTTTGTCCCATGTTGGTCTGGGACTTAATAAGTTAAATTTTAACAAAAATAAAAACCGACTTCAAAAAACCCCGCAAAAAATGTTTATAAAAAAACACAAGTAAAAACTGCCTTACTTAATAGCTATTTAAATGTCCAAACACTAAAAAGTATAAAATAAATTCTATCGACTGCTTCGATGAAAGTATTAATCTTTAACACGTATTTAAATATTTACAATAATCAGTTAGTTTTGGAGTCGGTGCCAGCGCGCGTAATTATATTATCATTTCGGAATTTGCAATTATTTGGTTCTTTGGTGAAGGGTGGTAAAATAGGTTTTGAATATAAAAAATCAATAGTAAGTTAATACTCATATTTTTAACCGACTTCAAAAAAAAGGAGGAGGTTCTCAATTCGACTGAATTTTTTTTTTTTTTTTTTTTTTTTTTTTTTTTTTCTTGTATGTATGTTACTCGATATCTCTGAGAATTGTTAACCGATTTCCAAAATTTTTTTTTTAATCGAAAGGGTTTACTCCCGAGTTGGTCCCATTGCCACCAAATCAGGACCTGATGAAGGGATCCCAGGAAAATCGAGGGCAACCCTCAAACTTTATAGGCACGTACAATGTGTTTTAGACATTTTCTAAGATTGTTCAAGTATTTACGCATGGTACTTATCATCTTATGTTGGTGAGCTGATGATGGAAGGTACAAATCCTTAGCGATTAGGAATTAGTTTATGATTCTTTAAATATTGATATCTTCGAGAATTGTAAGACGATTTTTAGAGTTCTTCTTTTTATTCAAAAGGGTATATCCTGGGGTTGGTCCTATTGATACCACATCTGGATCTGATGAAGGAATCTTAGGCAAATCGAGGGAAACCCTCAAGTATTATAGGCGCGTACAATCTATTTTAGTTATTTTCTAAAACAGTTCAAGTATTTACGTCTGGTATTCATAATCTCATGTTGCTGAGCTGATGATGAAAGGTGTAACTCCTTAACGATTAAGAGTTCGTGGATAATTCTTCCAATATTATAGGACCATATTGAGTGTTATTCACGAGATAGTCTCAATTTCACCAAGTCTTGGTCTAGTGATGGGATTCCATGAAAACGAGGGCCACTCTTGAATTTCAACGACATGTTAAGTGTTTTATTTATTTTTTCTAAAACGAGTCCAGTATTTGTGTCTCGTACTCATCATGTTATGTTGCTTAGCTGATGATGAAAGGTATAACTCTTTGAAGATTAGTAGTTTTAAGTAATTCTTTAAACATTAAAGGCTCGTTATACCTTTTCGTCTTTAGTCTCATAAGACCGGCACTGTCTCATTAAAGCAGCTCGTTTTGATTTGGTCTACCTACCTATTAATAAATTTCACTAAAAAGTAACAAATAAGTTAAATTTTAACAAAAATAAAAACCGCCTTAAAAAAACCCCGCAAAAAATGTTTATAAAAAACACAAGTAAAAACTGCTTTGATAGCTATTTAAATGGCTAAACACTAAAAAGTATAAAATAAATTCTTTCGACTGCTTCGATGAAAGTATTAATCTTTAACACGTATTTAAATATTTACAATAATCAGTTAGTTTTGGAGTCGGTGCCAGCCAAACTAAAAAAAAAGTAGACACTTAATAACAAATTACCTTACTATTAACAATATGAAACAAATTAGTTAAAATATGAGTATATTAACTTACTATTGATTTTGTATATTCAAAACCTATTTTACCACCCTTCACCAAGAAACAAATAATTGCAAATTCCGAAATGATGATATAATTACGCGGGCTGGCACCGACTCCAAAACTAACTGATTATTGTAAATATTTAAATACGTGTTAAAGATTAATACTTTCATCGAAGCAGTCGAAAGAATTTATTTTATACTTTTTAGTGTTTAGCCATTTAAATAGCTATCAAAGCAGTTTTTACTTGTGTTTTTTATAAACATTTTTTGCGGGGTTTTTTTAAGGCGGTTTTTATTTTTGTTAATAACTAATTTGTTTCATATTGTTATTAGTAAGGTAATTTGTTATTAAGTGTCTACTTTTTTTTTAGTTTGGCTGGCACCGACTCCAAAACTAACTGATTATTGTAAATATTTAAATACGTGTTAAAGATTAATACTTTCATCGAAGCAGTCGATAGAATTTATTTTATACTTTTTAGTGTTTGGACATTTAAATAGCTATTAAGTAAGGCAGTTTTTACTTGTGTTTTTTTATAAACATTTTTTGCGGGGTTTTTTGAAGTCGGTTTTTATTTTTGTTAAAATTTAACTTATTTGTTACTTTTTAGTGAAATTTATTAATAGGTAGGTAGACCAAAACAAAACGAGCTGCTTTAATGAGACAGTGCCGGTCTTATGAGACTAAAGACGAAAAGGTATAACGAGCCTTTAATATTTTAAGAATTACTTAAAACTACTAATCTTCAAAGAGTTATACCTTTCATCATCAGCTAAGCAACATAACATGATGAGTACGAGACGCAAATACTGGAATCGTTTTAGAAACAATAAATAAAACACTTAACATGTCGTTAAAATTTAAGAGTGGCCCTCATTTTCATGGAACCCCATCACTAGACCAAGACTTGGTGAAATTGAGACTATCTCGAGAATAACATTCAATATGGCCCTGTAATATTGAAAGAATTATCTACGAACTCCTAATCGTTAAAGAGTTGCACCTTCCATCATCAGCTCAGCAACATGAGATTATGAATACCAGACGTAAATACTTGAATTGTTTTAGAAAATAACTAAAATAGATTGTACGCGCCTATAATACTTGAGGGTTTCCCTCGATTTGCCTAAGATTCCTTCATCAGATCCAGATGTGGTACCAATAAGACCAACTCCAGGATATACCCTTTTGAATAAAAAAAAGAACTCTAAAAATCGTCTTACAATTCTCGAAGATATCAATATTTAAAGAATCATAAACTAATTCCTAATCGTTAAGGATTTGTACCTTCCATCATCAGCTCACCATCATAAGTTGATAAGTACCATACGTTAATACTTGAAAAATCTTAGAAAATATCTAAAACACATTATACGTGCCTATAAAGTTTGAGGGTTGCCCTCGATTTTCCTGGGATCCCTTCATCAGATCCAGACTTGGTGGCAATGGGACCAATTCGGGAGTAAACCCTTTCGATTAAAAAAAAAATTTTGGAAATCGGTTAACAATTCTCAGAGATATCGAGTAACATACATACAAAAAAAAAAAAAAAAAAAAAAAAAAAAAAAAAATTCAGTCGAATTGAGAACCTCCTCCTTTTTTTTGAAGTCGGTTAAAAATAATGTGCAAACTTTGTTTCCTTCCTAGCATGTCGTAAAAGGCGACTAATGGTATATGGAGTTTTGGGTGGGTGATTGTGTAGGCGACGAGCTAGCCACTTGTTACTACTTTTCCACAATTTTCCATCTAACCCAGCCCAGTTTTATTTTTGGCTGAATGTGGTTAAGGGGGCTAGCGTCCCTTACGGGAATTATGGGTATGATGTTACGTATGTTTGTAAGAACCTTATTGTCCATCTTGGTCTGGAACTCAAACCACCGACTGTATTTCATGTCTAGCACGTCGTCAAAGGAACTAAGCTTGAATTGGGTTTGTGGTTAAATAGGGGACGAGGTAATTACTTTACTATTTCTAGAAAAATTATACTTCATCTCGTTACTCCGACTGCCTTGTTGGTCTAGTGGAAGCATGCGCCGCCTAAGGACCTAGATACAAAGTCCTGGATACAAATCCCTGATCGGTCCAAAATTTGTAGCTGGGTATTTTAATATTAAAGTTATTCGTTAGCGGTTTAATCACCCCCGTGGCTCGGAAACCACGTTTTGCCGTTGGTCCGGCGTCTGACGTCTCTTCGGTCATGTCGAATTGCCGTCTCATCGGACTATGAGAGTGAATGAACAGAGAGTGCACTTGTGTTTGCGCACACACTTGTGCTCTATAAAATCTCCTGCACATGGCTAATCCTCGTTAAGATTGGCCGCCGTGACCGATATCGGTTAGGAGGACATTATACCGCATCTCCTCATTTCTATGCATTGAGGAGCAATGAAAGAGGCACCAGCTCCAGCTGATTGCAGCCTGCTCCGAACTTGCGTTTTTGCTCGCGGAGGAAAAATCGCTTCAAGTCGAGAGGGTTTTGATTGAGTTGCTGAATGCGTTTGCTTAGAATTGCAGCATGAGTTTGTTTTAAACACTTGTATACGACTGACTGACCCATACAACTTTGTTAATACTGTTATTGAAAAGAGTAACCACCGAGTTTCTTGTCGGATTCTTCTCGGTAGATGCAACATTCCGAACCGTAGAATCATATCTCTTTAACCGATTTTAAAGATTTATAAGTAACTAGCTGTGCCAGCGGTGTCACCCGCGTTTATGGTTAATATTATAAAGACTATTTCCGTCATACATGATTTCTATGTAACTTTAACCATTAAGGCTGCACACGCGACGGAAGCTTAAAAAATGGAGTAACTTCTTACCGTTTTCCCAACATTTCCCTTCACTACTCTGCTCCTATTGATTGTAGCGCGATGAAAAGTATACTATAACCTGCCCAGGAGTATGAAGAATAATTGTACCAAGTTTCGTTAAAATCCGTCGAGTAGTTTTTGTTTCTATAAAGACAATACAGACAGACAGACAAAAATTTTACTGATTGCATTTTTGGCATCAGTATCGATCACTATTCACCCCCTGATAGTTATTTTGAAAATATATTTTATGCACAGAATTGACCTCTCTACAGATTTATTATAAGTAGATATAAGTAATTATGATAAATTTGATTTTAAACAAAAAATGGTACACACATCACATTTTTTAAATAGCAATTATTAGACATCTTAGAGTAAGCTTAACAATTTTCAAAATGCTTAATGGACTCTGACATCCAAATTAAGAGTTAACTTGTGTTAGTGCTCTCACAGTAAAATTTGAAACTATTAAGATTTAAATTATGGAGATAACTATTTATAAATGTGCAAGTTAGTTAATTAATTAAATTAGCATTTATTATTTGCAGTGTGTTTCAAAGTCAAAATGTTCTCTAGGATGTCTGTATTTATAAATACATCATCATACATCACATACATTGATCTGACTCTGAGGTAAGTAGCTTTATAAGTGTTACAGATATCAGAATCAATAGTGGTATTACAAATATATACATATTAACACCCAGACACAGAACAAACACAAGTATTCATCACGCGAATGTTTGTCCTGGGTGAGGATCGAACCCACAACTCTCGGCGCATGTGGCAGCGTCACTACCGAATGCGCAAATACTATTAATACAATATATAGAATAAATACCATGCGCATGGAAAATGCCAATTCAAATTCCACCAAACTCGTCCATATTAAAAATACATGCCTCACCAACCTCTACTTCGTTACCATATTCATATAGATTAGATTATCCGAACTGAATCAGCCAGCTCCATTCGTTGCGATAAAACATTTTTTTATTGCCCCTATCCCGATTTACGGGAGTCGAATCGATTGCTGGATTTATCATCTTATTTTTATTATCAGTAATACAAATTGCTTAATTTGAGTCGCGAATCTGTTTTTTTATTGGCCGTCGTAAAGGCTCATTGGGAATTACTTAAGTGGGTAATGTATGTTATGTTTTGTGCTTAATCGGGGTCCGTTGAGACTATGATCCTGGATTTAGCGAGTCTAGATATTATATTGGGAACTGCATATCTGTCCTTCGATAAGCTTAGATAGGGGAATAAGATAAATTGGATCATAGTTAGCATCTGTAATTAGTTATTTTTAATATTTAACTTTCCTCACAATAACATATTTTCGTAAAATTTTCTCTCACCATCAAGCGAATGATAAAAAACCATACCTAGATTTTTCAAATCTTGGTTTTGAACCTGCACTCCTCGCTAATGTCGGAATTTAAAAAGGTAACTAACGAGTTTCTTCCAGTTTCTTCGATAAAATCTACTTTTAGATACAGTGGGTTTCTGCATATTGACAATTTATAAGTGCTGAAATATCATACCTTAAATAAATAAAGAAATTTAATTTTAAATTAGGTTACTGCTAAGAATTTTGTCACTTTTTTAAATAATATAATTATTTATTATTCTCCTTACCCGTTTCCCCTCAGTTCCCAAACTCATAAATAAGTCTAATTCAAGACGAGATTTAACGCAGGCATGTTTAAGTAAATCCCATGCATACAGACAATAGGCAATTATGCCCGCCATTTGAGCAAAGGGCTCAAATCTCAAAGTCCTCTTAAGGTCATCCCGACGACCTTCGTAAGTGCTGTAAGGGTCCCTGGGGTTCCCTTGGATTATGGCCCTGAAAACATATATCCTAACTACTATAGTTTGGTATATATGAAATGAGATGTTATTGTTTAACAGCTGAACTAGAATAGGATTTATACATGCTATTTTTAAATTACACATGTAGGTGTATAAATATGTATCAATCACACTACATAACATACATTGATCTAACTCCGAGTAAAGTAATTTAAGCACTTGTGTTACGGATATCAGAATCAACAGTGGTATTGCAAATATATACTTAAATATATTCAATATTAACACTCAGACACAAAGCTTTGGAAATCTTTACACATATCAGGTGTAATATCAAGGATGAAATTGGGGAAAACGTATCTATTGTTTCTAGACCCTCGAATGTACATCAAAACAAAAACAAAACAATTTGGGTCATGGTTACTTAACCATGATCTATGGGTTACGAATATCCGATGGTGTTTCAGTGTAATGACATTTATGGCCCAAGCGGTCCTTGACTAAGAACTTTTTTTTTTTAATTCTTTATTTTATTTAGGGACTTTAACCACTGGTTATGTCAGTCCCATCATAACCTAATTATAATTCTATGCATTTACTTAAATTTCTATGTTTCCTTTTATATATATTTACACACCTATTAACATACCAATATATTAGATGTATAAATATATAAATAGACCAATAAAACTAAGAACTTAATACCAGTATTAATATATGCACAAGAATTATACATTAATATTCTTGATAAAATTTAAGAAAACTCGTAGTTGCTAGATATATACTCCTTAATATAATATTATATTTTATATTAATGTAAATGCCTATTCAAAAATCTAAAAAAATTGGATAATGACTGCATCATCATCCACCATGATCTATGAGTTATGAAGAAGGGCCGTTCCCATGTAATGACGGTCATGATCAAGCAAACCTCAAATAAGGGAAATACCACCATGAAGAAGAGATATTTGCAAGTTATTCTCATCACAACAACATCCGTACACCATAGCAAAGCCATTACCGACATACCACTTGAAATGACCTCACAACTCGCCACAGAAATAGCAAACTTGTCTCCTAAACAGCAAAGTTTATATTCACGTAAACACCGTAACTTAAGGTCCAAGTTAGAGCAGTTTAAAACTCGATAAATATCATGGGCCAACCTCTGTGGGGGTTTGAGGGTTTAAAATGGACGAAGTTTGGGACTCCTATAAAGCAAGTACGTTAAGGTGAAACGTGGCTGTATTTACATGGATCGGGGTTGGTCTTAGATAATAAAACAGTTGGAGTGAATGTAAAAGGTCAGTTTAGTTTAATCTTAGCCTACCCCGCTAGGGAAGTGGCGTGAAGTTTAGTTAGTTAGTTAGTTTAATCTTAGCTTATGTGCTGTGAACTTAAAGACTGAAAAACATACATTCATATATAAATACCATCATCCAGTTATCGAAGGCTTATAAGCTCCATTCGGCCACAAAATAAAATGTGGTTGTGTTAGGTTGAAAATTGAGATAAAAAAAAAGTGAGAAGTGACAAATGTCAACTACTAATTTATTAAAATCAAATACACCAAACCATTAGTCGCCTTTTATGACATGCTAGCCAAGAACCACAGTTGGCACATTCTTTTTAAGTCCCTAACCAATATGGGACCAATATATAATTCACAATTTTCCATCTAACCCAGCCCATTGGCTGGCTTTAGATGGACATTTGGAAAAAAGTAGTGACAAGTGGCTAGCTGATTGCCTACACATTCACACACATAAATTCTTATTTTTTTAAACTAAAAACAAAAAATAACTAAATTCTAAATTAAATTTAAACCATAGAACGATATAATACGCCCACAGAGCTATTTAAGCTCCGTGGCGTCCAATAAAGTCAGTTACTCCTCAAGCAGTTTTTTTATTATATCAGTGTTGTTACCCAGTAAGACGTGTAAATTATTAAGTACGAAATTGTAAATTTTGCCATTTAAAAGAGTAACTATCGAGTTTCTTGCCGGTTTCTTCTCGATAGAGTCTACCGTCCGAACCGGTGGTAATACTTTTTTTTCTGTTAAATTGACTATATATAAGTGTTTTTTTGAAACCTAGAAAAATAAAGAGATTTTGAATTTGAATTTGAATATCAGAGATTGGAAAAGGCAGTGTTTGGTGTACGAAATGTCTTATTTATTATGAAAATATAGTAATTTTTCATTTAGCCCTCTCCAGGCGCTCCAATGCTCAATAGACTTAGCACTAGTGATGAACTAAGTAACTTGTCTAAACTTTCTACGTGCGGGGGAAATGAAATTTTTCATCTTCCCATAAAATGCTTCTACAAACACTATTTACCTTAAAAATTTTAGGCGTAAATATTCCACCGGTCGCTTATATAGAGCTGTGTATATCTTCAATATATATAGTTGTAGCTGAAATTATGCATTTACTGTAACTGCTTCGGACCCCGTCTAGATCACGTGACTAAAGACTGGGACATAACGTTTTCCCAGTGGAAGATAATACATATTACGTCCGTAATCAACTGACTTTGACTGGCCCGTTGGTCGAGTAGTCAAAAACCCTGGCCAAGAAGCCAAGGGTCGCGGGTTCGAATCCCGCGTATGTTTCGTGTGATGAACATGGTCATTTTTATTCGAGTCATGGATGTTTATAAACGCATTTAAGTATGTCAATTCCTTCGCCTAGTATCCATAGTACAAGCATAAGCTTAGTTTGAAACTAGGGAATTGGTGTGTTGGTCTGGATAATTTATTAATTATTATTTATTTATAATCCCCTAAGGGGTAGGTAATGTTAAAGAGCAATAAGCTTCTTTAACCAAATTTAGTCAAGAATTTACAGCGTTACATTCGATAAATAATTTTGATGACACTCCGTCTGGCTCGCCATGACCACACCAACCAAACACCAGTATTTTTTAATTAATTAATAATAAACAAATAAATTTTTCAGACTAACACACCAATTCCCTAGTTTCAAACTAAGCATATAAGGTTGTGCTATGGATACTAGTTGAACGGATAGTCATACTTAAATACGTTTATTAACATCCATAACTCGAGTGTCCATCTAACCCAGCCCAATTTGATTTGTTTGAAAGTCGTTTAAGGGGTTAGCTGCCCCTTTAACTCTGCCTACCTCTTAAGGAATTACGGGCATGATGGTACAATTCGAGTACAAATGTTTATCACACGAAACATTGGCCCCTTACAGGATTCGAACCGGCGACCCTTGGTTTCGTGGCCAGGGTCTCTGACTACTCGACCAACGAACCTGTCGAATGTTGGATAAGTAACACATTTGGTACGTTATTTTAAAGACAAGGACACGACATAATAATTAGATTTGCTAAATCCAGGCTGATTGTCCTAACGTTCCCGTCAAGGTAGGGAATAATAGTATTATCGATAGTTTTGAGTCGATAGCGTCACAACACTATCTCTGTACGTTGTCGCAGTGGATTATCTTCTGAAACTTCGAATTTATAGACATGTTTGGCATACATAGTCTAAGAAAATATGTTGCAAAATGTTCCAGCTCAAAACTTCAAGGATAAATCTCATATTGGATAAAGCAATACCTGACAAAGTAACATACTCTTAGATCTGATGAAAATCAAGATAACTTATTCTATTCTTAGTCCCATGTTGGTCTGGGACTTGGCCCATGTTGATCTGGGACAAAAAAAAAATGTGCCAACTGTTGTTCTTGTCTAGCATGTCTTAAAAGGCGACTAATGGTTTACGGGCTTTTGGATATGTGATTGAGTAGGCGACGAGCTAGCCACTTGTCACTCCTTTATCACAGCTTTCCATCCAACCCAACCCACTGTCCTATGTGTGGTCTGGGACTTAAAAATAATATGTCAACTGTGGTTCTTACCTAGCATGTCGTAAAAGGCGACTAATTGTATGTCGGGTTTTGGGGGTGTGATTGTGTAGACGACAGGTTAGCCGCTTGTCACTGCTTCTTCACAATTTTCCATCTAACCTAGCCCGGCTTTATTTTTGGCTGAATGAGGTTAAAGGGGCATGCTGCCCCTTTGACTCTGCCTACCCCTTCGTGGATTATGGGCGTGATGTAATGTTTTATTTTATTCTGTTGATGATCTTCATAGTTTTATGTCCCGTGCTTAATCGAATGCGGACCAGATACCGTTACAATAAGGGCACACGGGCCCGTTTCCAGTGCCCCCGTCCACAAAGGGCCTCGAATGATTGTTCATTTATCTGATTTCCAAGCGTTGAACTGCTGCAAGAATATTTCTTTGCCTATTGGTCACCAATTGTAGTGGCGAGCGGTTATTTTCGAAACTTAAGAGAATAAAAACAGATTTTCTAACAAAAAGGTTTTTCAAAAGGGCCCTAAATTATTGTGTGTCCAATATCCCTAAATTCAAGTACCTAAAGACCTTAGCTTAGTTTAAGGCGACCTTGACCCTGACCCCCGCAAAGAACTCTGATCCAGGACTCGTGGGTACACATCTGGTAGATAAATAATAAATAAATAAATTAATTAATTTTCAGACTGACACACCAATTCCCTAGTTCCAAACTAAGCGTAAGCTTATGCTATGGTAACTAGGCGAACAGACAGAAATACTTAAATACGTTTATAAACGACTCGAGTACAAATGTCCATGTTCATCTCACGAAACATTTGCCTCTAGCGGGATTCGAACCCGCGACCCTTGGTTTCATGGCCAGGGTCTCTAACCACTAGACCAACGGGCCAGTCTACTAGAAACCACGCACAAGCAAAGAAAAGAAGAACTATGCAGGTGCTTCAAATTGACACGCAACTGACGTCACTCATTGACGTAAGCGCTCCAAATGACGGATTTCCGATATCTGGTATCCATAAGAATCTCATTCACACAATTTGAAAATTACAGGTTCTATGTTCTATAAAACAAGACAGGGGTCGCGAGGCGTTTCTTGCAGAGCGTGGGCAGTGGGCGTCGTCGTCGGTTAGGGATTCGGAGGAAGTGTGTGGCGCGGGCGCCGGTTGACAGCTGTCACTTTCACCCCGCGCAGCTCCCTTTCATCGCCGTAGGGTTGGGGTCGTTATGTAGTGTTGCTGGCGTAGACACGCTTCACGCTGTAGTATAACACCGCGAAGTCCTTCTTCTTTTACTAGTCCGTGGCAATTACTTATTAAAACCACCACTTGAAAAGCATTTGACCAATCTGGACGAAATTTAAAACATAGCCGTTTATCAAACAGCTTTTCACGTATAAATTTCTCAGCATAATCTCCTGACTCCAAGAAAAACGTGCAAAACTTAACGAATTTGAATAAATATCTTTTTAACGCAAGAATTGAGAAAACATGATTTACATTTTACAAGAATTCTGTGTTCCCGAATGTTGAGATAAGAATTATTTCCCGCCGGCGAGCCAATTGTCCGGTCATCTGTTTTATAATAATGTTTGAGGATCGCTTTTTCGGTTCTGTAGCTTAATAAAAAAACCGTTTCGAAAGCAGCTTTAGTTTAATCTCCGTTAAAGCTTTATCTATATTTTACGAAATAAAAGTGACACACTTACATATTGTAACCTATGTAAATCTGTACTTACTAATATTATAAAGCTAAAGAGTTCGTTTGTTTCTTTACTTGAACGCGCTAATCTCAGGAACTACTAGTCCGATTCAATTCCGAAAAATTCTTTCAGTGTTAGATAGCCAGGAAGGCATCCATGACTGGAGTGCAAATGTCCATGTTCATCACACGAAATATTTGCCCCTATCAGGATTCGAATCCGCGACCCTTGGATTCGTAGCCAGGGTCTCTGACCACTCGACCAACGGGCTTGTCGAAGTACGTATGGAACCATCGCCGTAAACTTTGGTTACCTTGACCGCCTTTTCAGAATATCAATGCTGACTGAATATAATTTTCCGGTGGGTTAGCGATAATTATTCCTTTACACTCAATGAGCTTTTTCATTTTCCTTTTGTCAAACAAAAAGAATGGACGGGAAGCGTCACCGTCTCAGCTTTTAAAGTCAACAATAAATTTGATTGAATCATGAAAAATTACCATGTTGGTCTGAGAATAAAAAGTTACAACAGACTTTCTTGCCTATCATCATCTTCCTAGCTTTATGTCCCGTGCTTAGACGAGGTCCGCTTAGACCATGATCCAGGATTTAGCGAGTCTGGTAATTACATTGAAGCGACTACCGATCTGACCTTCGTAACCCTAAGATTCGGAAACCAGACACTTTTTGGATCATGGCTACAAATCTAAAGTTGTTTAAATTTGTAGAATTGACCACGATGTTTTCCCTCATCGTCGAGCTAGTGTGTATATAAATGTGTACATAGATTTAAAAAATCTCGAGGTACATGCCCGGGTTTGAACCCGCACTCCTCGGTTAAGAGGCGCGTGTCCTTACCATTGAGCTACCACCGCTCTAGGCTTTCTTGCCTAGCATGTCATTAAATGCGACTAATAGCCTATAAATGTTAATTTGAAAAAACAAATTAAAAATCAGCTTCTTCCGTTAGATTTCGAGGATTACCCTCATTTTGGACTTAAATCACCGTATTAAAAACTGGCTTTATGATTGTGTAGGCGGTGTACCATCCTCTTGTCCCTAGGTATTTTCTTTTTAAAATTTTAACCTTCAAAATAAATGTTGGTGGAGACTTCAAACTTTGTGTCAAACGAAGCAGGTACCTGCTAGTACAGGCTTTGTTCACACAAAGTAATTTTAATCAATCAATCAATCTAGTCTTCAACATAGTTGCAGCAGGTTCATGATGCCTTTGTTGATTCTGACCTACATAATACAAGTGCTTAATCAACATACTTTTTAATCTCATTAACGTATGCGACATTACTTAACGGAGCGGTGGTAGCTCAATGGTAAGGACACGCGCTTCTTAACCGAGAAGTGCGGGTTAAAACCCGGCACGTACCTCTGGATTTTTCAAATTTATGTACGTATTTATACCACTAGCTCGGCGGTGAGGGAAAACATTGTGATGAATCCTGCAAATTGAAACAACTTTGGATTGGTAACCATGATCCAAAATTGTTTGGTTGCCCTATCTTAGGGTTACGAAGGTCAGATCGGTAGTCGCTTCAATGTAATTACCAGACTCGCTACATCCTAGATCATGGTCTAAGCGGACCCCGTCTAAACACGGGACATAACGCTAGGAAGATGATGATGTAACGTATGCGATATTATCTGGTATTTATTATAATCCAACAAAAATGTTAAGGTTCCTTGCAGCCGCGACAGTATTCGTGATCACCCTTATCAAATACACGCAAAGCCGGGCAAAGCTACTAACTTGTTTGAGTATTCATTAACTCGACTGCAGTATCGTTTTAATCTAACTAAGCCTTTAGATTACTTTGCACTAGTGCAAGAGGACAAGAGTGAAACGATGCATGGACAAAGGTTCCGTATAACAATATTTTTCTGTAGCGTTGGTAGCTCAATAATAAGGACATGCGCCTCTTAACCGAGGAGTGCGGGTTCAAACCTGGACACGTAACTCTGGATTTTTCAAGTATGTTTACGTATTTATACCACTAGCTCGACGGTGAATGAAAACATCGTGATGAAACCTGCAAGTTCAAACAACTTTGGATTTGTAACCATGATCCAAAAATTGTCTGGTTCCCCTATCTTGGGGTTACGAAGGTTAGATCGGCAGTCGCTGCAATGTAATTACCAGAGTCGCTAAATCCTGGATCATGCTCAAATTTTTCTGTATCCTAGCTTCTGCCTGCGGTTCTACCAGCATCAAATTCGGTCTCTTCCTTAGGAATCTTATCGTGAATTCGCGAGATCTGTTTATTACTCTGGCATTCTCTTCATCACTTTTTTTCTTTTTAGATTAATACAAAAATGTCAATTCATTATTTACTAGATTTATTTAGATAACTTCTTCCTGTGAACCTTTTATAAACTCAATTTAAAACTTAAAATTATTATATCGATTTTAAAATACAGTTGACAGGAAAAATAAGGTTATTTTCTGCAACTAAATTGGATATTTTTGTCTAAAAATTGGTATATTGCCCATCTGGTACAACTTACTATTTCGTTAATCTATGTAACTTAAATGTCTCCGGTATCACAGTGACGCCCGGGTGAACCTCCCCCTTATCACGCTTTATAGCTTTGCTATTTCGCTGCGGAACCCTAAAACGAAATAAAACTACAAAAGACTGGACCTAAACAGCATCAAAGCTAGGTGGATCCATTTCCCTGATTGAATTTATATCTCTCTCAAAGGCTGAGATCTGCTTTTGACTCTTTTTATTGCGTTGATTACATTTTGTAGCTGAAGTCGCATAAAAGACTAGTCAAGTGTTAGTGCATCTAGATTTTAAAGTGTTCCGTAGCGTTTAATTCTTTTTATTTTACTGGTTCTTATGTTTTACGTCCTACTAATATTATAAATGCGAAAGTTTGTATGTATGGATGGATGTTTGTTACTCTTTCACAAAAAAAACACTGAATGGATTTTAATGAAACTTTACAATAATAAAGCTCATATACCCGAATAACTTATAGGCTATGTTTCATCGATGTACCACGCGAGCAACGCCGCGGGCAGCAGCTAGTTAGCTAAAAAATATGTTTGTCAAAAAAACAATTTTGAAACCTTAAAACTTACTCGACAACAAAATATATTTTTTTATGAATTAAAACGACATACATTTTCCTATTAATTCTTCCCAATAATATCCTAACAATACGAAATGTTTTTTTTCAGCCGATCTTTGATGTTAAATTAATGACATTAAAATTTTATTTTAGATAACAAAATAATTAAGTTCGTGAATTCTGACTTAATGACTTATTGCCATAAGTATATATACGTACCTATGTATTTTTAATGATACGTTCCTACATATCATAAAAAATACCTACGTCAGAATCATTAAACTGAGATGAGTCACGTCCTCTCCCATTTTCAATAATCACCTTCTTAGCGTTATGTCCCGTGCTTAGACAGGGTCCGCTAAAACCGGATTCAGGATTTAGCGAGTCTGGTAATTACATTGAAGCGACTGCTGATCTGACTTTCGTAAACCTTATATGGGAGAACCAGACATTTTTTGGATCATGGCTACAAATCTAAAGTTGTTTAAATTTGTAGAATTGATCGCGATGTTTTCCCTCAGCGCTGAGCAAGTGATGTGAATACGTACATAGATTTAAAAAATCCATAGGTACGTGCTCGGGTTTGAACCCAGCCGCATCGGTTATGAGGTGCGTGACCAATGAGCCACCACCGCTCTCTTTAATAACGCCTGACAATAATCATAGAGCAAGGTATTACGACCTCAGTTAAATATAATGCAAAACTAAACAGTCTTATAATATTACGCTAGCAACATCTCGCGGTTTCGTCTGCAAAAATAACAAATTTTATGGTTTTGCACGGATCTCTACTTCAAAAAGTAGGTAGCCTAAGTTGCTTCTTATGACACCAGTTATCTGTCAGTACTTATCTATCTACTGTGCTCTCGTACGCCAGGAAATTAGCTATTTATTTTTAGAGGCTTATTTACATTATCTATTCACACACTCATTTTCCATGTCGGTCTGGAATACAAAAATAATGTATATACAAGTATGATAATGGTATATCGGGTATTGTGTTTCTGATAATGTAGGCGGTGATCTTGCAACTTACCTACATACATACATACATACATAACATCACGCCCATAATCCCCGAAGGGGGCAGCAAGCCCCTTAACCACTTTCAGCCGAAAATAAAATTATTAAATTATTAAAAATATATAAGTATTTAAATAAGAAAGAAAGATGACGGCTGACCGGGACGTGTGGAAAAGGAAGACATGCTGCGCCGACCCCAGATGAACTGGGAGAAGGGCAAGAGGATGATGATGATGAAATAAGAAAGAAAGAAGATAGAAAAAACATTTATTGACCACAAAACAGAACAAGACCTAAAGGTACAAAATACACATAAAAATAATTAAAATTAAAAAAAAAGAAAATCTACAAAAAATAATATCAATAAAAACATACATCTGCCGGAATTATGGGTGTGATGTTATGTACATACATAACATCACACCCATAATTTCTTTTTTTTTGTTCTTGCATACATATGTAAGAACTTACACTCGTTTTGTGGCCAACAAGGTGCGACCTCAGCATCAGCTGCACCGACCCGTAAGCCACTGCAGCGCTGGTATTCTGGCCGAACCTTGAGTGACCTTGGTAAATACACAAACAGAAATGAAAAGAAAAGAAAAAAAAACAAATGAAAAGCAAGCCAACACAAAACGGAAACCAACACAAAGACAATTTAATATTTTGTGTAGGCTGTATGAACCGAGATGTCTTGCCTATGGGCGATGTGAGCAACAGAAAAAAAAAGAAAAAAAGTAAAATAATGAATTTTAACACCCATATATGTATTAATTAATATTATTATTACATATTCCCCGCTAGGGAAGTGGCGTGAAGTTTAGTTAGTTAGTTAGTTAGTTATATATGTATTCTATATACTTGTGTTTGTTCTGTGTCTGAGTGCTAATATCTAATATTTAAGTATGTATTTGTAATATCACTGTTGATTATGATATCCGTAACACAAGTGCTTAAGCTAATTAGCTCGGAGTCAGATCAATGTTTATAATGTTGTCGGATATATTAAAAAAATATATATTTCCATCTTACCCAGCCCATTGTCACATGTTGGTCTGGGAGTTAAAAAGAATGTGCCAACTGTGGTTCTTGCCTAGCATGTTGTAATAGACGACAAACGGTATATCGGATTTTGGTTATATGATTGTGAAGGCGACAAGCTGCTTGTCACTACTTTTTCACAATTTTCCATCTAACCCAGCCTAGTTTTATTTTTGGCTGAATTTGGTTAAAGAGGCCTGCTGCCCCTTTAACTCTGCCTACCTCTTCAGAGATTATGGGCGTGATGTTATGTATGTATGTAAAAAAATATATAACCTAATTATTACATGTACTTACCACTTATATATGTGTAGCCCTTCACTCATACCCTATGTATCTAGGTACACTCATTCCGAATCACTGAAACGGGAACATGGCCCTCCCATCCAATAACGCCTGGCAATAAACATAGAGCAAAGTACTACAACCCCCATAAAAAGAAATGATCCCTCCCTCGTTATGAAGAGAAAAGATTTCGTAGGTGATTCCTTGTGTATAAGTTTGCCTCGTTATCAATATTCGTTAGCAGTCATTAGTAATGAATGAGAATATAGCAATTTATATTCAATATAACTATCTATATATGTTTGTAGCTTCTGCCCGCGGCGTTGCTCGTGAGGTACATCGATTAAACATAGCTTATCATCATCTTCCTAGCGTTATGTCCCGTGTTTAGACGGGGTCCGCTTAGACCATGATCCAGGATTTAGCGAGTCTGGTAATTACATTGAAGCGACTGCCGATCTGACCTTCGTAACCCTAAGATGGGGGAACCAGACAATTTTTGGATCATGGTTACAAATCCAAAGTTGTTTGAATTTGCAGGTTTCATCACGATGTTTTCCCTCACCGTCGAGCTAGTGGTATAAATACGTACATAGATTTGAAAAATCCAGAGGTACATGCCCGGGTTTGAACCCGCACTCCTCGGTTAAGAGGCGCGTGTCCTTACCATTGAGCTACCACCGCTTTAAACATAGCTTATGTGTTATTTTAATGTATAAGCTATTCTATAGTAAAGGTTCATTAAAATCCATGCAGTACTTTTTGTGTGAAAGCGTAAAAAACATCGACACATCCATCCATCTACCCATCTATACAAATATTTGCATTTATAATATTAGTAAGAGGTTTGTTGTTACCATTAAAGTGATTGTTGGGGAGACTGTAATAATTTACGTTCAACCTAAAGCCTACATAAAATATAACAAAAATTAAAACCGACTTCAAAAAAACCCGCAAAAAATGTTTATAAAAAAACACAAGTAAAAACTGCCTTAATAGCTATTAAAATTTCTAAACACTAAAAAGTATAAAATAAATTCTTTCGACTGCTTCGATGAAAGTATTAATCTTTAACACGTATTTAAATATTTACAATAACCAGTTAGTTTTGGAGTCGGTGCCAGCCCGCGTAATTATATCATCATTTCGGAATTTGCAATTATTTGTTCCTTGGTGAAGTGTGGTAAAATAGGTTTTGAATATACAAAATCAATAGTAAGTTAATATATTTATAGTTTAAGTAATTTGTTTCATATTGTTATTATAAGGTAATTTGTTATTAAGTGTCTACTTTTTTTTTAGTTTGGCTGGCACCGACTCCAAAACTAATTGATTATTGTAAATATTTAAATACGTGTTAAAGATTAATACTTTCATCGAAGCAGTCGAAATAATTTATTTTATACTTTTTAGTGTTTAGAAATTTTAATAGCTATTAAGGCAGTTTTTACTTGTGTTTTTTTATAAACATTTTTTGCGGGTTTTTTTGAAGTCGGTTTTAATTTTTGTTAAAATTTAACTTATTTGTTACTTTTTAGTGAAATTTGTTAATAAGTAGGTAGACCAAATCAAAACGAGCTGCTTTAATGAGACAGTGCCGGTCTTATGAGACTAAAGACGAAAAGGTATAACGAGCCTTTAATGTTTAAAGAATTACTTAAAACTACTAATCTTCAAAGAGTTATACCTTTCATCATCAGCTAAGCAACATAACATGATGAGTACGAGACGCAAATACTGGAATCGTTTTAGAAAAACACTTAACATGTCGTTAAAATTTAAGAGTGGCCCTCGTTTTCATGGAATCCCATCACTAGACCAAGACTTGGTGAAATTGAGACTTTCTCGAGAATAACACTCAATATGGCCCTATAATATTGAAAGTATTATCCACGAACTTCTAATCGTTAAGGAGTTACACCTTCCATCATCAGCTCAGCAACATGAGATTATGAATACCAGACGTAAATACTTGAATTGTTTTAGAAAATAACTAAAATAGATTGTACGCGCCTATAATACTTGAGGGTTTCCCTCGATTTGCCTAAGATTCCTTCATCAGATCCAGATGTGGTACCAATAGGACCAACTCCAGGATATACCCTTTTGAATAAAAAAAGGAACTCTGAAAATCGTCTTACAATTCTCGAAGATATCAATATTTAAAGAATCATAAACTAATTCCTAATCGTTAAGGATTGGTACCTTCCATCATCAGCTCACCAACATAAGATAATAAGTACCATGCGTAAATACTTGAACAATCTTAGAAAATGTCTAAAACACATTGTACGTGCCTATAAAGTTTGAGGGTTGCCCTCGATTTTCCTGGGATCTCTTCATCAGATCCTGACTTGGTAGCAATGGGACCAACTCGGGAGTAAACCCTTTCGATTAAAAAAAAAATTTGGAAATCGGTTAACAATTCTCAGAGATATCGAGTAACATACATACAAAAAAAAAAAAAAAAAAAAAAAAAATTCAGTCGAATTGAGAACCTCCTCCTTTTTTTGAAGTCGGTTAAAAAGACTACACCTAACAATACAACAAGACGATCGCAAGACTAGCCGACGCATAATTCGTAACGCAATTTGCGCGAACAACTTTGCGCTAAGGTCGTCTAGTTGAACCGTTAATAAAAATGTCTGGAGGTGAAAGATTTTCTGTAAAAAATTATGTAGATTTTACTAAGTAGCCTTTGCTCAGGTTAATGTAGATTTTATATTTGGGAATAGAGTAGGTATTTATACTTTTATACCACGGATGATCTATGGTAACGGTTGGCTAGTATGTGATTAAGTAACACCAAACATTTACAATCTAATTAAATATCAAAATGTGGTAATCATTGAAATAAATAAATAATGTTTCACAATTTTCCATCTAACCCAGCCCATTGTCCTATGTTGGCCTATGATTTAAAAAGAATGTGCTATGTGTTCATGCCTAGCATAAATCGTCTATCGGGTTTTGGATATGTGATTGTGTAGGCGATAACCTAGCCACTTGTCACTACTTTTTCAGAATTTTCCGTTTCACCCAGCCAAGTTTTATTTTTGGCTGAATTTGGTTAAAGGGGCCTGCTGACCCTTCACTCTGCCTACCCCTTCGAGGATTGTGGGCGTGATGTATGTAAATAAATAATGTATGGCCCTACAATATAAATCATAACTTGTATTTCACTTATGCACTTAAAAAATCATTACCCTATTTCAACATATAAAAAAATATTTAGAGCTTTTGAAACATATGATGTCTAATAATTATGATAAATCTTTACTAATATTATAATAGATGAAGAGTTTGTTTGTTTGCTTGAACGCGCTAATCTCAGAAACTACTGGTCCGATTTGAAAAAATATTTCAGTGCTAGATAGCCCATTTGTCGAGGAAGGCTAGGCTATTAAGCATAAACGCAGGTGAAACCGCGGACAAAGCAAGTTACAATATAAAAAAGAAATGTAATGGCTGTATAAAGTACTTTTGAATCTGAAACGACAAAAAATATTGCTAACTTTATCATCGTGGCATATATTCAGACCCTGACACTAGTTTTTATATACTGGGGCTGCCTCACCTCAACATCCTCCTAGCGTTATGTCCCGTGCTTAGTCGGCGTCCGCTTAGACTGTGATCCAGGATTTAGCGAGTCTGGATATTACATGTGATTATGGGCATGATGCTATGTATGTATGTATATAACATTGAAGCAACTGCCGATCTGACCTCCGTAACTGTTGCATAGGGGAACCAGACAATTTGAATCATAGTTCCACATCCATAGTTGTTGGAATGTGGCATGTGCAGGTTTAATTTCTCCGTTTTCTCTCACCGCTAAGCCAGTTCAAAGCGGGTTTAAATCCAGAGCCTGGATTTGAACCCGCACCACTCGGTTAAGAGGCGCATGTCCTTACCATTAAGTTACCACCCCTTCTTGGGGCTACCTCATCTACGAGCATAGGTATACTTATGTATATGTAGGGTTGGCATACTGAATTTTAAATTACACCCATAAAGTAGCGATTTCTCTCAACACTATCGCGTGACACGCCGGGCTCCGAATAGGAAATTACTTATTTCCTCGCTGCATGCTAAACGCCGGTATTGGAAACATTTTCAAAGTATTCTCGCACACTCGCAGATCCAAATTATACCTGACTGAATTGCTATTGAAGATAACAAGTGGATATTGTTAGAAATTCAATCCGATTCCCAATTCCCATGTCGGTCTGGGAGCGAAAAATAATGTGCTGACTGTGTGTGGCTAGCATGACGTGAAGGCGACTAATGGTGTGTTGAATAATTGGGTTTTGTGATTGTGTAGGCGATGAGCTTGCTGCTTTATCACGCTTCCATATACACATTTAAATTTAATTTTTATCATAACTAACTAAGTAATCCTAGCGGGGTAAGTATTTTTAAGTTGAATAAGTTAAAAGTACTTACAGCTTTTTGGCCTTTACTTACGCCTCTTGAAACAGCGGAAATGATATCATTTGTGTAAATACGATTTATTTATTCCAAGACGACTAGAAATATTTTACTAATCGTCTTAGCTAACGGTACGCCCAAGATCCTGGATTAAGATAATTCTAAATCTGGTCATTCAAGAGAAACAAACAAATAAGATCATAGTTACACATCCATAATGAAATGAAATGAAATAATTTATTCTGCAAGTGGATTCATAACAAATTCTTTTGCACGTCAAACATTATTTTTTGCCCTACCAGCACCTCGACGTGAATGGCCTGCTGAAAAGAGGTGCCGCAAGAAACTCAACAGATGGCCTTTTTTAAATACGTTCATATGTACTTATTACTTGACAGGCCCGTTGATCGAGTGGTCAGAGATCCTGGCCACGAAACCGAGGGTCGCGGGTTCGAATCCCGCTAGGGGCAAATGTTTCGTGTGATGAACGTGGACAGTTGTACTCGAGTCATGGATGTTTATAAACATATTTAAGTATGTCTATCCGTTCACCTAGTATCCATAGCACAAGCATTAGCTTAGTTTGGAACTAGGGAATTGGTGTGCCAGTCTGGAGAATTTATTTATTTATTTATATATCTAATTTAGTGACATTATAAATTAAAAATATAAATTTTACTGTGCGTGCGAGCAGACTATCTTGTCCAAATATTTTTGTCATTTAAATAATCTTCTACTTTGTAGTAACCCTTTATCATTAAACGTGATTTAATAAAAATCTTAAACTTATTTATAGGTAATTCAATTACATTTTGTGCCAATTTATTAAATATTTTTATGCTTAGGCCCACAAATGTGCAGCTTATGCAATTTCCTTGCAACGAGTTCACTAAAATGCATACCTACTATAAATATACACTTAGATTTAAAAATTCCGAAGCAACGGATATTAATAAACACCTCTTACACTGTGATCACATGTGAACAGCAACATACTTTATACCACGTCTCTTCATAAAAGCGATGTAAGCAACAATTTTTCAGCTCAAAAATATGTAGTTGGCACGGAATATTTTCCTGCTAATTCTTCACGTAGTAAGTTGCGAGAAGTATTTGATATTGCGCTCTAACAATTTATTTATTGCCGTCTACTATTCGAAACTCGACTGACGTTGTGATTGGATCCGAGCTTTGTATTGTGGTATGTGGTATGACGTTTTACTTATTTATTTATTTATTTATTAACAAATAATTACACGGGAAGACCCAATTACATAATTATGCAGTATAAGTATACACTTAGCAGTATGTCAGTAAGACACAGAATGGGTAAAATTAATCTTTACTATTTATTCGCATTTATTGATTGCCTTGCCTAGCATGTCGTGAAAGGCGATTAATAATGTATTGCGCAATAGATTTGTGATTAAGTAGGCGACGAAGTAGACACTTTTCAATCGACTTTAAAAAAAGGACGATGTTCTCAAATCGATATATTATATATAATTTTTTTTTTTTATGTTTACAGCTTTTTACAATTTTCCATCTAACCTAATTTTTTTTTTTTTTCAGCTAAATGCGGTTTGAAGACCTCCATTGCTCCTTTGACTCTGCCAACCCCCTCGGGGACTACGAATATGGTGATATGAATATATACCTATACTTTTACAATTTGACAAGAAGTCACAGAAGTCGCCCATGCGTGCATTGCATAGCATATATAATCAAATTTATATATTTATATACATATAGAATAAGGTAATGTAAGCTTACAATTTCTTTTTGGGATTTCCTGTGTAAAGATTTTGTAAAGGTTGCTAATAAATAAATAAATGAATAAGATTTTCTATAATGGCTTGGACGAACTAGTGTGGCGGCCATCTTAGAAAAAAATGAGTTAAGTCACCTGGCGCAGTGAAGTGAGTTAACGAAATTGTCATCACAACGCAGCGCTACACGAACTTTTAATTAACGTCACTCTAATTAACAAATGCTATTCTTGATTACTTTGCCATTTGTTTTGAAGAATATAATAGTTTGGTCGATTTTAAGGACCGTGCCATATGGCGTTTGATTTTCTTTGCCTACCGTGTTAGATATATGGCGTGAAGCTAGTTAGTTAATTGTTAATTACGCTGATATTTTGAAAATCATCATCTTTTTTTATAAGGACATGTTATATGGCACGCGGTTCTCTCTGCCCCAAGAACAAAAAGATTTAACCCTTAGAAAATGTGAGACACACTTGGCGCAAAACTGCGTTAGCGCAGCGCTACAATAACTCGTGCCGTCACCCGCTGCGCTGATTGCGCGGCGCGAGCTATTTCTAATTAACGAAGGCGCTGGGGTACTATTCTTGAAAACATCGCTGATTTGACGAAATTCTACAATCTCGTTGGTCTATCAAATTAAATCAAATATTTAATTATTTTCCACAATTTACGGTATTTACAGAGTTACATTAAATTATAGACACAGTCGGGTAATGCAAAGTCAAAGTTTCAAGGAATCACTTATAAATCGTCAAAAACAAGTAAAACTATATGGTTCTACCACCGTTTATTATTAAGTTACCGTGTTCCTTGCCTAGCATGGGGCAACAAAAAGTGGATTGGCATTGGGTTTAAGGTGGACCAAGCAAGCCACTTGTCACTCCTTTTTCTTAATTCAACATCTAACCCAAAACTATTTAATTTCGAAAAAAAAAACGGTTAAATAACAGAGCTTGTTGTACCTTAAATTCTATTTACTCTTCCGTTGATTACGGACGTGCTAGTTTATTATAAATAATAAATAAATATCAGACCGTATCACGAGGTAAGTAGCTTAAGCACTTGTGTTACAGATATCAGAAACAACAGTGGTATTACAAATATCAAACTCTCAAAAGGCCTCTACATGTTGGACCCATGTCCCCATGCAAGCCTTAAAGGCCCGGGCTTGTCCCGTGATTGTGCCGAGAGACATAATAATAATAATATCAGAGTACATCACATACATTGATCTGACTCCGAGGTAAGTAGCATAACTTGTGTTACGGATATCAGAATCAACAGTGGTATTACAAATATATACTTAAATATTGGATATTAACACCCAGACACAGAACAAACACAAGTATTCACCACACGAACGTTTGTCCTGGGTGGGGATCGAACCCACAACTCTTGGCGCATGGGGCAGAGTTACTACCGAATACGCCATCGAGCTTGTCAAGGTATATAATATATTATTGACAAGATTCAGTGACTTGTAAGATAAGACATAGTCACAGCATAATTATACCCTCCTTGAAACCTAAACCTTACTTATGGCAACTAATTCAGGATTAACATTGTCCCGAAACTGATTTACAACCATTTTATTTGAGCTGTTTTTGCATTATCCAGGTTTTGATACAGAATTTATGTCTTAGGCAAGTCTCATTTTGCTAAGCCGATGATGGAAGCCAAAACTTCTAGACTGGATCTAAAACTCAGGCGTCAAGTATTCTTGAGCTGTTTTTATTCAGTTGCTTACATTTAGGATTGAGTGTCTTATTTCTCTAAGCTTTTGTTTGAAACTATTACATACAGACTTTAACGGTCACGACATAAATGTAACTTCGATAATATTTTATAAATAAAACAGAAAGATTTGTTGATAAAATATGTACTGTATTATTACGTTATTTAATTTCAAAATGGTTTAAAGTAAAGTTTTCTTCATATAAACTTTATCTGCGCCAAATCACATACTCCTCCGCCCGCGTAATTTTCGCAAAAATGTGTCGCAAGTTTTCGCTTCACGTATCAACATTATATTGAGAGAGTCAATGTCTACCGTTTCCATAATAACCTCCTCATTACAACTGAGCAGTAACGTTTACTGCCGCGTTACTCGTAACGCGTACACAGCTGTTGGTAACGTTGTAATTTGTTCATTTATGTGTACGCGGTTTTACACTCCTCCGTTTGCTGGCTGAACAAAATTAAGCTCTGTATTTAGGTAATAAGTCTTAATTTGGAATGAGTTTGTGCTCTCGACCAATCAGTCAAAGGATGATCTTTATATATGGTAGGTTGGTCTTGAGGGATGCGTAATAAACACTGTTAGGTGAATAGAAATGTATATATGTATACCTCTTAAGTTAATTTTGTTCTCGCGTCGAGGAATGAATCCGACTACTTGCAATTGTAGGAGCATTTAAAATTCTTAGCTGTGTTATGAACGTGGCAGCGGTTGCACAGTGGTCAGAAAAAATACGTGCCCCAGGTACAACGGGTACTGGTTTAAATCTGAGCATGTTCGTAGATTTTCAAATACACTATCAAACCAGCTCGCAATAGCAATAGTAAGCAGAGTCTAAGGAGTAGCGATACTCTCTAGGAAACCACTCTTGGTCAAAAAAAAAATTAATTTCAATAGATTGCAAAAGAAAATTGGAAAAGACCAGTGACAAGTGGCTAACTCGTCGCCTATGTACTCACGAACAACCAATACGCCATTAGTCACCTTTAACGATATGCTAGGCAAGGAACACAGTTGGCACATTATTTTTAAGTCCCAGACCAATTTTCTACAACTTGCTAAATATAATTATTCTCTAAATCTAATTATACATACATACATAACATTACGCCCGCAATCCCTGATGTAGTAGGCAGGGTCAAAGGAGCAGCAAGCCCCTTTAGCCACCTTCAGCCATAAACAAAACTGAGTTGCTTAGATTTAAAAAAAAAAGTGGTGACAAGTGGCTAGCTCTTCGCCTACACAATCATACACCCAAAACCCGATACACCATTAGTCGCCTTTTACGACATGCTATGCAAGGAACACATTTAGCAAATTCTTTTTAAGTTCCAGACAAACATCGCACAAGTGGAACAATGCAATCACCTCTATTTCTATTTATTCTCAGTGAATAATCGGCCTTAGTTTGAAATCCTTCTATCAATCACTTCCGCCAATTACAGTTCAGGAATTGCCAATATCGAAACGAAAGTTGTTAAATATCTTTCGTTCCACGCTGTAATGAAATTTTTGAACGAATGGGCCGGGAGTATTCGCGCGAAAATCAATCATTTGTACGAAGAACGGATTCAGATTCGATCATGTATGTGGAATTAAATAATCGTTTTAGTTTGATAGTTTGATCCTAATCGAGGTCCTATCCTTTATCTATGGGCTATAATCATAGTAAAACTGCTGTTGTCCTAGATTTTACTTAAATCATAGGGGCTTATATTGACCATGATCGTCATAGATATAACGAGTCTAATTATTAAAGTGTTGCTACTTCCAATGTTCTACATTACCTAACTACCTAATTTTTCTGTTTTTAAATTCATCATCTTTCTAGCGTTATGTCTCGTGCTTAGACGGGGTCCGCTTAGACCATGATTTAGGATTTAGCGAGTCTGGTAATTACATTGAAGCGACTGCCGATCTGACCTTTGTAACCCAGGGAACCAGACAATTTTTGGATCATGGTTAGAAATCCAAAGCTTTTTTGAGTTTGCAGGTGTCGTCACGACGTTGTCCCTCACCGTCGAGCTAGTGGTATTAATACGTACATAGATTTGAAAAATCTTAAGGTAAACTCGTCCCATGTTGGTCTAGGACTTGGCCCATGTTGTTCTGGGACAAAAAAAAAAGAATGTGCCAACTATCCCCTTCGGGGATTATGTGCGTGATGTTACATGGTGGTAAATGCCCGAGTTTGAACCCGCACTCCTACCGATGAGGGATGAGATGCGTGTCCTTACCATTGAGCTACCACCGCTCTGTTTTTAAATTCAATCAAGACAAGTTCATCAGAACTTATATACGTATACATTTTACATGTACAGGTCAGTACAGGAAATTTCCACTTGTATACGACCATTTAGATTTTCAGTACTGTTGTGGCAAGCTTTAATAAAGACAAATTGGGTCACACGTCCATCGTTACGTGAATGTGCCGATTTCCTTACATGGTTTTCCCTTGCAGACCAGCTAATCATACCAATACGAACTTGGATTTGCCCTGCTGTCTTTACCATTCTTCTATCACCGCTTTCTGTATATTTATGTCAGGCAGGGCCGGATCTACCATATGGCTTTTTGGGCTTCAGCTCAAGGCTCCATGGATTCAAGGGGACCCAGCTAAGTCAAGTCAGAGTCAAAAATCGACGATAATGCGAAAAATTTAAAGGAACATTTATTGACAACACATACACTAACAAAAATTAAACAGACATTATACAATAGACAAATAGAAATAGGGAAAATTAAAAGATAATAAAAATAGGAAAGAAACGTATGTGCTACCAACCAGGTCCCAGCCTCAGCATTATGCTGCTACGGCATCGGGTCAGCACCGCAGAAGCGCTGGTATTCTGGTATAAATTCCATAATTTTATTAAATTAAACAGATCGTACGGTTTGCAGCCCTGCAAATCCTGCGATTTATCAAACCTATTCAATTCATTTACCTCATTCAAGTATACGCCTTATACTTTGAGTAATTTAGTTAGTTAGTTAGTTAGAGTTATATTGTACTATTCTAGGTACTGCTGAACTTTGTAAATGAAACAGCACTTTGAATACAAAAACCGAACTGAACCTATTACCCATTTTTGAACTATTATATTAGTCAACTATTACTTCAGTGTCCTCTAACTTAAAATTTAAACTTACCCTTTCCAAAGCAATATTATACAAACGCCAAATTTACACATTCTACAAAACCCCAACTTCGCGAGAGAGTGCCGCTCACCCGGCTCGCCTCAGTACGTGGCCGAAATACGCTGAGCTCGTTTCGAATAGAAAAACAAAGGAAAACACTAAATTCCCACGAAAGTAGAATAAAACTCAGACAATCGCGCGTGTACTTGCAGCAAATCACGCGAGGTGAGCTACGATCGACAGAGGCCTGCCCTTAATTCAGGGTTGCCTCTTCATTCGTGTGCGATAGAAGATTTAAGTGTTTTTTTTTTATAATTTACTTAAAAAAAACACTTTTTCTTGTTGTTGTTTATGACATCAAATTAAAAAAAAATTGTTTACAGTTAGGTTGACTAATCTGATTGATTTAGATTTTATTATAGGTTGGAATTTAATCAAAATTAAAATTTGTGCATTATTTAAACTTCATACATTAAAAGGTTTGGTATTTAATTTCTTAGGTATCATTCTTGCAAGAAAAACTCAGAAAACAGGCATTTCAATCAAAACTATTACACCCCACTCACGTATCTAACACTAAATTAGCTTTCTATCTTAAAAAATCATAAATAAATAATAAATAAATTCTCCAAACTGACACAACAATTCCCTTGTTCCAAACTTAGCATAGAAGCTTGTGCTATGGATATTGTGTGACAAATACACTTACGTACTGAAATACGCTTATAAACGTACATGACAAAAATTTACGCAATGAAACATTTGCCCCTAGCGGGATTCGAACCCGCGACTGAATTCATGGGTAGTCTCTGACCACTCGCCCAACGGGCCTGCCGAATATATGACTAGCCTCTTTCCCTCTTATCACAGCCCTAAGCTTAAGAGGTCGGGTTTACGAGGAACAATAAATCTATTTAATACCAACATCGATAGCGGCACCCCCCGGTAATGAACCATTTTACTGCGAGAGCGAATAGATCCTTTACACTTGTAAACAATTTTTTATTACTCGGCCGAGGTCTGGCCTGAGAGGTTATGTTTTAGACCTCTAAAACAGAATTCTTTTCTCGAAGAAAACGGAAGATTTACGGATGAGGGAAAAAATTGCGAGGGAAGCTGCAGATTTGAATCATTAAGACCATTTTGAAAAGCTCGATGGCTCATTCAGTAGTGAGCCTGCCCCATGCGCTAAGAGTTGTGGGTTCGATCCCCCAGGACAAACATTCGTGTGATGAATACTTGTGTTTGTTCGGTGCCTGGGTGGTAATATCTAATATTTAAGTATATATTTGTAATACCACTGTTGATTCTTATATCCATAACACAAGTGCTTAAGCTACTTACCTCGGAGTCAGATTAATGTATGTGATATCGTCTGATATTTATTATTATTTTATTATGGCTGTATAACCATGATCCAATTTATTTATATCAGGTGGTAATCTTATAAAACAGGTCCAGTTAATTTCAATTACAATTCCGTAAGGTAGTGTGAGGCAATTAGAGACGTAAGGTTTTAGGTTTTTCAAATAGAATTAATCTTAAAAGAAAATAATATAAATAGTAATTTAAGAAAGATAGGAGAAAATTATCCTGAAGATTACGAAGATTACAAAGATCAAATGATAGTTCTAAAGTAATAACGAGAATCGCTAAATTAGTACCATGGCCTAAGTGATTATGGGCTTAAACTAATATATCTTTAGGAAGACCGAAAAAGGTTTTATAAATAAATGTGAGCGGTGGTAGCTCAATGGTAAGGACACGCGCCTCTTAACCGAGGAGTGCGGGTTCAAACCCGGGCACGTACCTCTGGATTTTTCAAATCTATGTACGTATTAATCTATCGTATTAATATATAAACGTATTAACCACTAGCTCGACGGTGAGGGAAAACATCGTGACGAAACCTGCAAACTCAAACAACTTTGAATTTGTAACCATGATCCAAAAATTTTTTAGTTCTGCTTCGGGTTACGAAGGTCAGATCGGCAGTCGCTTCAATGTAATTGCCAGACTCGCTAAATCCTGGATCATGGTCTAAGCGGACCCTGTCTAAGCACGGGACTTAACGCTAGGAAGATGAAGATGATGATGAAATAAATGTGAGTATTATTTTTTACCCTTTAAGGCTTCTATCCATTAAAGATATAACAGCCTCTTCATACCCTAATCCTTTATTAATTTAAGTATCAGGTACAAAGTACCCTAATTCAGCTAACACGGAGTATACATCCTTGTTACCAGCAAAGGAAAAGTTGTTTAAAGTCTGCAATAAAACTAATTCAGAGCGAAATAGCATTATAAAATGTCTAGCTGCCACTTCCGTTTAGCACCTCTACCAATCCTGTCGGAAAGTTATAACGACTTTCCGGGTCTGCGCTGAGGAAACTTCAATCGTTTACCAGGAAACGGGTGGATTGCATCTGCCAAGCGTGAACAGAGCGATGCCTGTAATGTCCGACTCAAAGCCGAAAAATATAACGCTTTTTAGTTTTCGCAAGTGGCTCCGCTCTTATTGAAATCGGTTTGTTAAAGGGACACTTACTCACTTGTCTTGAAGGATTTATCAATTTTAAAAGAAGCCTATATTTATGCCAACGTGTAATTCCTAGGATTCAAACTTTAGGCCTGAAGACCTAACGAAAGTTATATCGCCAATAGTTCAGGTTACCTTAAATATTTTTTTCTATCTTTGCTTGGAACGCAAAAATAATCTAGTTATCAACTGTATTCCTGGATAATTATGTAGGTCGAGTAATGAAGTCCCCACTGGGAATAATTAAGTAGATTAAAGAAATAATTATTGGCCAACGCAAAACTTACCTTCTCATAAAACTATGTATTAAATGTACCAAAACCAATCAAATTAGAGACTTTAAGTAAATTTGGTTTGTATCCCAATGAATGAGAATATTGCGAAAGAAAAATGGCTTCCACAGCCCTCCAATTTCGCTTCAACTCTCTCCACAATCAACACTCTTTTAAATCTTCAAACAAACCGTCATTACGCAATCGCGAAGTGGAAAAAAAGATTTAATAAAAACCGGTCCATTAGACAATTCCGTTCATTCATTCACTAGGTCATTTCCATTCGTTCGTTAATTATTCATTCATCGATTATGAGGTTTCGCGCAATTTGCACCGCTTCAGCGGGCTCCGAACGAATACATTTTAAGAGGATTTTTAATATAATGAGCGATTTTTAAACAAGTAATTGGTGATTGGAGTAACGAAAAGAGGTCGAGGTCGATTGTCGTTTGCTAAATTTCCACGCCTACGTCACTTGCCCCATTTAAATGACACATCAATATTTGAAAATTTTTCTTTTCATTTTTACGTTCACTGAACATCTACCATAATTGATGTGATTGACAGACAGGGGAAGGTTTATATGTAAAGTTTCATATTGTTTTATGCTCACCGTCCAAAGCCGGGGCGGGTCGCTAGTATGTTATATTTATACCTCTTGCTCGGCGGTGAGACCAAACATCGTGACATTCAAATAATAACGGATATGTAACAATTAGGTATATATTCGTCTGCTTCCCCTAACTAAGGGTTAATAAAAATTAATTTTGAAACCTACATGAATGCAAGACGTCCATTTATCATTAATTTTTAACCGACTTCAAAAAAAAGGAGGAGGTTCTCAATTCGACTGAATTTTTTCATACATACATACATAATGTCACGCCTTTTTCCCATGGGGGTAGGCAGATTACGTACATCCATTTGCTACGATCCTGACATACACCTTTCGCTTCTTTTACATTCATAAGTCTTTTCATACACGCTCGTCGGTTAAGGGTGCTGTTTACCTGACCTTTTGTTAATACATTACCAATCTGAAAGTACGTCTAGGTCTTCCCCTCCCGACTTCTCCATTTACACTTCCCTTATAAATCTATTTCGTCAATCTTCTTTCATCCATTCTCTCAACATGCCCAAACCATCCAAGCACGCCTTTTTCAATCTTAGTCACCACATCTTCTTTCACTCCACATTGTTCTCTTATTTCTTCGTTTCTTATTATATCAGTCAGTTTCAACTTAGCTATAACCACAATTCACTATAACTTGCAACTTATCCCCATCGTATCGTTAACTCTCCCACTTGGGTGACCAAGTCCTTACTTAATCCCTGATTAAGTTATGGAACGTGCGACTCGGCTCGTGCACATTTAATTAAAACTATATGTCATGCGATAGCGTCAAGGACTTTGTAACCATTAGAGTTGGAATGCAACTATTTCATCGGTGCGACGACGAAGTGCTTACCATATTTTCCCGATCATAAAAATGAATTCCATGGATTTTTTGCTCATATAGAATAACAATTCATCTAAATATTCACAATATATAAAATGGTAGTAAAAAGATTATTATAGCCTTTGTTATTGAGCGCAAGAAGGAAATATCACTAAAACAATCGTTCCAATATTGTTTATTTCCATTTTATTGTTTCCTCAACGCCGTTTGAAGTCCTCAAAGGGCTGCCGATCTATTTATAAAAAAAAATACAATTATCGTAATAATTATAGACATTGACATTTCCTTCATTTATATTACAGACATTGTATAGGTATGTACACTAATGTAATAATAATAATAATAAAGGCGTAGGGACGTGACGCCCCCATCGCCCGCTGGCGAGAGTTGGTGAGCTTCGCACCATGAAGCAACAACTCCCGTCAATGCAGTCAGTCTCCGCAGGGCGGCTTGTGGCGAGCCGTTGGTGGGTGGCGACACCACGGACCCTACCTCCAGGGGGACCATACAGACATGCGCGATACACACACTTACAGACAGTTACACACCCCCCGCCTCTGCGCTTGCCTTGACCGGCCGGCCAGAGTGGATTCGCAAGAGCGGAACCTATGCTCCAGGTTGGAAGTGTAAAATGTCATAACGCCGGGGGCACTTGACTGTATAAGGATCTTGCGCCCCGCAGTCTCACCTCTCCACAACCTTAGCTGCTTTCTAGTGTTGCCCCCTTGCCGCCCGTATGGCAGCTAGTTGGGGGGCCCATAATTTGGATTAATAAGCGGCGAGTCACCGTCTGCCAACTTAATATATTTGTGAGAAATTTTCGAGGCAGATGTCCGGTATCTCACTCCATAGCCCAATTTCCTGTCCATAGTAGAACCTCCCTCCATAGCCCCGGTTTTTAGTTTCCCTTTTTCGCAATAGTCCTGCATCAGCCGGATGTCGCCTTTGAGTGTATGTTTTATACTGCAACTAAGGGCAACACCCGGCCGGTGTTCCATCACACATTTAGATCGAACTCTCAAAAGGCCTCTACATGTTGGACCCATGTCCCCATGCAAGCCTCAAAGGCCCGGACTTGTCCCGTGATTGTGCCGAGAGACATAATAATAATAATAATAATAATAATTTATTTCATCATATAATGTAGAAAACTTAAGAATTAAGTGTTTTAACTTAAGAATTAAGTGAATTGTAGCCCAAACTTTAATGATTTCTATTTCATTTCAATTAATATCAGTAGACACCAACAATAAAAATTATCCAATTTATTACTTTTTGGAAAAAAAACATCGGAAGTAGATAATTTACTGCGAAAAAATATTAATGATGATTTTCTAATACTCACTAATCTGACGTCCAAAAGTTGTAATATCCTTGGTAACAACGAGCCGGGAACATTTGAATAGCCTGCAAAACTATATAAGTCAGATATATTACTTTCATTTCAAGAATGACCGTTTATCTAAGTTAAGTTAAGTTTAAATGTAGTTAAAACGGTCATTCTTAAAATGAAACAGACATATGATTACAGCAGGCCCGTTGGTCGAGTGGTCAGAAACCCTGGCCACGAAACCAAGAGTCGCTTGTTCGAATCCCGCTAGGGGAAAATGTTACGTGTGATGAACATGTGCACACATTTGCACTCGAGTCATGGATGTTTATAAACGTATTTAAGTATGTCTATCGGTTCACCTAGTATCCATAGCACAAGCATTAGCTTAGTTTGGAACTAGGGAATTGGTGTGCCAGTCTGGAGAATTTATTATTATTTATTTATTAAGTTAATTTAATTTATCATTATTTATTAGGTGTTGGATTAGTGATTATGGAGTTGACGAGCTAGCTACTTGTTTACTAGTTTTTCATGGACTCTGCCTACCCCTTCGGGGATTGCAAGCGTGAAGGTATGTATGCATGTAATTATTTGTTAGATAATATGTTTATAAACCTATGGGTTGAAAAAGAATTTGTACTATAATTACTCGTCCTCAGGTCAGACAACTCGTCTAATGTTTTCAAAATGTTGAAGTATAACCACCACACAATAAAATTCTCAATCCGTTCTCGACTGCGGTACATACACAATTGAAAATACATTTCGCGACTGTGGCGACGAGGACGGCGCGACCGAAATTAAAAATTCACCGCAATTGTAACGAATTTGTCGCCACGCGGCACGCAGTCGTAGCAGGGTCCATTGTTTATGGAAAATGAACCTGTTTCGGTATTTATTTGCAATACATACCTACTATCATGCCTGTAATCCCCAAAGAGGTAAGCAGGGTCTAAGGCGCAGTAAGCAGTAAGAAATACTTAACTAAACTAAACTTCACGCCATTTCCCTAGCAGGGTAGGCAAGGAGAACCGAACGCCATATGGCACGATCCTTACACGCCTCACTCGCCTCTTCAACATTCATGATCATTTTCATACAAGCTCTACGGTTTTTATGACTCCTAACATCACCTTCTGTTAACACACGACCAATCTGGTGGTGGTAGGTGAGCCTGGGCCTTCCGCGGCTCCTACATCCTTCCACTTTCGCATTGTATGTCTGTTTAGTCAATCTGTCGTCATCCATTCTTTCCACATGTCTGAACCACCGGAGCATGCCTCTTCTTACCATGACTCTGATACTGTGTTTCACAACCCGTGAAATTATGAAATAGTAGGAGTGATATACCTATAGCAAACTCGTCGCCACCACAATCGTTAAACTAATACCCAATACACCATTAGTCGCCTTTAACGATATACAAGGCAAGGTACGTGGTTGATACATTCTCTTAAAACGCAGAAAATCATGAGATGTTAACAAAAATTGAATTTAATTAAAACTTGCTTCCGCTTTTTAAATAAGAAAATATTATTCACTTAAAAAAATACCCCAAAAATATAGCTACAATTTTTAGACTTAATTTAAGCTGTTTTGAATTTAGTGTTATCTCAAAACTGCAAAAATGAAAGACATATTTTTTTTTTATTAAAAAGAATATTATCTAACAATTTTATTAAAAATCTTTTCTGTATGAAAATACATTTTCAATAGAGTGAAACGTTCATTCCTATTAAAACATCTCCGTCTATATAAAGGCTTATTTATAAAACCAAGCCCGTATCCTAAACCTTTATCAGGTTAATAAATCAGATTACGGGCAGGGCTGGCCAACCTTTGCGCTGGGCAATTATCGGCGCTTCTACTGACGGTACGAGATCTTTATTGCTGTTACGGTTGGAAAAACAAACAGAATCCTTACAAAAAAGGGACAAGTTTGAAATTTAGTCAACAATAAGCTATTTACTATTTTCAATGTAGACCAGCGTTATTATATTTGCATTTGCAGCGCAATTTTACAACCAGTAGCCCAGCCAGCTGAGAATTGTTGGGTAAAGTAATTTTTTTATATTTTCTTTTTGACAATAAAAAAACACATGTAATCAAACTTTCCAATAAACTATTTAACCCGGTGCTGTTATACTTATTAGGTATGATCATGGAAAATATCTTTAGATCAGCTTTGAAAGTTGTTTTTTCATATCTTGAGATCTTTAGCATAATTTGATAGCTGTATCAAAATTATTAAGCTTATGAGCTTAAGCTTATGAGCCATTAGCCTCCTTTAACAATGAATTTGGCCACCCATCTGTATACTGACCGCAATGCCGCTGCTAGACTTATGATTAAGCACATTTCTTTTTGTAACAGTCTTAGTAATTCATGTATAATTTCAAAGAAAGCTACATATAGGCCTACTACTCTTAATCGCATTGAAAAATTTAAGAATAGTCTAATTACTAAATTACAAGGGACGCCATACATACCTTGTGATCCAGATAGGTTATATTTCAGTTTTTTTAATTGCTATAAGAAGGAATTTGATATTAACTTTCCAATAAAAAAAACGGACTATAAGATGCCAAACTACATTTAGCAAATGGGCTACAGTTGGGATTTTTAAAAGTAGAAATCGTCTTTACGAATTGTATGAATTAAAAAAGTTTAATCATACAACAGAATTTATTAATTATGTTAGAAATTACTCAAAATTATTTAGGAAGGTATGTTCACATGCTAAGTCATTATATATTCGTGATAGAATATTAAATTCGAATAACAAAATAAAAGTCACGTGGGATATCATTAACCGCGAAAGCGGCAAATTAAAGCCACGTGACACTTCGTTCAGTCTTAACATTGACAACGAAGTCTTAAAATCTGATACACACATCGCACAAGCTTTTGAGAACTTTTTTAGTAATATACCTATCACAACAACAGCGCAATTAAACTCATCTGCTTCTGAAGCAGAATTGCTGTTAAAAAGTAATGTTGCATCGTGTGATTCTTACTTTAAGTTTAAACATATATGTAGTAAAGACATAATAAGAACTTTCAAATCTCTAAATCAGAAAAATACGAGTGACATATTTGACATTTCAATAAAAAATATTAGTCACACCATTGCTATTATAGCCCCATATCTGGTAGATATATTCAATTCCTGCATCGATAATGGAGTTTTCCCAGACTTAATGAAACATAGTAAAATTATGCCTTTATTTAAGTCTGGTAGCAAACAAGATCCAAATAACTTTAGACCCATCTCAATCCTTCCTGCACTTAGCAAAGTGTTCGAAAAGATTATGAATGAACAATTATTAGCTCATTTCATCAAGCACAAACTTTTCCATACTGAACAATATGGATTTACTAGAGGTCGTTCTACAACTGACGCAGGAATTGCTCTCTTGAAGCATATTTTTGAAGCCTGGGAGAAATCTCAGAATGCTCTTGGTATTTTCTGTGATCTTTCCAAAGCGTTTGATTGCGTCGATCACCAGACTTTGATTTCTAAGCTTAAGCATTACGGCGTCAATGATGTAGCTTTAAAACTTATCATATCCTACCTAGGTTCCAGAATTCAAAAAGTTGACATAAATGGTATACTATCGTCAGGATCGCAGGTTAATATAGGGGTTCCCCAAGGATCCATATTAGGCCCTTTTTTATTTCTAATATATATATATTAGAAATAAAAAAGGGCCTAATATGGATTAATGATTTGCCTTTTTATTTAAAAGATCTTTGTAAGATTGTATTATTTGCTGACGATACCTCTCTCATTTTTAATATTGACAGAACCAAAATTAACTTTGACGATGTAAATGATGGTCTTTCAAGGGTCTTATACTGGTTCACAACCAATAACTTACAATTAAATGCGAAAAAAACAAAATGTATAAATTTTGTTCTCCCAAATGTTAGAAAATCTAATTTAAATTTGAAATTGAATGGCGAAACTTTAGAACTGGTTGACTCGACTGTTTTTCTGGGGATTCACTTAGATTCAAAACTTCAATGGAATAGTCAGATAACATCACTAGCAGGGAAGCTCAGTTCTGCTATTTTTGCCATAAAAAGAATCAGACAGTTTACAGATATTTCAACTGCTCGTTTAGTTTATTTTAGTTACTTTCATAGTGTTATGTCTTATGGTATTCTATTATGGGGTAAGGCAGCTGAAATTCAAACCATTTTTATTCTTCAGAAACGAGCCATTAGATCTATATACAATCTTAATGCTAGAGATTCTCTTAGGGATCTATTTAAGGAAATAGGAATTTTAACAGTTGCCTCACAATACGTGTACAGCTGCATTCTATACGTACATCAAAATATTCATCTGTTCACTAAAAAATGTGCAATTCATCATAAGAATACAAGAAACAGAAACAAAATCGCAGTACCGCGATTTAGACTGCAAAGATTGTCACGCTGCTTTGTTGGGCAAAGTGTACATTACTATAACAAAATTCCCGCAGACATTTTAAATCTACCCCTTGCGCAGTTCAAACAACGAATAAAGAATACCTTGTTAAGAAAGGGCTTTTACACGACTGACGATTATCTTAATGATAAAACAGTCTGGAATTAATTTTATTGTTATAAACTGTACACCATCTCGTACATTTAATGAATTCTGATAAGAATTTTTTGTTGTTTTGTTTAGTTTTTAACTTTCTTATAATAATGATAGGGAAGCTTGAGTAGTCATGCTCACTCAATTGCTTCGGGGGTGGTGGCGTTATGTGACGGGTCGTTACATTCCCTCAAATATGGTCGAGTGAAACGATGGCTGACACATACGTCATACTTGTGAACAGGTGCCACCTTCAGAGGCTGGTCTGCTCTGGTTTACCTTTTACTTCTGATAATACTCGGCTGAATCTTTGACGAACATTAACTGTATGACTTGGTATTCATATTAACTTAATCTGTAAATTTTAATTTTTATATTCAATCTGGCATTGAAAAGAGTAACTACCGAGTTTCTTGCCGGTTTCTTCTCGGTAGATGCGACATTCCGAACCGGTGGTAGATTCAAATTGTTCTACTATGTACTTACTTGACGATTCACAAGTGCTTTTTTGAGGCCTACGTAAATAAAGATATTTTGACTTTGACTTTGACTTTGACTTTGACATCTACTTGTCTCGAGCTTTTAAGCTACTCTGACCTCCAACCTAGCACTTTTTCCACTTAATACCTAATCTGTATTTATTAAAGCTACCCTATTTATAAAACGGTGCCCTAAATTTACCCAGCCCCCTAATAAATCAAGGTATATTGCTGCAGGGCTGCCCAACCTTGGGCCGGCAATTATCGGTGTCACTGCTGACCGTAGCGGGCCGTTATTGCAAAAATTACGTTCGGAAAAACAAGAGGGCTTTTGTGGAGGTAAAATTTATCTGCAGACTCTGTTTTGTAAGTTTAGTAAAGAAATTTTATGAAATTACTCTGATTATGTTGACTCTGATGTCTATCTAGCCAAGTACGTCGTAAAAGGCGGCTAATGGTAGACTTTTACGACATATTTGGCTAGGTAAGCCTTATTCGGGGGGTCACCAGCTTAAAGAAAAAGGCAAATTTCAGAGAGAAACTTTTTTCTGTCTGGGTTAAGAGGGTCGCGAAAATTGTTTAATTTGTAAAGAAGTCACGTTTTTTAAAAAAATTTAAAAGCACCGGTCTACAACATCACAATTCACAACACATTGAGTTTTGTTTTGTTACCTTATAGTTAAGGAGTTAGGAGTGTAGACGATGAGCTAGCCACTTGTCATTACCTTTCCAGGAATGTCGGGCGTGACAGTATGTATGTATGATATTTAAATATTCCTATCCATTATATAGTGATAACTAACTAATCTTCACGCCACTTCCCTAGCGGGGTAGGCAGAGAGAACCGAACGCCGAATATAGTGATCCTAGTTCTGTAGTATATATGCTTATTTGTTAGATATGAATTAATATTGCCTTTAAGGCGCAGCTATTTTGGCCCATTACAGCCAAACGTAAAACTGGGTTAGGTTACATGGAAAACTGTGAATAAGTTGTGATAAGATGCTAGCTCATCACCTATACAATCACACACGCAACACCCGATATACCATTAGTCTCCTTTAACGATGCTAGCCAAATAATACAGTTGACATATTCTGTTTAAGTTTCAACTTTTAAAACTGGTTAATATTTTGCATGTTGATCGTGCCCGTTAATAGAGATATTCTCCTCGATCAAGAAAAAACGTTCTGTCGAATAAAAAAGTGCCTGAAGCCTCATTATTCTAGTCGGACGACACCGAGGCAGCCCTGCGATGTCGGACTCGGCGAAACGTCATCTGACGTTTTTTGCGTTTTTTTTTTTCACTTTTAGTCGAGTCATTAGGCTCACGACCAGACGATAACGAGGGTAGCAGCTGACACGTCAGAAGAATGGATGCGGTGGCGAATGTTTGTTCAGGGGTAAGAGGTTTTTTGGGAAGTAGAGCTTGGTAGTTGCCATTTATTGGTGGATTTAAGAGGTGGACTTGCCCTTAAAAATAAAATGGGAATCAAATATCAGAATTTATGTTGCTGTGTTTACAACGACAACGCCTTAGCTCTGTTGTTGCAGCTGTGGAAGATTGGCGGTGATTATTTAGCAGATCTCTTTATCCCGTTTGTAACATCACGCCCATAATCCCTGAAGGGATAGGCCGAGTCAAAGGGGCAGCATGCCCCTTCAACCACATTCAGCCAAAAATAAAGCTGGGCTGGATTAGATGGAAAATTGTGAAAAAGCAGTGACAAGCGGCTAACCTGTCGCCTTCACAATCACACACCCGTAAACCATTAGTCGCCTTTTACGTCAGACTAGGCAAGAAACACAGTTGGCACATTCTTTTTTTTTTGTCCCAGATCAACATGGGCCAAGTCCCAGACAAACATGGGACAAATGTGGCTAATATAAAAATAATATCTGAAGTTTAGACTAGTTTGTTTTGTGTTCAGAACCAATTAGGTTGGAACTTCATATTGGCGACGTTTTGTTGGTCGCCAAATGATTGATAAGCTCAAAACTCAAAAACAGCTTGACAAATTCGCTATTATTTTTATGATACCAAACTAAAACTAAACTTTACAAATCAGGTTCTTATGAAGAGAAATTACGTAAAAACTACGTAAAAAACATAAAAACTAACTAACCTAACTTTCTTTAACCAAGGGTAGCGGGTTCAAATCCCTCTAGGGGTAAATGTTTCGTGTGATGAACATGGACATTTGTACTTGAGTTATGGATGTTTATAAACGTATCTAAGTTTGTCTATCCGTTCACCTAGTATCCATAGTACAAGCATAAGCTAATTTTGGAACTAGGGAATTGGTGTGTGACAGGATTGGACTCCGACAGGCCAATAACATTTGACAGAACGGAGTCTGGGAGGCAGTTACATAGTTCAACATAAATGATTATATCGTGTAATTAGGTATTCTATCCAAACATTGTTTTGCGATGGTGATAGACAAAGAAATTGGCATGGCATATACGCTCAAATTATACCTCATCCGTATTTCACTGATCTAGGGAAATTGGCGACATAAAATATTAATGTTGATATTGCTTTTTTTGGCCATTTTCAGCGACCGCACTTTTTAGAAATTAATTAGGATCGTATCTATGGGCTTAATACCTGCGCTTATCGTATACAATTATTTTTAGGTAAAAATTAGGGGGACAGTAGCTTTGTTACTTCTCTGTCGATAGTAGATATGTAATTTATGTTAAACTAGCTGTCCCGGCGAACTTCGTATCGCCCAGTAAATGAAAATTGACATTGATTTGTCGATTGACATTTAACATTGACAGATACGAATCCTACCGTTTTATATGAGAAAATACTTTTGCTTTTATTTTGTTTTATCGTAAATTTTTCAATGTTTTTAATAGTTATTCTGTTATTCTGGACGAAGACAAATCCAACAAATCAAAAACAACGTAAATCGGTTCAGCCGTTCTCGACTTATAAGTGGTGTAACAAACACGACTTTGTTTTATTTATATAGACTATTACGTTTATGTAAGATTTGTTGTAATTAATTGTGTTTCTAACATTGTATATGAAAAGCATAATTTTGTTATTAGAAACAGGTATATCAACCAAATCGAATAACAAAGAAACTGTTTTTACATAAGCAAATATAACTATCGTACGGCCAATGTTGTTTTAGGACCGAAACCGATCTAACCGGTCAGTTATTATATTGGTCAAATTAGAAGATTTAATAACCTCTTTAAAAAAAATGATTTTTTTTGGGTTTACGTTGACTGTAAAAAAGAATATGCCAAAGAACATTTATTCTCCATCTAACCCAGCCCATTGTCCCATGTTGGTCAGGGACTTAAAGATAATGTGCCAACCGTGATTCTTGCCTAGCATGTCGTAAAAGACGACTTATGGTATAACGGGTTTTGGGTATGTGATTATAGGCGACAAGCTAGCCACATTTCACTACTTCTTCATATTTTCAATCAATCAGTTAAAGGTGCCTGCTGTCCCTTTGACTCTGCCTACCCCTTCGGGGATTATGGGCGTGATGTTATGAATGTATGTATGTACGTTGACTGTTATTTTTTGTACTACTAAGGAGATAAGACATCTGATGGCCCGATAGTAAGCGGTCATCGTAGCCTGTAGGAGTATACTTCGAAGAGGGTCACTCGTATCTTGACTGGCTCGATGGCGCATTCGGTAGTGACCTTGCCCCATGCGCCAAGAGTTGTGGGTTCTATTCCCATTCAGGACAAATATTCGTATGATGAATACTTGTGTTTGCTCTGTGTCTGGGTGTTAATATCCAATATTTAAATATATATTTGTAATACCACTGTTGATTCTGATATCCGTAACACAAGTGCTTAAGCTACTTACCTCGGAATCAGATCAATGTATGTGATGTAGTCGGATATTTATTTATTTATCTTGCCAGTTTTAAGGTCATGTAGAAGGTTCATATCTTCAAATGCTACAGATGGCCTGGTGATATGCTGTCGCAGTGTCATATAGCGCTTACAATGCGAAGAGTATCATTTTAACGTTGCCTTTGATACATAAATACATATCATCACGCCCGTAATCCCCGAAGTGGTAGGCGGAGTCAAGTTGTTGCCGGCAACAACTACAAGAGCGCGATCAACGCCTTCAGTCCGCCATTGACACTGCTGCGAATCCTCAGAGTAAGTAAACAATTTACCGAGATCATTAAAAATGTTTTGCCCATACAAAATGACTCGTCGACTTCCGGCACTAGAAACTTTTAGGCCTGGCAGATTGAAATTTAAATTCAAATTTTTATGTAGGCTTAAAGAAAGCACTAATAAATCGACAAATTTACGTAGGTGATCCTTAAAGCTACATGAATCTACCGCCAAAAAGTTTTGGCCTGAAGACCGAACTTTGTTCGTTTGGTTGATGACGAATAAACCGAAACCGAAATATGGGAAGTACTAACAGAACTCCCGTTTTTCCCATGGATCCATCGGCAATATTAAGAAGTGGCCTCTATAGATAGACAGACAAAAGAAGCACAGTCGTCCTCTGGGGAGCGATTCAACGTATCGTAATATTGTACGTAGTATATTATTACTCTGTGGTAACATTATCTTTTCATGTTATCTTCGCTTTTGCAATCGGAAATATTGTATTATGTACGGTTGGCAACAACTCTTTTAACTATGTTCAGCTATTTATGATATTGATTATACCGGACTACTAGTTCCGGAAATTTTAATAGGCCGTAAATAGTTTAGTTCAGCAGTGATTAGGAGGTAGCTTTGAATAATATTTTGCATAGAAGTCTAAAAATTCTATACCTACTCGTCGATGTAATAGAGACTTGTGTCAAGTAAATGGAAACATTACAAGATATCTTTCTCTCTCTCACACACACTCTCTCTGTGTCTCTTATTTTCTTTTTCTCTCTTCTTTCTTTCTATGGGTTATTATTTTCAGTCACACCTTTCACAGCTTTCTCCAGCACTATTATTATGGAAAATTTAACATGCGTACACCATCTGCCTAAATGTCATTCTAACCAAACAAGAAATCGTTTTTCAATACACCCGTGTAATATAACTCCTCCCCTCGGGACAGACGGACAAAAGTCTCGGAGGAGCGATTCGAATAATGTTTATCTTTCCGCGTCAAGGAACGATTGGCGAATCGCTGATGCATTTCTGATTGCGATTTGATTTTAACGTCTTTGTATAAATTGTATAAATTAGTATATTTTAGTACAATCGACGGCAAACTTTTGTCTGGGACTTAAAATAATTTTTCATCTATGTTCTTAGCATGTCGTTAAAGGCGACTTAAGGTATACGGGATGTGGGTATGTTATTGTGTAGGTAACGAGCTAGCTACTTGTCACTACTTTCTCACAATCATCTTACCCAGTCAAGTTTTATTATTAGTTAAAGAGGCTAGCTGCCCCTTTGACCCTGGGTCAATAACTAACTAATACTTTATTTTTGAAAAAGTAATTTAATGTTAGGTTTGAAAGAAAGATAGAGCTAGCATATTTGTTATGCCTAAGAAATCTTATGTATCGACCTGTAAAGAACCGATTACCCTTATTATCTTGTCAACACCATCACAAAGTGTCTCTCTAAACAAATAAGTGATTAAGTACTAATCAATAAGCCAATGTGCTTACTGTGTTTTCGTTGGCAATATTGCAAATTGCCCTCACGGACAGACGGACAAAGGCACAGCCCCTCCGGGGGGCGATCCAAAGAATCGCGTTGTCTTTTCGCATCATTATCTCGACAGAGAAAAGCTTTCACAGCCCCTACTTCTGGTTTCATGGCGTTATTAAGTATTTAAAGAGATCGAAGGTTCTGAGAATAAGAGGTGCTCTGATGTATCGATGATCGGATCGAAAGGGCGATATTAGCAGACATAGCATCACGCCCACAATCCCTGAAGGGGTAGGCAGAGTCAAAGGGACAGCAGGCTATATATAATACTAGTGAAACATCAGAAAAAATGCATTATTCTGAAAATAAGAATAGCCCGACAATTTAATGTACGGTGTACGTGTGTAAATAAAAAAACCGAATGTATTTTCTTCATTGCGACTTGCAGTGGTAGGGCCGGTCCACTCAACATTGATAATGGAACTCTGATTAATTCGCCCCATTATTTACAAAGATTAAAATCCGCTATTGAAACGCACTGACTTCTATTTACAGAGATTTGAAAAATTCCATCGATCACAAAGAAATCGATTGAATTTTGATACGCATAATGATTATTTGTTCCCGTTTGCTGGACTAAAAAAGAAACTTAGACTATGTCTGATTCCTTACACATTAAAAAGCAAAACACATTTTTTTATATCTAGTTGTTGTATCATTATGATAACTGACACTTATTTTTTTAGGTTAGTAACCGTTGCGTTGATACGTAACTAATATAAAGAGAAAAGATTTGATTGTTTCTTTGAATTGAATGGGCTCCGAAACTACTGAACCGATTTTAAAAATTCTTTCATTAACGGAAAGCTAATTTATCTGGGAGTAACAAAGGCTATATTTTATACCCGTATTCCCACGAAAAAGTGGGAACGTGGGTGAAACCGCGGGGTGCTACTAGCTTACCAATAAATTGGTACATCACATGGTCATCCACAGTTATCTCAATGTCTAACTTACTTACTAAACTTCTAAACTTACGCCTCGAGAACCGAATGCCATATGGCACCATCCTTACACACCTCACTCGCCTCTTCAAATGTCTAGGTTTCTTCAAATTATTTCTCAAATAGTTTTACCCCACTGAATAAAGTCTAAAGGTACACTGTCAGATTCGAACTAAATTTCTCGCATACGAACCTCTTAACTTATCAGCAATAAACTACATAATCCAGTACTACATGTACACCACTTTACTTTCCGTTGTTAATTTTAAGAGCCCAAACCAACTCATGTCGATAAAAAGGGAAATACGCGTTCAATAGGAACCCTTTTCTTTTGAAAGCAGATAAAATAAATTTCATAATATTTTACGACAATGGGACGGGGCCGAAAGGGTGCTTCAAAAAATGTCCCTTATTTGTCCCTTATTCTTTTATGAGAGCAATAGCAACGTTTCCGAATAAAATTAAAGAATGGCTTTATGTGAACTCCTACATGCTCTGATCGTATTTTTGTCAATAAATCGTTCAGGAGAAGGGGTAGAAACCCGTGTTTACTAAGCTGTGACGTCATGCGTAGTCATCTGCTTACGTAGCTACAAGATAGTCAAGTCCCATTTTGGTCTGGGACTTAAAAAGAATGTGCCAACTGTGTTCCTGTCGTAAAAGGCGACTAATGGTATATCGGGTTTTTGATATATTGTAATTGTGTAGGCGACGAGCTAGCCACTTGTCACTACATTTCCACAATTCTCCGTCTAACCCAGCCCAGATTTATTTTTAGCTGAATGTGGTTAAGGGGACTTAGTGCCCCTTTGACTCTGCCTACCCCTTCGAGGATTATGGGCGTGATGTTATGTATGTAATTATTTTTACTTTTGGTGCGAACACGCATGTATGTTCATACAAATATATACTTAAACGCAAGAAAAGATGCATGTTATCATATATTTATTTTAAAATAAAGCCATATAATGAGATCAAGACATATTCATATCCATCAAGACATACTGAAGAAAAATTGTAAGTTTCTTAACGAAAACTAACCGCCTAGAAAAGCTATGAGATCACATGCAAATTCCTCAACCTAAATTCTCATCTCACAGTTTCCAGTTTCCTTAAACTAGACAAATTGAACGAGGATCATCCATACTTATCTGAACGTGCTAGTTCCCTCGCGATATTTCATCTCACCCCACACTGCTAGTTATGAATACCCATTTAACACGTGGACAATTCCAGGAAATCTCTCCAGTCCATCTACCTATATTCTATTAGGCGCTGAGAAATTATACTGCAAATCCATTATAGCTAAGTGGTAGGCTCCCGATGAATATATTAAGACATACCAGGACGGGGAAGACGCTATATGAGATTTGCATACATAAATTATAATCTTATTACTGAATTCCGCGAGGTGGATTATTCAAAGTTGGGAATTGCACCGAGTTCTGTATCAGTAATATGGAGTTATTTACTTGAGTGTAGCGTACGAGTAATTTGTTTCACGCCAACTAAGTAGAACTACATAGGAATTAGGTTCGTAGGGTACTGATTTTAATTCGGACATGGATTTCCTAACTGGTATGTACAGATTTATGCTAACAGCTCAGTGGCGGGGCAAACATCTTGTCGGTCAGAATTCTAGCGTCGGATTTGAGGTAAAAAGAGACATGATCCGGTGGTTCGGATATGTAGATAGAATGTATGACGAAAGATTGACTAAACAGATATACAATGCGAAAATGGAAGGATGTAGGAGAAGATCCAGGCTCACGTACTACGACCAGATTGGTTGTGTATTAACAGAAGGTGATGTTAAAAGCCATAAAAATCTAGAGCTTGTATCAAAAGGATCATAATTGTTTATTTATTTATTTATTATTAGGTTTATGTAGGTACAATCATACTTTAAAATTTAAAAATATCTTCATAGATTTATTAGCCTATTGCCATAAACAATTAGAGGCAAACATGCATGCACAAAAAAAAGAAAATGTTGAAGAGGCGAGTAAGGTGTGTAAGGATCGTGCCATATGGCGTTCGGTTCTCTCTGCCTACTCCGCTAGGGAAGTGGCGTGAAGTTTATTTATATATCGATGCATTTCAAGCATATAAGCCAAAAATAAGAAAGGTACGGGAATGAAAGCAGAACGCTCAAATGGAGTATGACCGCTATCTATCTATGTAACACATAACAAACATAACATAACATCACGCCCATAACCCCCGGAGGGGTAGGCAGAGTCAAAGGAGCAGCAGGCCCCTTTAACCACATTCAGACAAAAACAAAACTGCAGCTCAGTTTTGTTTTGACTCTGGTAAAATAAAATTTCGAAAATGTAGTGACAAGTGGCTAGCTCGTCACCTACACAATTTATCTAGAGATAGCGCGCGAGTTGAATGCAGTCGGGGACTGAGACGAGACATACCTGGGCTCTGCATTCAACTCGCGCGCTATCTGTATGTAGTTCTTCTATTTAAGGGCAACGAAGTTCAGATGACAAAAATTCAAATGAACTGTGAATTTAAATTAAGTGGAGGTAGTCAGTTATCTGTATTGTTATATGTATTACCAGACAAATGTGATGATGCTGATATCTAGTCTAGTAGACTTAAATCTTAACGAAGACCAAACGAGACCAAAATTGCAATATTTCCTCTTCTCCCATTACGAGAGATGAATTTGTTCCTTTTAAAAAATCCTTCATATTCAGACACAAAAATACCAGACCCGAAACTCTGAAGCCACGTGTAACTACCAAAAGCAATTCCCCATAAGCAGATGTTCAAACCGTTCGTTTGTTCATCTACGAGTGGATTAACCGCCACCAACTTCCGCCATCTTCGAACTTTTTAATCCCAACTCGTAAAATCAACCGAGTTTCTCTGATTGCACTCCAATTGAATCTCGTTTTGCCAACGGAAGCGAAAAAGTTGCGGGAACTGAAGAAAAATATGAGTGTCTCTCCATTATGTTTCTCCTCTCTCCATTTGTCGACATGCTCGATGGCGCATTCGGTAGTGACCCTGCCCCATGCGCCAAGAGTTGTGGGTTCGATCCCCACCCAGGACAAATATTCGTATGATGAATACTTGTGTTTGTTCTGTGTCTGGGTGTTAATATCTAATATTTAAGTATATATTTGTAATACCACTGTTGATTCTGATATCTGTAACACAAGTGCTTAAGCTACTTACCTCGGAGTCAGATCAATGTATGTGATGTAGTCGGATATTATATTATTATTATTATGTTTTCGTGTGTAATGTAAGACTGGCTCGATGGCGCATTCGGTAATCGTGACCCTGTGGTATGCGCTAACAGTTGTGAATTTCCACCAAACAAGTTTAATCTGTTTCTGGATCTTAATATCATTTCTTATTTGACAGGCCCGTTAGTCAAATGTTTCCTGTGATGAACATTGACATTTGTACTCGAGGCATGGATGTTTATAAACATATTTCTATCCGTTCGCCTAGTATTCATAGCACAAGCTTACGCTTAGTTTGGAACTAGGAAATTGGTGTGTCAGTCTGGAGAATTTATTATTTATTTATAATCGATGGTGGTTTTTATGTTAACCAAAGAGAGATTGAGTACATGTACTATGGATACTAGGTGAACGGATAGACATACATAAATATCTATGTTTAAAAACATCCATGGCTCGATTACAAATGTCCATGTTCATCACACGAAAAATTTGACCCTAGCAGGATTCGAACCTGCGACTTGGTTTCGTGGCCAGGGTCTCTAACCATTCAACCAACGGGCCAGTCAACTAAAATATAAAAATAAAAGTGACAAAAGACCTTGTATCCAGTGGCGGATTTACCCTAAGGCCCAGTAGGCCCGGGCCTAGGGCGGCCAGATATTACAGGCGGCCAATCGTGATAAAAATTAAGTGATGACCAAGCCAACCAACCAAGATGATGGCCAAGACTGTAAATTGGCCACTGCTTGTATCTAAAGAATTATACCAATGATATTAGACCTCTTATACAACACCCAGCTCAATTCAGTCGGATTGAAACTGAAATTGGACGATTACGATTTACGGAACCCTTCCGAGGTAATAGCCGTGAGATTGGCCGAGGGACAGGGCGGAGAATAAACATCCCTTAGACACAACTGGGTGTCGGACCCGATTGTTATTAGCCGGGTAGGGAAAAGTATTGTTGTATCCGGGAACGGTTGAGAAATCACTGGTTTTCAATGTGACCGAACTGATTTTTACACGTTTGAATGTAACTGTTGATTTTCTTGTTGAATTGACGATTTATAAGTGTTTGTTTCAAACCTATATAAATAAAGAGTATTTTGACTTTGACTTTGACTTTGTAAATGTATGTATGTTTGTTGGTGTGACATCTTGCAACTCAATTTTGAAGCAGATTAACAAATTGATTACTTAATGTGATTGATATTAAATATGTATTAAATTTGTCCAACTAACTAAATACAAGTACCGACTTAAAATCTCGCGACAAGCTTTATATCATATAAATAAATAATAATAATAATAAATAAATATCCGACTACATCACATACATTGATCTGACTCCGAGATAAGTAGCTTAACCACTTGTGTTACGGATATCAGAATCAACAGTGGTCATAACTATATATACAGATATATATATACAGATTCTTTGACGGTTGGTCAAACTGTCAAAAGTGTTTGTGTGAGGTCTCTGCCAATTAAATTAAAATCTTACAGTTTTAACGCAACCTAATCGTGTAAAAAGCTTAAAGAATAACGTGTACCATCAATTATAACAGCGGCGTTCATTTGTCTTCAATAAGATTCCTTAAAACTACCTAAATATCGAAAACAAATTAGTGCAAATCACTCTCAAGAACCAGACGGCAAGCTCGTGGAAGTGAATCACCGCTCAAGACGCACGGGATACTCGCGCAGCGCGCCTCTGAACGCGCCCGCCACAAGTGCCATATCGCCGTACGCAAGTGACCAACGGCCATGCTGTGACGTCGTCGCGCCCGTTTACCGTTGAGAACGCAACTACAGAAGGGACACTTCTTACGGACTGTGCGCAGAACATCTTGGCGACTAGTGGTGAGTTTGTACTACCTAGTTAAAATGATTTGTGCTGCATGTTGTTGTACTGTTGAGGATCAGGAGGAATATTTAATTTGTGCAATAGAATATTGCGGCAAAACGTACCACAACCTTTGTGCAGGCGGAAATTCCACGCACCCAGATAGGTGGATTTGCCCTGAATGCTGTTGTGCAGCTAAAAGAGGAGGGGACAACAGTTCGACACCAGTGGGTTCCACCAAAACATCGCGCGATACTTTCGTCACGATGCGGAATAAGGTAAAAGTACTCAACTCTCCACCAGATGATAGCTTTATTTCTGAGACAAACGATGCCATGAAATCTGAGATCCATTACTTGCGACAAGAAATGCTGGCTTTAAGGGCTCAAGTTACACAAGCTGTAAGTCTATTAACGATTTATGAAGGGAAGATGGATTATTATTGTTCTCAAATTGGGGAACTCAATAGTAAGCTAGAGGCCGCGGTCATCTGTAGTACTGTCGATGTGCCCCAACTAAACCAGTCGACACACAATGTAGCTACAGTTACTCAGTTGGAACCTTCAGCCCAAGCACAGACCTCGAAACTCGACAATACCACAGCGCACGTTTCCACAAAAAACGTTGGTACTAAAACCCGTAAGCAGAAAAAAAGGGTGGCAAAAAATAACAGCGGTAAGATACCGGTAGGTGCAAGTACAGTCTCCTGCCCAAATCCTGAGTCGCGTCTCACGCCAACTATCGAAGTTGAGGAACGTATGGCAAGCCAACCGGCGCCTCGGGTAGATAAATTGAAAGAGACCGCGAAGAAAAGAAGCGTACGGCCTACATCCCTATGTGGCACTGCTGACTCAACCAGGACAACGCTAAAGGCAGTGGAGCCTAGAAAATACATGCACCTATGGAATATGGAGTCTGATGCCGATGACATTAGTTTCTATCTGCGCGAGCTGTGCCCATCAGGGGCGTGCACAGTTCAGGAGCTAACACCCAGAGGCGATTACAGGTCATACAAGATAGGTGTACCTACTGCCTTTTTCGACCGGTGCTTTTCGACAGATGTGTGGCCAGTTAATGCAAGAATAAAACCTTGGGTGACTTTCAAAAAACCAATGGGTCAGTCGGGATTAACCAAGAGCATCCATTCCTTTCGGAACTAAACGATCACTGCATAAGGCATACCAACTTAGCGTCTTGTATCAAAATGTACGGGGGCTAAAGACAAAGCTTCGCATCTGGAGAAACAATCTGGCCCTCCTCGAACATCACCTGGTTGTAGTAACTGAAAGCTTTTTAGATCGTTCTGTGGAAGACTCTGAAGTGATCTGTGGGGACTGGAATGTGCTGCGTCGAGACCGAGACACACCATGTGGAGGTGTTTTACTGGCAGCTCGTACTCCCCTTGTACTTCGGCGCCGGCGGGATCTCGAAACTGAAGCTGGCGAAGATCTGTGGGCAAGTTTCTCCTGGCACGGACATCCGTTTAACATATGTGTAGTGTATATTAAGCCAAGTGCAAAAGATAGTGAATATTTAAATTGGTTTTCTAAAATTGAGAACACTATAAACACCCTTAAAGGTTCTGTTGTAATACTGGGTGATTTGAACCTGAATAGTGCATCTTTAAACGTTAATAATTATTTTTGTTACTTTTTGTCATATTGTGGGCTGGTCGAAAGAAATGTGGTGAAGAATGTGTATGATGGAATGTTAGATGTTGTATTGACTAGGGAGTGCGATGACTGGGCGGGGGCGCAGGATGTAACCGTGGATCAAGCTGAGGGAGTGGTTTCCCCTGATGCCTATCATCCGCCTTTGAACATCGATATAAAAGTCAGTAAGCTACAACGCTCAGATCTTGTAAAACCGAGCAACATAGGTTCAGATAAGGACTGGAACTTCAAAAAATGTGACTACGACCAATTGCTTGCCTTATTATTGAATTGCCCGTGGGACAATGTATTCCAAGCCCAGGACGTGTTTAGTGCAACTCAAGCATTCTATCAAACTATATACACCAACCTTAATTCCTGTGTTCCTAAAAAATGTCGGCCTAATAAAATTTCCAGAAGCTACCCCGTCTGGTTCACACCAGACATTATTAAAGACATTAAACGTAAGAACAAACTTCATACGGCCTGGAAACGTGTTCAATCAGCGGAATCCTATCAACGTTTCTCAGAATGTAGGTCTGACTTAAAGACCCGTGTTGCGTTAGCATACGAGAATTACACCCGATTAATGGAGAATGATATAAAAACAGATCCGCGTAAGTTTTGGCAGCATTTATCCCTATTGCGGTCGAAGGGTGGCTGTGAATCCAACGTCACCTACAAAGGTTCTTCTTACTCTGGACCTGAGGCAGCTGAAGCGTTTGCCAATTACTTCGCAAGTGTCTTTCTACCTGACACACCACTGCTAGATGTGACTATGTTGGATGTTGGGTCGCATGGGTTGCCTAGTGGTAATTATATCGACATTCCATGGTTCACATTGAGAGATGTGAAGCTTGGTATTGACAAGTTAAAGAGTAGTAGCTCAATAGGACCTGACGAAATACCTTCTGTCCTATTAAAAAAAGGAAAATCACTTTTATGTAGACCATTGTGTGCTATATTCAATTTAGCCTTGAAATCTGGTACTTACCCTCCACAGTGGAAGCTTTCGAGAGTGACTCCTATACCGAAAAGCTCTGACAAAACAAGGGTGGAAGAGTATCGTCCGATAGCAATCCTGTCTTCTCCTGCCAAAGTATTCGAGACGGTACTTCACAGATACATCAATGCCCAAGTTAGTAAGTACTTGTCCGAGGAACAGCATGGGTTTAGAGGGAAGAGATCGGTGGACACTAATCTATTGACGGTTGTTGAATACATCGCCTCTAGTCTGGATCGTGGAAGTCAAGTCGATGTATTATATTTTGACTTCCGGAAGGCGTTTGACAGAGTCAATAATGACATACTTCTGTCCAAGCTCTCTGCCCTTGGTTTCTCTCCACGTTTGCTCCAGCTACTTGCAGACTATTTACGTGACCGTCAGCAGTTTGTCAGGCTCGGCTCATACGAATCTGGACCTTATCACACGCGTTCAGGCGTCAGTCAGGGATCTATACTAGGCCCCCTTCTGTTTTTGTTGATGATAAACGACCTGCCTACTGTAATCACTCATACTAGGTGTCTTCTGTATGCTGACGACTTAAAAATATTTACCGAGGTTAAGACTGGTACAGACTGTCTGCTGCTTCAAGAGGATATTGACGCAATTTTTGAGTGGAGTATCGTCAATAAAATGGAATTTAACTCTAGCAAGTGCTATTCTATGACTTTTAGCCGGTCAAGGCACCCTCTCCTTAACAATTATTACATCAATAACCAAAACATCACTAGGAAAACCTGTATAAAGGACTTGGGTGTTACTTTTGACCAAGGCCTTACATTCCATGCCCACATTAAAGCACTAGCGGAGGAGTCATACAGACGACTTGGCTTTGTGTTGAGGAATTCGCGAGATTTTCGGAGTGATCACGTGGTTCGACTAATATTTAGTGCCCTAGTTAGATCCAAACTTGAAACTAGTGCTTGTGTATGGAACCCGCATGAAAATACATATGCTCTTATGCTTGAAAAAGTCCAGAAGGCTTTCTTAAGAGCTCTTTACAAACGGCGCTTTGGATACTACCCTTACATGTATCCAACAAAATTCTTGCTAGGTTGCCTCGGTTACAACTCTCTTGAGGTGAGGCGAGCATTGAACCAGATCACAATGGCGTGCAAGGTATTTCGAGGCCTAATAGACGTGCAGGACTTGAGTGATCTGCTTTGCCGCTTCTTTGTGCCGGACAATTATCGCCGACTTCGCAAGCACAACTTGTTCGTCGTGCCTCGGTGTCGTACCGTGGCGCGAGCGCATTCCCCGATTCCTCGCGTACTCGCTGCACTCAACGCACTCCTTAACGTCAACCCACAGTGTGATCTGTTTGCGGACGCATGGATGAAGGTAGTTGCTGAATGTCTGAGATTCTGTGAGCGGGACGTGTGAGAGTGTCTATGTTTGTGCTGTCCCAAATATTATTAATTTGTAATTCGATTTTAATTAATTAATGTAATTCAATTATTGTAATTGGCATCTGCCGTTTAATTTGAATTAAAATAAATAAATAAATAAATAAATAAATATAAGTCTGTCTGGATCCCATATCTAGAGTAACAAAGGTCAGATAATCACTTTAATCTAATTCCCAGACTTGCTAAGTCATGGATCATAGTCTGAACGGAGCCCGAGTAGGTACGGGACATAACGCTATGGGATAATGATATAGTTTTTATTTGGCTTTCGCTCATTTATACATATTGTGCTAATTTCAAGAACAGGATATTTTTCTAGACGAAAAGTAGCTTATATACTATAGTTGAACTTAAAATACTCCGCTTCCCAAAAGGGTTCTGTAAACAAAAAAGTTTGAGAACCGCTGACCTACACCAATAGTTGCCGTTAAGTAAATGGACAATACATACATAGATTTGAAGATCCATTACGTGTTAAGCAACATAAAAACTAAATAAATCATAATGCGAAAAAACTGCAGTCTCATCAACATGGGACTTTACCACATATAATAACACGTTCCATTTCAAATACAGCAACTCTTATTACATCTAAATATTCTCCATTTCCTAGAATAAGCCTGTGAAAAGAAATTGAGCCGCGACAAGTAGAAACATTTGCATAAGGCTCCCGTGCTATAGTAAAGATAAGAAAAGTAAGACAATTAAAATTAGTCTTGTCATATTTTTTTTCCAATTTGTAACCTACGTCACCTTCGTTGACAGATTATAGTATAGATATAGATAAGCCCATACAGTATATAGTCTTTTTCAATCGACTTCTAAAAAAGGAGGAAGTTCTCTATTCCGTATATATATATATTTTTTTTTTATGTAATGTTATGGTGAACGAGTAATAGACCAATTCGCTTTAACATTACAATTTATAAATATATACATACAAACAATGTCCACCTAACCGATATCGACCACGGTGGCCAATCTCAACCAGGATTAGCCAACTGCGCAGAAGATATTTTTGGCCAGTTTTGGCCCCACCCGGTTGAACTTGGGACCTCTTAGTCCTTAGGCGGTGCATGCTACCGCTAGATCAACGAGCCAATCAACATACATAGGTACATTACATACGTCACGCCCGAAATCCCCTAAGGGGTGTAAGAGTCCCAAGAAACAGTAAGCATCTTTTAACATTTATTAGCCAATTAGGATTAGGTCTGAAGGTAGTCGTTTCAATGTAATAATTAAACTTGCCAAATCTAAGATTATTGTAAAATTATACATTGACTAGAAATAGTACAAATCTCTTTCAATGTCATTTAATAAAAACAATCGTTACAGCGTAAACGCTGCTGATAAGTTTTGGGTTTTATATTAAACTAGAAGCACTTGTGGTTTCACCCGCGTAAAACCCATTCCTGTGGGAATACGGGGATAAAATAAAGCCAATTTTATTCGCTAAAAAAGTAACTTTTTATTGGTGAAAGAATTTTTAAAATCGGTCCAATGGTTTTGGAGCCTACCCAATTCAACCAAATAAATAATCTAAACTTTCTTTTAAAAATATTAGTACAATAATATTACTACTGTTGTTGTAGATAAATCTGTTTTCAACGGTTCGTCAATGGTTGTCAAGCTCAAATTAGAAGTGTAATTTACTTCCAACGCATTGATAATAAAAAATCTACTAAAATCCTTACACTGAGTGAGGATTTTAGTCGATTTTTTATTATCAATTTTTAACTGTATTCCAAAACCACCTATTGATTTAGCACTTACCATATAGTCTTCAGTTATTTCATCGACAAAGCCTTTTTGTACTATGGTTGACGTTGTACTATGGTTGACGTAACTACTAGGTCCCGACTTACCATGTTTGCTTGATAGAACTCCCGGGAGGGCCGCCCTCCCGGGATCGTCTCACTAGGAATAACCTCCTGAACAAACTTTATTTATTGACACATTCCTATTTTATTTATCTTCAGTTCTGCGATACCCACCTGTTGACTTACCGTCAATAGTTCAAGTCGATTTACGAGTAACTTGTAAGTTTAATAGTACGCAAGCTTATTTGGGGAATTAAGCAACGTTCAATAAGAGATGACCTGGATGGGTGACCAAAAGCCAACTCTTTTGAGCTTAGAGTAGGTACTTTTAAAAGATGTGCCTAATAAAGTTCTTTTTTTTAAGTGGGTAAAAATATTCCTGGTACTATTTATGCGTAGGCCTACAATGCACCGCACGAAATATTAATCTCACAAGTTCCAGAATAGTCCCGTCCAGCGATTTGCATAAGACATGTCATTTGGTACCCTTCCTGGGTCAGCCCGTTTGGGTCCGAGCATCCAGGAGATAGCTCATTTCTTAGACAGACAGACGATCAGCACACTGTATTAGGTTTAAAAGATGGAGACAGCTTCAGTTCAATTTCAGTGATGGCACATTTGAATGTTATAAGGTATGGAAATATTGTGACGTTGATAAATACATTCTTGAAGGGAGAATTTCATCATCTTCCTAGCGTTATGTCCCGTGCTTAGACGGGGTCCGCTTAGCCCATGATCCAGGATTTAGCGAGTCATGCGAAGCGACTGCCGATCTAACCTTCGTAACCCTAAGACAGGGGACAGGAGACGGACTGGAGAATTTATTACTATTTATTAGGCTGGTTGCAGAGTCACGCTAATTGGCCGCACGGGCGGCGCGCACGCCTCACATAATCAGGGTCCTTAGCCAAATGCGCGCCAGCGATTCCATAACGAACTTCGCTTCCGCTCGTATCGGGCTACAAACTTATTCGGGTGGACATAAAAAAATGTTGCTTAAACATTAAGTCAATTTGTATAAATTCTCAAATTATTAAATAATTGCCAAATATCTGACAAAAATACACATCTACAATGATTAAAAGTAAATATTAACAAATCAGTTGGTTTTTGTATACCTACATTGATATTAATTATCGTAACACAGGTAAATTTTAATTGCTTGCTTTAAGAAATTCAATAAAAACATCTTTTCATTTTTAAAATTTATCATTTATTTTCTTTATGTACAATAAATAAAAATTGGGTATAAAATAAATATCTAAGTACATTATCATTACCAAAAGGATAACAGAAATCAAATTTGGACACTTTGTATCTAGTATCTAATATTTTACACTTACTGATGCGATTAAGTTCATTTATTTTACCAATATAATATCCAATCACTATAATAATTGTACATAATACGTATTAGTCACGAGTGTTTTAATACTGGTATACATCACAATTATATAGCGTATGTCCACAAATACACAGTTGCTGGAAACATAATTTATAAGTTCTAGATTATTTAGTCTAATTACTAACAAAATTTTGAATTTTACTCGGCTTTATCTTGTTCAAATAATATTCGAAACATTTTAAGTTTTCTTGTTATAATTTTATTGTAACCAAAAATATTTTAAAATAATTGTACACTGTCAAATTTATGTTTCAACAGGATAATTTTCATAAGGAACATGGTGTTTAAGCCAAGCTCAAAAAGTTGGTAATAAGCCTTACGGAATACGTAACAAAATCACTAAAACTAAACAATACCTAGACTACAGCACAGAACGTTATCTAATCCTTCTGATAAAGAAAACCTGCTAATGCCAGTTAGGTCGGATTTAGACAACACCGCGTCTTAACAGAACTAGTTAAATTAAATCCTCAAAACATAAAATGTCTGTTACAGCGACAAGGTATTAAATACATATTTAATTCACCCAAACGGTAACAACATTTGCAGGTGAAGTAACTACTGAGGTTAATTTCACCGACAGGGTAACATGCGAGTTTCACTTTCAAAATAGCACATTGTTACTGTTTCCTTTAATTCAATGTTACCACTACGCCTTACAAGAAGTAATACACCATTCATGTTACTTTCTGGGTGAAAATGACTACAGCTAAGCTCATTTTGTTACATCAAGCCTTTTAGTAGAATTTTCGTTTTTAATTGATAGAATCATATTTTATTTGACATTATCTGTAATAAAATAAAACAATTAAGCTATAACTTTGACCATGTCCATCACATCATTGAATTCACCCAGTGAATATCATTATTTATTGGCGAAGGCAGGCAACGTTTACCAAAATAGCTAGATAGCAACGTGAAAGCACTTTTCCTCATTAAAACTGGAAAAATACAATCAAATGCAACAAATTTCTTATAAATATACAAATACTATTGTACAAAATATGCAATTTTTTGTAAGCCACAACACACTTTTAACAGAAAACAATTCTGACAGTTTTTTGACGTTGGACAGTTCCTTTGAAAATATTAATATATTTCATATTAATATTTTCAAAGGAACTGTCCAAAAAAAAATATACCATTTATTATTTTGTCTTTTGTTAAAGATATAATTGAATAGTCATAGTATGCGCCGCCTAAGGACCAAGAGGTCTCGGGTTCAAATCCCAAGTCGACCAAAAATTTGTGGCTGCGTATTTCAACATTAAAATTACTCAGTAACAGTCCAGAGTCAAGAAGTCGGCGGTTTAATCACCCCCGTGCTTCGGAAAGCACGTTAAGCCGTTGGTCCTGCGCCTGACCTCTCTCCGGTCATGTCGAATTACCGCCTCACCGGACTATTTGAGTGAAGGAATAGAGTGTGCACCTGTGTCAGCGCACACACTTGTGCACTATAATATCTCTTGCGCAGATGGCTAATCCACGTTGAGATTGGCCGCCGTGACCGATATCGGTTGGGAGGACGTTATTATTTATTATTATATTTATAGTATTTTGTACAATAGATTTTACACTATATCTTTAATTAAAAACACTGTCTTTTTTACTTTTAGCTTACAAGACATATCCTATTATCACATGGCTAAAATATATTGATCAATAAACAACTCGATCAAAATACTTCTACAAGATACACATTTTGTACATACGTGATACATATTTTTAACTCGGTAAAATTACCTAAAACTACGTGGCCAAAATGCAAATTTAATAAAAATCTACATCTACATATTAGCTAAAATATGAGATTTAATTGACTAAAGAAGGCATTCCTTTCTTTATTCGAGTCTTTTTAATAATATACTCTTCTAAAACTAAATTCTGACTCATATTCATTGTTTTGCTCTGTATACAACCCAGAGCCGTTAAAACGAAGGACTAAATTTTACAATTATTATATTAAAACTAATATATATATAGACCCATCTATAACAGTAAATTATATTAACATGAAGCATCGATCAAATACGTATAAGAGGCAAGTTTTGCAAAGCGAAGTATATACAGTTGGACATAGGTCCGTAAGGAATACCTAGCTCTGACAAAGTATTACAATTGTTAATATGACACATTAATGCGTTTGAACCACGGACTAGTAAGAAAAAAAGGACTCCGCGCTGTCATACTACAGAGTGAAGCCATCCTTATGCATGTGTTAGTGACATCTTTTTTATAGATACGGAAATCTGTCATTTGGAGCGCGTGACGTAAGTTGGAGCTCCGCAGGCGCCTCAACGTCTAGTCAGTAACGCGAAGTCATTCTTTTTTTACTTATCCATAGCTTGAACCTAATTACTTCTAAATATATTCTAGAAATATTTGATCAATGCTTCCCAAAGATTCATGAACACGTGACCAGTAATTCTCATGCCATATATTTTATAATTTAATATTGAGCAAAGAAACTCATAAGACAAAACTTGCACCAGACCATTATTGATCCAAACATCCACATCATCATCTTCCTAGCGTTATGTCCCGTGCTTAGACGGGGTCCGCTTAGACCATGATCCAGGATTTAGCGAGTCTGGTAATTACATTGAAGCGACTGCCGAACTGACATTCGTTACCCTTAAATGGGGGAACCAGACAATTTTTGGATCATGATTACAAATCCAAAGTTGTTTGAATTTGCAGGTTTCATCACGATGTTTTCCTTCACCGTCGAGCTAGTGGTATATATACGTACATAGATTTAAAAAATCCAGAGGTACGTGCCCGGGTTTGATCCCGCACTCCTCGGTTAAGAGGCGCGTGTCCTTACCATTGAGCTACCACCGCTCTCCAAACATCCACATTCATTTGAATATACTGTGACAATATGCGATCGTATGTCAAACAGGTATCTACTAATTTATAAGTAACCATTCAAAATAAAGTCAATCTTTAACTTTATAAAAATAGTTATTGTTAGAAATATCAAAAACATCCGTTTTCTAGTTTAATATTTTGCAATGGTCAATCTAATTTTTCCAATCAAATTTGGTTTTTAATAACTTTACGGCGCGACCCTGTGGCCGTAGGATACTGGGCTTTCTAGTCGATTAGAAAACTACCAATTTAGCATGGCTAGATTGCGACAAATTGGTAGTTTTCTAAGTTGTTTATAGAAACATATTCACTCTAACTATTATATTTTCATTTTAAAATACATATTATCCAAACTAATTAATTGTGATGACATTACTAGTTAACTAGTAAACGATAATTCAAAACGTATTCTCAAAATATTATTTACGGAATACTATTCCCAATTACTTTACTACTAACGATAATAACAGCAGTATCTATACTTTAACTAACTCCACGCCACTTTCCTAGCAAGGTAGGCAGAGAGAACCGAGAAGTTAGTTAGTTTAACTATACTTTAACTAGTTAAAACTAGTCTGACTAGTTTAACAACCAGTCAATCACAATCTCGTCCGTTCCGGGAACGGAGACGGAGATCTCCTAGTCTCATAAGCATCAAAGAGTCTACTTGAATTCGTGGAGAAGATCGTAGGTTTAACTTCTTCAACAGTCGAAGTGACCGTCTCGTCAGTCTTCTCCGAAGTATCCTTTTCTTCCACTGGTTTCTCTGGTTTTTCATTGGTGAACTTCCTCTTCTTCCCTGGCATCTTCCTGGCCAGTTTGGCCACTAGGGGGTGCAGTAGGCGTTCGTCGTAGGCGTCTGAGTCGTTGCCTGTGATGTAGCCTATGATGACTCCGAGGGTGACACAGGTGATCGTGCCTATGACTGCGTACCACATGTATGAAACGGAGTACATTGTGTGGAGGCCTGAGGATCTGTGGAAAAATGTATGGTACTATCAGTACAGACAGACATACTTAAGTACAAGAAGATTCACGAAAGGAAATGGATCAGTGTTGGAATTAACTAAAGGCTATGACGCCGTGACCGATGGAGAATGTTAACTACACTGACTGGCTCGATGACACACTTGGTAATGCATTATGCGCAAGAGTTGTGGTCTCCGTCCCTGCCTGAGACAAACATTTGTGTGATGAATACTTGTTTTTGTTCTATTATATGTGTGCTTATATCTTATATAAATGTGGATTATCTATGTAAAAAAAATCTGATGAACATAAGTGCTTAAACTACTAACTTAGTCAGATCAATGTAAGTTTGATGTAAGCTGATATTGATATAAATAGATAGAAAGATATTCTTCATTGCACGAAAAACAGATACAGACAAACACAACACAATTTAGGCGGGCTTATCGCTGAAAGCAATCTCTTCCAGACAACCTACAGGTAGAGGAAAATAAGCTAATGAAAAGAAAGGGGCAGGGCCGTGCAGTAAATCATACTGATAAAATAATAAAATAAAAATAGAATAAAAGAAAGGGGGGACACAAAAATAAGGATGATGATAAAATACTTACACATACAAACACAAATTCATAGCAAAATAAAATAAAATGATATTTATGTTTTAATAATAAAAATATTTAGTCTAGACGTCTGTATAGAGGATAGGTACATAGTCTGATAGAAAATTTAAGATCCACAACTTCTACTTCAGAAAGAAATGTTGATAGAAACCAACCTTCAGTTGGAAGCTAGGATACTAACATTACCGGAGGCGTACGAGTCGCCAATTCAACAGCCTCGCCCCTCGGAGGATGCGGGGCCACCCCATCCACTTTGCATGCATCTCCGCGCCACCGGACGGGAATAGCTCAGTATCCCCGGCTATCCCCGTTGCCATTGACGGAGACAAGTGGTGCCCACCGTTTAGGGCGGGCCGTTCGCCTGAGGTGCTTACGGCAGCGAAGGCTGTGCCGAGATCCCCGTAAACACCTCCACTCAGCTGATGAGGGGTACCGCGGAGATTTAATGGGTATACCCCGGCCACTACCCTTTGGCAGGAGCAAGGGCCCCATACTCAAGGGCCCCCGCGACTCACATACACCACCCCCTCTGGTAGGGTGACGGTGACGGCATTGTTTCGTGAAACAAAAAAAAATTAAGGTACTTACATGATGGACTGCGCAGTAGGCGCAGGCGCCGTCAGGTTCATCGCGCGCAGGTATGGCGTCAGGTGACGCAGAGTCTCGTTAACGCTCACCGGCAACGGCTTAGCATTGAACACGCTTATCGTCTCGTTTGGACAGCTCTGGAAAATATATGTGATAAATATAGACATCATCTTCATCTGCAAAGCGTCATATATCATGCTTATTCATTGCTTAGTTAGATCATGACTCAGAATTTTGCGGGCGTTACATTAAATCGACAGCTTTGACTCTTGTGTATGAGACGCGTGTCCTTATCATTAATCTACTACCTTAAAGAGCTGCCACTTAGAAATCAAATCCACGCTCAACACCTTCAGGAAGAATCAAATACACATCGATAGGCGAACGAGTGCTTATAGACCTTAGCCTTAGTATGGACATTTGTACTCCAGTCATGAACGTTTATAAAATGTATTTAGGAAGCAGTATCTATCCGTAGTCTATACTTACTAATATTATAAAGAGGAAAGATTGTATTTATGTATTTTTGTGTGAATGTGTATGTTTGTAATGAATAAACTCAAAAAACTAATGTGTGATTTCAAAAATTATGTCACTATTGGAAAGCTACATTATGCGGAAGTAACATAGGCTATATTTTATCCCCATATTCCTACAGGAACGGGAAATATTTGGGTGAAACCGCGGGGCGCTGCTAGTAGTATATATAGTAGTTTGGAACTACATAGACAAATTGGTATATAAGTCTAAATAAAATAAAACACCAACCTCAACAGACATAGGCAGCATATTCACACTCTTGTCGACATACATCAGCCTCCCCGCCGCCATCCACGTGGTGATGAAGTGCGAGGCCACCATCCCCCAGAGGGCGCCCTTGCCGTTAGCCGGCGGGCACAGGGCGGCCAGCACGAACACCCCCAGCAGGGCCCCGGACGTGGCCGAGGTCACCAGCAGAGAGCCCTCCACCACTCCGCCGACGATGCCCACGCAGAGAGACAGGCACATTATTACGATGGCTGAAAATCATATATTTTTTATTAATCACACGCACAGATACATTTAGATTGTGTGAAAGATATAAGTGAAATGGGAGTGGATAGCTTGATGACGGCTGACCGGGACGTATGGAAGAGAAAGACATGCTGCGCCGACCCCAGATGAACTGGGTGAAAGGCAAGAGGATGATGACAGATACATAACTCCGAAGAGGAGTCCAAAGAGAGTACATATTCATTACGTCTGTAAACCAAAGGGGTTGGCAGAGTCCAATGACCAGTTTTCTCCTATAATCCCGTTTAGCGAAAAATTTAATTAAGCTGGATAAATGGAAATTTGTGAAAAAGTAGTGAGAAGTAGCTAATCGGCCTACATGATCACAGACTCAATTAGTAGTTACCTTTTAGATCATGCCAGGCATTGTTTTTGAGTCCCAAATCATTGGCAAACTTATGACGAAGTGATCAAAAGGCTCACCGTAAATGATGCCAATAATCTTGATGACTGTCAACTGTTGCTTATCACCAATGCCTTTGAAAGCTGGTGCTGATGAGACGAAGTCCTCCCAAGTCACAGTGGCCAGGGAGTTCACGTTCGACACCAAGAAGCTGAATTTTAAAAAGAAAAAGTTAATAAAGAAATAAAAAAAACAGACTACTTCACATATATTTAACTGATTCTAACGTAAGTAAGCTTAATATTGGATAATAACACCCAGACACAGAGCAAACACAAGAATTTATCACACGAATGTTTGTCCTGGGTGGGGATCGAACCCACAACTCTTGGCGCACGGGGCAGGGTCACTACCAAATGCTCCGTCGAGCCAGTCTAACTAATATTGACAACATTTCGGGTCTTATAACAAAATCTGTGTTGTATAAGACTATAACTTTTATATAAAAGACGTATTTTAAAACCGATTAAATATAGTATGAAGTAGGTAGAGATCTATTATTTTAAATATAAGCACTTTTATGAGCTATCAAAGTGTAATGTTTCCATAAATTTTTAAAGTGTGAGAGATTTGGCGTCATGGTGTTGATATTTAACTGACTAATTGCTTATAAAATGGTCCATGCAATTCATAATTTCATAATCGTATAAACAATCAATCAAAAACAATTGTAATAAGCAAGTAAACAAAATTGATAAATGCCTTAAAGTCCTTAATAACGTATACGTAACTGAATTAAAATTATATGGTGTCATCATCCATATTTTAAGCCTAACGTGAAATATTTACATCAGGAAGTGTACATTTTAAAAGTCTATACTCCAAAACTCACCTCAAAGCCCCATTGAACAGACTTCCCAAGAACAGCCCAAGCATCCCGGGCAAGAAGGCAAATTGGTCTTCCACATAATACGGCAGCACTTCATCAGGAGTAGATATGCTGTTCTGCATCAGAGGGTCGCAGTTCCTGTACACAGCGTACAGGGCCATGCCGACGACCCAGGACAAGGAGAACAATATTCCTACAGCTGGTACATTGGCTAGCAGGGTCCTCCTGACGCGGGCTTCACTGGACATTGAGCAATAACGTTGGACGAAGGTCTGCTGGCAGCCGTAGATGGAGACGGACATGAAGAGTTGGCCGAAAATAGCTGAGAGCGTGTCCACGCGGACTGTGGGGTCACCTGTGAACCTGGAAAGAGGATTTTGCATTGTTAATAGGTATTAATATACAAGGAAATCTTTTCTAAAATGTAAGGAACCAAAAATACCGCAGAGCTGAGAATGTTGAAGAGACGAGTGAGGTGTGTAATCGTGTCATATGACATTCGGTTCTCTGTGCCTATTCCGCTAGGGAAGTGGCGTGAAGTTAAGTCTATTTTAGAAAAAAATACTAAAAATATACAATTATTTAATTAAAAAACAAATAAATCTATTTTGATAAAAAATCAAACAATTGTATATCAAGTGAACGGCCTGACCCGGTCAAGGAAGCACAGATTGACTGGATAGCGCCACCCTCTCAGATAAAACCGGCGAAAAGTAAGTAATGGCTCTCAAGCTGTCTTAATTCGTTCGATGACTGAGCTTACTTATCTAACAAATTTCTAGTGGCAGACTTAGCCGTTAGAGGCTTGGGATGGCAAAGGTGAACGAGGTACATAGCAGCAACCTACAGTGTTGCCTACCCGAACTCTTTTGTAAAAAAGCAAAAATTCGGATTGAAGGCCCCTAGAACACTCACACCCCCTGGTTAATCATCCGCCACTGCATATTTCCCTCTCATCTATTCTCAAACCTATCATAATCCAGTTGACTCACTTGAAGAACTGCAGTCTTCCACCTTCGATGTTATCGGAGATGACTTTCGCGGGACCCCCCGCCTTGACGGTGGCCTGCACGATGAATGCGCCACTCACTATCACCATTGTCGTGGTCTGAATGACATCGGCCCTGGAAACAAGAAATTTGGGTTATTTTTTAATGGAAATGGTCCTTGGCGGATTAGGAAAGCCACTTTTTCAAATTACATACATAAATAACATCACGCCCACAATCTCTGAAGGAGTAGGAAGAGTCAAAGGGGCAGTAGGCCCTCCAACCGCATTCAGACAAAAACAAAACCGGGCTGGGTTAGATGGAAAATTGTGAAAAAGTGTCAAGTGGCTAGCTCGTCGCCTAAAACAATCACACACCCGAAACCCGATATACTATAGTATATACTAGTCGCTTTTCACGACATGCTAGGCAAGAAACACAGTTGGCACATTCTTTTTTAAGTCCCAGACCAACATCGGACCACTATGCATCTTTCTTTTTCTTATGACTGACTTAAACAATTGCAGTTATCTATCATCAAAGAATTGACGTTTTTATTTAAATGGAGGACGTATATACGTAATTACGTACCTAAATATGAAAATGAGCGCAATTATTTACGTAATCATCATAAGTCATGATGTGGGTCCGACTCAAATCGCTCTAAAAATTGCTAAGCGATTAAAGTTTCTAATTCCAGTGTCACATCTTCACAAGGACATCGCATGTTAGTCTAGATCATGAATCTCAATGAACTAAGTGGTCAGATCTGCTAAGGACAGTAACGACACGCTTAGCGAGTAGGCGTACAGTTGAAACTCGGAAATTAAAAAATCTTCGAGGAACAAGTGAGTGAAGAATAGTTCCTTCGCTTAAGCAGAGCTGATATTACACATATTAATAAACACTAGTCCCATGTTGGTCTGGGACTAGGCCCATGTTGATGGGATTGGGACAAAAAAAAAAGAATGTGCCAACTGTGGTTCTTGCCTAGCATGTCGTAAAAGGCGACTAATGGTATATCGGGTTTTGGGTGTGTGATTGTGTAGGCGACAGGTTAGCCGCTACTTTTTCACAACTTTCCATCTAACCCAGCCCGGCTTTATTTTTGGCTGAATGTGGTTGAAGGGACTTGCTGCCCCTTCGACTCTGCCTACCCCTTCGGGGATTATGGGCGTGATGTTATGTATGTATGTGTATTTTCTACATGAGCAATGTATGTAATAAAAACATTGCTCATGTAGAAAATACAAGCAAACTAATTCTCTTATATCTCAAAATAAACATATGGTGTTGTATAATTCATCAAATGTATGATTTTCTTGATGACCATATGAATCAAACTTCTTTTTTTAACTATACAGTAAATCGCCGCAGAAGGTTAACTAGGAACAGAGACGAATGGAAAAAATAGGGGAGGCCTATGTCAAAGGACAACCTGATCAGCAAACTGGTAGCTAAAGAACAACATAAATGTCACAATTAAGAAAAAAAAAATGTTCTAATATATTATATTAGTTATGTATCTACTATTTTTACTTTAAGTGTAATTATGGTCAGCGAATAAAGGCTTTTATTATTATTATTATATTATAAATCGCCGCAAAGTTAATTATTTCAGTTTTTAATTAATAAAAAGTAAATTGTTTTAAATTATAATTAAGACAATTAGTTATAACTACTGTTGTATAGAGGTTGTTCCAACTAATTAGCTTTATATGTTATCATTAACATGATCTTTAAACAAGAAAATTCATGATAGATCTATGACTATTTATAGTCCATCTGTGTACCATTATAAATGTGAATGTTTGTATGTCCAAATATTCCATGCTGAATCATCATTAAGAGCGGACGCGAGCTGAGCTTAAAAAAAAATATATAATTGAAACAATTGTTGCTGTCCCGCGTTCATCAAACAATTTTTGACGACTTACAAGTGTTTCTATGAAACCTATACAAATAAAGAATATTTTGACTTTGACTTTGATTTTGATCCTCGCGCCAGCGAGCCGTGCGATAGAGACAACTGAAGCTCGAGCTCAAAATTCGAGGTTACTCTCTGAACGATTTTCTCTTCCAAAATTAGACCTAGTTATTTAAAAGAAATTTCACCGATGGAATAATAATTAGTTGTACTAGACCCCTATGTTATATTTTTAGCATTTTTTAATGCTTCTATTTCCTTGGCAAAACAAGTTATCAAGAAAAGAAAGACATAGGAGCATAGAAAAGGTAAATGTTTAGGTATGAAAATAATTTCTTTAGTGTTAGAAATAAAGGAGGAATCCGTCGGGAACGTTTGTATGGAAAATACAGTGTCCGCTTTCTCTCTTAACGGGCTACGAGCTAGCCGTTTATCGTCACTTTAGCAGGCCCGTGGGTCGAGTGGTCAGAGACCCTGGCCACGAAACCGAGGATCGTGGGTTCGAATCCCGCTAGGGGCCAATGATTTGGGTGATGCACATGGACTTTTTACTCGAGTCATGGATGTTTATAAACATATTTAAGTATGTGTATCCTATCAACTACACGTAGTATCCATAGAACAAGCTTATAGCTTAGTTCGGAACTAGGGAAATGGTGTTTAAAAAAAAATAAGACTACTTTTTCACAATTTTCCATTTAATCCACCTCTATTTTATTTTGGTATAATCAACATATTGCTCCTAGGACTCTGTCTAAGGTAGACAGAGTCCAAGGTTCAGGAATTATGGATGTATCTTTAATACCCAACTTAACAGCTCATATAAGCTATTTAACAGCTAAACAATATGGTACAAAATATCAGCAAAATTTGCAGTCATAGATATTGATCTAATCGGAGTGGTGCTAGCTCAATGGTAAGGACAAGCGCCTCATAACCGAAGGGTGCGGGTTCAAACCCGAGTACGTACCTATGGATTTTTCAAACCTATGTTCGTATTTATACTACTAGCTTGGCGGTGAGAGAAACCATCGTGATGAAACCTGCAAATTCAAATTACTTTGGATTTGTAATCATGGTCCAATATTTGTCTGGTTCCCCTATCTTAGGGTTACGAAGGTCAGATCGGCATTCCCTTTAGTGTAATCACCAGACTCACTAAATCCTGGACCATGGCCTTAGGCTAAGGCCATGATCCAGGATTTAGCGGACTCAAAAACTACAGTGCCGATTTCAAAAATTCTTTCACTATTGGAAAGCTACATTATCTGGAAGTAACATATGCTATATTTTATCCCCATATTCCTACAGGAACGGGAACTATGCGAGTGAAACCGCGGGGCGCTGCTAGTTAAATATCGACTCGATTAATCCTGCATAATGGTCTATGCGGACCCCTACGCTTAGATCCGCTAAGGGCCTTAGCGGACCCCGACTTAGCACGGGACATAACGCTAGGAAGATGATGATGATATATTGATCAAATTTTGTAGGTACATAGCCTATTAGTTTATCCATTTTCCTGTCTGAAAGATAAAGTCTTCTAATACCTACATCTAGACAAATTAAGACGCGGTAGAAGCTATTTACTAATTGTTTTATTAATTAAATCTATATCTAGGCCAAGAACAATTGCGTCAACACTTCGTTGACAGTCGTTATTAATAATTATGTCACTGCATGGTATTTAATAATATCACGTACTAATAAACCATTGTGCATAGATTAATACTGATTAATAGGTGGTACGTGGTGAACCAATTGTGATACAATCACATGGTTCGTCTGAAGTCATAAGTATGTTATTTGAACAGACTATGAAAATTATAATTTCCTCCAATTCTTAGAATTTCAGTATTCACTATCCTGTGGCATACGCTCACTATAGCGTTTGTCAGGAACCTGATCTGCACAGGGATCTGGCGTGTCAGTGTACTCTGACTGGCTCGACGGCGCATTCGGTAGTGACCCTGCCCCATGCGCCAAGAGTTGTGGGTTCGATTCCCACCCAGGACAAACATTCGTATGATGAATACTTGTGTTTGTTCTGTGTCTGGGTGTTAATATCCAATATTTAAGTATATATTTGTAATACCACTGTTGATTCTGATATCCGTAACACAAGTTATGCTACTTACCTCGGAGTCAGATCAATGTATGTGATGTACTCTGATATTATTATTATTATTATGTCTCTCGGCACAATCACGGGACAAGCCCGGGCCTTTAAGGCTTGCATGGGGACATGGGTCCAACATGTAGAGGCGTTTTGAGAGTTTGATCTAATATTATTATAAGTACTGTTTGGAAAAATTGTCTCCGTGTACTGACTGCATCTAAATGATGTGCCAGTGCGCTGATTGTATAGAAATGATGTGTCAGGGTACTGACTGTATAGAAATGATGTGCCAGTGTAGTGACTTACCTGATAGCAGCCGCGAGCCCGCCCAGCAAGTTAAACACGATGGCGACGGCTGTTAGGATGACGGCGGACGCCCAGTGAGGCAGCGCTAACACCGCGTGCAGAGCCACTGTGGGCGTGTAGACCGTCACCGCCAGGTTGAGGAGTTGTCTGACGAGGAAGGTGGCGGCTGCTACCCGTCGCACCCATTTTGAGCCGAAGCGCATCTGGAATAAGTAGCATTTTTGATTGTACCACACTTTCTCACTTGCAATTAAATTTTAACAAAAATAAAAACCGACTTCAAAAAACCCCGCAAAAAATGTTTATAAAAAACACAAGTAAAAACTGCCTATGTCTAAACACTAAAAAGTATAAAATAAATTCTTTCGACTGCTTCGATGAAAGTATTAATCTTTAACACGTATTTAAATATTTTGGAAATCGGTTAACAATTCTCAGAGATATCGAGTAACATACAAACAAAAAAAAAAAAAAAAATCAGTCGAATTGAGAACCTCCTCCTTTTTTTTAAGTCGGTTAAAAAAGAACGTCATATATAGGTACCTAAGTCTGTATCATGATAAAATTAGATTTTGGGATGATTCGACACAATTTCTCAGCATGTTCTTTTGTCTATCTTATTCGGCGCAGTAGTTATTAGCGTGTCAATTAAGACTTAAGGGCCACGGGTTCGTTCCCGGTACCGCTACAGATGTATTTATTAAACTTTATTCTAGATTTCCTTATCAAAATCTGAATTTAAATTTTGAGTTGTTGATTACGTATACTTAAATTTAAGTACTTATACATTTTCACCTTTAAAATATACATTTTCAGCAATAAGATCTATAGTGAGTCTGGGACTTAAAAAGAATATGCCAACTGTGGTTCTTGCCTAGCATGTCGTATAAGGCGACTAATGGCATATCGGGTTTTGGGTGTGTCATTGTGTGGGCGACAGGTTAGCCGCTTGTCACTGCTTTTTCACAATTTTTCATCTAACCCAGCCCGGCTTTATTTTTGGCTGAATATGGTTGAAGGGGCATGCTGCCCCTTTGACTCTGTCTACCCCTTCTGAGATTGTGGGCGTGATGTTATGTATGTATGTAACATTAACCATAAATGCGGGTAAAACCACGGCTACAGCTAGTTGAACATCTATTTAATTAGCAATAACCACAAACTACCTAATCGTAGCCGGCTTCAACGAATAACAAAAACGTGTCAGTCTTGGCACGTCAATGAGCTTTCAAATTATAATAATTATTTATTTCTGAGTAAAAAAGATAATGATTACAAGGAAACCCGTCGAAGAACAGAAAAATATAATAAGATGTAATTTGCGATTCATGATCATTATTCGTTAGGTATTGATCATCATCTCCCTAGCGTTATGTCCCGTGCTTAGACGGGGTCCACTTAGACCATGATCCAGGATTTAGCGAGTCTGGTAATTACATTCAAGCGACTGCCGATCTGACCTTCGTAACCCTAAGATAGGGGAACCAGACAAATTTTGAATCATGGTTACAAATCCAAAGTTGTTTGAATTTGCAGGTTTCATCACGATGTTTTCCTTCATCTTCGAGCCAGAGGTACGTGCCCGGGTTTGAACCCGCACTCCTCGGTTAAGAGGTGCGTGTCCTTACCATTGAGCTACCATCGCTTCTAGGTATTGATCATCTGTCGATAAATGTTTTACACAAACACGCCATCGTGCCCGCAATTGTATTTAATATCCTCCTAACTAATTTCGGTCACGGCGGTTAATCTCAACGAGGCTGAGCCTGATACGCAAATATTATAGTGCACAAGTGTGTGCGCTATAAACACAGAAGCACTCCTTGTTCCTTCACTCACATAGTCCGGTGAGACGGCAATCTGGAGAGGTCAGGCGCAGGACCAACGGCTTACATGCTTTCCGAGGCACGGGGGTGATTAAACCGCCAACTGACTCCGGGCTGTTACTGAGTAATTTCAATATTGAAATACACAGCCACGATTTTTAAGTCCAACCCGGGATTCGCATGCTACCATTAGACCAACCTAGGCTCTAAAACTAATACAATAAAAGCGAAGTTCGTTGTTACGCGTTCACGCATATACCACATAACCTATTTTTTTTTTCATCAATGGCAAGCTACATTATTAGCGAATAACATAGTCTGTATATACGGTTTTGTAAAACAGATTTATCATAATATTATCAGTTTTTGGGCATACTCACTTTATAATATACTACCGACCCATCTGATCTTCGCACGCCTAGAGATTTATTTTTTAAATACATTACATAAAGCATCCTAATAGTAAAAGAATTTTTGAAATCACTCCAGTAGTTTTTGAGTTTATTCATTTTTCGTATTTTTGTGTGTGTGTGTGTGTTTGTAATGAATAAACTCAAAAAATACATTGCCGATTTCAAAAATTCTTTCACCATTGGAAAGCTACATTATCCGGAAGTGACATAGGCTATATTTTATCCCCATATTCCTACAGGAACGGGAACTATGCGAGTGAAACCGCGGGACGCTGCTAGTTAAAAATCGACTCGATTAATCCTGCATCATGGTCTAAGAGGACCTTGACTATGCACGGGACATAACGCTAGGCTGATGATGCGAAGTTACTAAGAAGTCTTCCAGTACAAACACCCACCTGTAAATACTCATACACCGAGTTGGTGTGCAGCCTGTAGTAGACGGGCACGAAGAGGAAGCAGACCAGAGGGAAGGCCAAGATGACTCCGTAGAGCGTCTCCCACATCGCGGACCCTCGGTACACCAGCTCTGAGGGGAACCCTGGAAGGAAAGGTGCAGTTTAGTTAATTAGTCCTGTACGATCATGGGATCGAATAAAGTATTACATAGATACATACATACATACATACATACATACATACATACACCTAAAACCCGATATACCATTAGTCCCTTTTACGACATGCTAGGCAAGAACCACAGTTGGCATATTTTTTTTAAGTCCCAGACCAACATGGACAGTGTGCTGGGTTGGATGGAAAGCTGTGAAAAAGGAGTGACAAGTGGCTAGCTCATTGCCTACTCAGTCACATACCCAAAAGCCCGTAAACCATTAGTCGCCTTTTACGACATGCTAGGCAAGAACCACAGTTGGCATATTTTTTTAAGTCCCAGACCAACATGGACAGTGGGCTGGGTTGGATGGAAAGCTGTGAAAAAGGAGTGACAAGTGGCTAGCTCGTCGCCTACTCAGTCACATACCCAAAAGCCCGTAAACCATTAGTCGCCTTTTACAACATGCTAGGCAAGAACCACAGTTGGCAAATTCTTTTATTTTGTCCGAGATTAACATGGGCCAAGTCCCAGACCAACATGGGAGGAAGTAGAATAAGTATTGTCTTAATAACAGTGCATGAACCATATTTATGATAAGGTTTTACCGTTTGTGAATATTTCTCACAATTTGTACTTTGTCACAGCTATTATACACATTTACACGTATTAGGTACACTTTAATAGCATAGTATCAGGATTACGTGACTACAATGATAACAACTGTGCTATTACTAAAATAATAGGTATTTTTATTGCACATCCTTTGATTGTATCTTGAATTGCATAATGCAGTGTGTGCGTTGTACAAGTATTTATAGTCTATACAATTTTAACATAACACCATTATCTATACATAGTTAATAAGAATAGAGATGTTGACACCCTTTATATTTAACTAACTAACTAACTAAACTTCACGCCACTTCCCTAGCATGGTAAGCAGAGAAAACCGAACGCCATATGGCACGGTCCTTACAAAAAAAAACTATCGTAATATGTTGTAAAACCTTATTGATTTTGAATTAATTTTTAGTCCGTTGCCTTTACGCACAAATGACGTCATAAGTAACCCCCCCCCCCCCCCCCCCAACCGAAAGCTGAATGTGGTTAAAGGCGCCTGCCGTCCCTTGACTCTGGCTACTCTCGTGATGCATGTATGTACATCCATCATATACATACTTATAACAGCGCGTCACATTCTGACTTTTGATCTAACCACAACATCTAACTATTCAAGTAGTACCTAACGCTGCAATTATCTCTAGTTATAGGTAACAAAATTGATTAGCTTTAATTATTCTCCGGCTTTACCTCACTTACAATTTTATTTATTGCCTTTGACTTACACAACCAACTTTGTTGATGTATCATGACATATACTCGACTCATGCGCAGTATTACACCCGTTATGTCAAAAGGGGAAGACAGAGCCCAAGGAGCATTAATCTTTTTTAACAACTTTTAGCATAAAATAGAATTGGATTAGGTTAATTCCTTAAAAATTTTGAACATTAGCTAAAAATTTGATGGAATGGAAGATTGTGAAAAATCCCAGCCCATTGAATCATGTTGGCCTGGGACTTAAAAATAATGTGCCAACTGTGGTTCTTGCCTAGCATGTCGTAAAAGGTGACTAATGGTATATCGGGTTTTGGGTATGTGATTGTGTAGGCGACAAGCTAGCCACTACCTTTTCGCATATTTCTTTGACTCTGCCTACCCCTTAGGGGATGATGTTATGTATGTATTGTGAAAAATGGATAATTGGATAATGGATGGATAATTGGATAATTGGATAATGAGTTTGTGTATGCGACAGGTAGCTAACCACCTGTCGCATACACAAACTCATTATCCAATGCACTATTTTCGCCTTCTACAATATGTTGGTCAAGGAACATAGGTGGTATTTTTTAAAGTGCAAGATCGACATGAAATATTCTAGCTAGATCATTGAAATTATCCATAGAATACTCTATTATCATATATTATCCTATTATAATACGGCAGTCAACAAAATACGTCAGTTAACTCTTTCCAAAATGAGAAATCTGAGTAAAGTACATCTGAAACTGGACTTAAGTGTTATATATAAAGTGTCCAAGGTCAATTTGAGACGATCTCAATTCAGAAACAGACTTTAAATACTTTTTAGATAATCACTACTTCATCCACGTGAAACGTATGAAGATACCGGATGTGATGGTGAGTACAGCAATCATCGCGTCTTTCAACTTCCTCGTATTAGTTATACTGTCCTTGGACAAACAAACAAACGAAGAGAAATAAATCGACGATGAAGTGACAATACCTCCTAACTGTAGATTTGCTTATTTTATAGGAGAATGAAAAAACTACCCAATTTTTAGGTTTTGATCATTGGATTTTTATATAACTTTTAATGTAATGCTTACAGGATTTCTTTTTTATTTAATAACAGATAAGAAAAAAATAATAGTCTACGCGAAATTAAATTTAAAGGCTATTGCATTTAAAAAGTCTATTTCTTAAAAAATAAAATAGACTGGCCCGATGGTCGAGTGGTCAGAGACCCTGGCCACGAAACCCAGGGTCGCGGGTTCGAATCCTGCTAGGGGCAAATGTTTCGTGTGATGAACATGGGCATTTGTACTCGAGTCATGGATGTTTATAAACATATTTATATTTAAGTATGTCTATCCGTTCACCTAGTATCCATAACACAAGCATAAGCTTAGTTTGGGACCAGGGAATTGGTGTGTCAGTCTTGAGAATTTATTATTATTATTTATTATATTAGTTCGGAGGTCCGGTCACTTCATCGATATGTTTTAAAAATATTTATATCATGTTACCACTACCCAAACTAACAAGTACCCGTACAGTAGGTATAAATCTACCCTTAACCATACATTTCATTTCTGAGAAAATAAGTAACGGCCCTGGTGTGTTACACTTTAACATCACGCCACGGCAGTGTCAAAGGGTCTGCGAGCCCCTTTAACTGCATTCAGCGAAAAATAAATCTGGGCTGGGTTAGGTGGAAAATTGTGAAAAAGTAGTGACAAGCGGCTAGCTCGTCGCCTACACAATCACATACCCAAATCCAGATATACAATTAGTCGCCTTTTACGACATGCTAGGCAAGGAACACAGTTGACACATTATTTTTAAGTCCCAGGCCAACATGATACTATGGGCTGGGATTTTTCACATCTTCCATTCAATCTAATTTTTAGCATAAGTTCAAAATTTTTCAAGGAATTAACCTAATCCAATTCTATTTTATGCTAAAAGCTGTTAAAGAAAATGAATGCTCCTTGGGCATGTGTTAGAAAATTATGTAGAACTAGCTGTGCCAGCGGTGTCACCCGCGTTTATGGTTAATATTATAAAGACTATTTCCGTCATACATGATTTCTATGTAACTTTAACCATTGAGGCTGCACACGCGACGGAAGCATTAAAAATGGAGTAACTTCTCCCATTTTCCCAACATTTCCCTTCACTACTCTGCTCCTATTGATTGTAGCGTGATGAAAGTAAGTATACTATAACCTGCCCAGGAGTATGAAGAATTTTACTGATTGCATTTTTGGCATCAGTATCGATCACTAATCACCCCCTGAGAGTTATTTTCAAAATATATTTCATGTACAGAATTGACCTCTCTACAGATTTATTATAAGTATAGATTATTTTACCTACCTATGCATTGTTATAACTATTTGTTCGACGTCACAAGTTACGAATCTATAGCAAACTCGATTTAAAAACTGAACTGAACCTTCCATACCGAGCCGATAGTAAGTTTAATCAATACCAATTTCGCATGGACGAGAAATTAGTAAGCAGGTATTAACATAGCTAGAAGCGTGAAAATTGATTGAAAATGCATGAATGAATCACTGAAATTACTTTCATGATTCATTAAGTTAATGTGTAAGAGTGAGTAAATAATGTATGACAGGCTGGATGGCGCATTTGGTAGTGACCCTGTCCTAATCGCCAAGAGTTGTGGGTTCGATCCCCTCCCATGACAGACATTCGTATGATGAATACAGTCAAGAAAGCGAAGATAGAAGAAAGTGTTTCGTATGATAACATAGGACAATCTTTTCATTCTAAATTGAAAAATGATATGCAACGAACACATAGCCTTAATTTAAAGATAACTGTACATACATACATAATATCACGCCCATAATCCCCGAAGGGGTAGGCAGAGTCAAACTTACAACAAATATAGGTAACAGTAGCTTACCTAAAAACGACCTGACTCCCAACGTCCCCCTCGCCACTGACAGTATCATAGCCAGCACAGACACGCCGCCTCCAGCGAATATGTACGCGTGCTTAGCGCTGCCGCCGGCTTCGCTCGCGTCCCGGCGCCGCCTCCACAGCGGCACGCACGACGAGGCTGCGATGAACACGCCGAATACTACGCACTCCCATGCTAACCAGCCGGAGTTCATGATTCTGGAAAGAGGAGACGGATTAAAAAATTAGAATCCTATATTTACAGTGTATATCGCCTAGTAACGTCGCCTGTCTGCAGGCGATTGCATAGGGCGACAACGCTCAGGGGCAACATTGGTCAGGAGCGATAGCAATGAAAGTGCCCTTACTGCGCTCTCAAGAGGTAGCACAATCAGAAGGCGACAGCGCATCTAAGCGCGGCAGTGTTCGCCGCCAGCAGGGAGGGGGGAGGGGGGGGGGGGGGGTTGTTTCAAGCAAGTTGGGCTACCAGCAATGACAAGAGGGCGGCAGCAAGAGTGAGAGCGCAATATGTCGATAAGCCTTCATTGTAATTGGTTATCGATTAGCCATGAAATGATTACTGACATTTATGTTGGATAGAGAGACAATCATTATTTTTTCTTAGCTATTTCAAATTCTTATAATCGTTCTCATAGTAAAAACAACACACATAACATCACGCCCATAATCCCCGAAGGGGTAGGCAGAGTCAAAGGGACAGCAGGCCTCTTTAACCACATTCGGCCCAAAATAAATAAAACTGGGCTGGGTTAGATAGAAAATTGTGAAAAAGTTGTGACAAGTAGCTATTTGTCGCCTACACAATCACATACCCAAAACCCCGATATACCATTAGTCGCCTTTTACGACCAGCTAGGCAAGAACACAGTTGGCAAATTATTTTTAAGTCCCAGACCAACATGGGACAGAACTATGATATGTATATGAACTATACTATCCAAATCTATGGTCAATACAGAATTTATATTACCGCTTAACGTACCTATCACACACAAGTATGTAAATATTGAACTAGCTTGTCAACTTTTATGGCCCAATAAAATTACTAACTCTTATGTAAATAGGCAAACAGTACACATTGCTACTGTTTAAATATTTACCGTAACACTCATAACTACTACCTCCAATTAGAGTAAACGATTTAAAACCCTAAGTCGTTCGTATACAGCACAAATTGAAATATCAAAAATGTGTTGCCTGATAACTAGTGTCTAGCTTGAATGGCTAAATACTATGAAGGTTCAGTTGTAGTATCGTAAATTTCTATATAAAAGAACTCACTTTATAATGCCTCCGATAATGCATTGAAAATAAAGCATTGAGCGCTGGTAGCTCATCGGTAAGGACACGCGCCTCATAACAGATTCAAAATTAAATTCAAATTCAAATGTTTTATTGCCACTAAGTGTAATATACAGGTGGTTTATTATTTTATTGCAAAGAGGGGTGCGGGTTCAAACCCGAGCACGTAACTCTGTATTTTTCAAATCTATGTAAGTATTTAAACCACTAGCTCGGCGGTGAGGGAAAACATCGTGACGGAACCTGGAATCTTGTCTGGTTATTATTACCCATTCTTTTTAACTCCCAGACCAAGAGGTTTATTTATTCAGTGTCACTTTTTGTGATATTATTTTTATTTTATCATTCTTTAATCTAGAATGACCAGCCATAAATACAACATGATTTTGAAAACTCTTGTTTAAAACCGGTTTTTGTTAATTTTACGAATTCTCAGTTCTGAAGACATGACCTGTATTTGAATTTGTTGTTAGTACAGATGTCATTTGTTAAGTGCAATGCACTTTAAGTGCAATGCGCTTTACAAATGACATCTGAAATAACAACGATTTCATGATAGTTTTAAGTGCCTATTTCCGGAATAAATTATGCAAAAATAGTGCTATGGATGACGCGCTGAGGGATGTTGGTTCAGTCCGATCACGTGACTTTTTTAACTAGCCGGACAATCCCTGCGAATCGAAAGACCGCAGGTTCGAACCCCGGTATAGGTTTTGCCCACGAACTCGTTCGCGTAAAAGTCGAAAATGGTTCTAATATGATTTTTTATCTTAGGGTTACGAAGGTCAGATCGGCAGTCGCTTGATTGTGGATCATGGTCTAAGCATACCCCGTCAAAGTACGGGACATAACACTAGGATCATTATCCTAGCGATCATGCTATTTTAATCATATTATTATCATCATTATATCGATGATGAATGCATTGAAAATTAAACATACTAAAGTATACCTCTCCTTGCCACTTGGCATTCGGTTCTCATTGTCTACCCCGCTTGGAAAATGGCATGAAGCTTAGTTAGTTAAGTAGTAAGTTTTACTAAAATCATCATCATCCTCAGTGACGTAGCTCAGCGACGAAGGGCCCTGGGGAAAAATACAAACTGGGGCCCCTCTATTCAGGCTACATTATTATATATGGGCGTATACAGCTTTTTATGGGAACAAAATATTTTTTTTTTTCACCGGGGAGGGCAGGATACTAATCAGTTTTTGGGGCCCCCCGAGCTTAAGGGCCCCGGGGCACTGCCCCGTCTTGCCCCTGGGCAGCTACGCTACTGCCTTCTCCCATTTCATCGGAAGTCTCTTCCATACGTCCCGGTCAGCCGTCATCAAGCTATCCACTCCCATTTCACTCATATCATCTTTCACACAATTCATCCATTTCTTATTTGGCCTAGACAGTAGTTCGTTTTACATAAAATTCAAGTTTTATTTTTCAAACAGATCAATTGGCTTACTTACTTACTCAACCAAGTTAACTCTGTATATCTATCCTAATATTATAAAGAGGAAAGATTTGATTATTTTTTTTGCATTGAATAGGATCCGAAACTACTGGACCGAAATAGAAAAAATCTTTATATACATACATACATACATAACACCACGCACAAAATCCCCGAAGGGGTAGGCAGAGTCAAAGGGGCAGCATGCCCCTTCAACCACATTCAGCCAAGAATAAAACCGGGCTGGGTTAGATTGAAAATTGTAAAAAAGTAGTGACAAGCGGCTAACCTGTCGCCTACACAATCACACACCCAAAACCCGAAAAAATCTTTCCCCAATAGAAAGCTACTTTATCACCAAATAACATGGGCTATATTTTGTCCCCGTTTTCCCAGGGGAACGGGAACTACGCGAGTGAAACCGCAGGGCACTGCTAGTATATTATATTACATGTAAATATATGTTTTAAATAATATTGTTGTATTTCTATGCGTCAAATACCACATCGTCAGACTTACCGACATTGTTCTAATCAAATCAAATTAACACCTGTTTGTCTTAGTCGTGACTGCGTACGGTTTTGTACAGTATAGTATATAGTATAACAGTAAATAGTAAATACTATTGTTGTGGCAGATTATGCATGCACGATTCGCAGAGACAATAAAAGTGTGTTTATGATATTGGTGCGACTTGCCACAAAGTTGCGATTTGCGATTTATTACTTATAGTTACTTATGCACATAATACATATAACATCACGCCCATAATCCCCGAAGGGGTGGGCAGAGTTAAAGGGACAGCAGGCTTCTTTAGGCACATTCAGTCAAAAAAAAACTGAGCTGGGTTTGTTGGAAAATTGTAAAATGGAGTGACAAGTGGCTAGCTTGTCGCCTACACAATCACATACCCAAAACCCCATATACCATTAGTCGAATTTTACGACATGCTAGGCAAGAAACACAGTTGGCACATTCTTTTTAAGTCCCAGACCAACACAGGACAATGGGCTGGGTTAGACGGAAATTTATGAAAAAGTAGTGACAAGTGGCCAGCTCGTCGCCTACATAATCACATACCCAAAACCCCGCATACCATTAGTCGCATTTTACGACATGCTAAAGAAACACACTTGGCACAATCTTTTTAAGTCCCGGACCAACACGGGATTGTTACTTATAATATAGCTTTATCCCTGTGGCTTATCTCACATGAGTTTCGATCTTAGATACTCTTTTGTACGTCCTGCTAGATTGATATTTTTTTTAGGTTTAAAATGACTCATTCTTAAGTTTATACTTTTGGCGTGTTAAAGCGTAAAAAATAACAACGAAGTCTATCTTATTATTTAAGCTTTGGCGCATCAAATTATTAATTTCAGTTAAATATAAATTTTTGGTCTTGTAAATTATGACGAAAAATTAATTTTATTCAATAAATTTTTCATCATAATTAGAATACAGATTCACGAGTGCTCTTTCTTAAACACACTACCGCTCATAAATCTCACCAAGTCTAGATAACAGCCATGACCTACACAGCGGCAGTCTAATCTCTGTGGCGGCTGAATGAGTCATCAGTTCCGCTGAACGACAGCGTTCAGTCACGTGGGACAGCACGCAGCTGCATCACGACTGAACAATGAAAGCGATTCATTCATAATGCGTCTACGCGTGCGGTTTTAGTATTGATTGTTATCAAGAGATTGTGCTGATTAAAACAAATTTGATAAAGATCGTATGGAAACCAATGCTCTATATAACTTTTTTGGATTACCGCTCTCTTTGTATAAATAAAAAAATCCATCGCTGCCCTTCACACAATATACCACTTTCATACGTCTGATAATATTATCTATTAATAATTTCGGATTAAATAAGTTTTCAATGCAACTCAAGGTCGTGGCTGAGAGATAAACAAAGAGGCAAGTGTTTTATTTCCTACAATTATTGCCTCTATTTTTCCTAAAAATTTAGTTGTAGGTAGTAGCTGCCTTAAGAGGTAAAAACTATCTTCAAACACCTTTTTCTTGGTCAGAGTTTTTTAGGAGTGGCTACTCTCAATCAAGGCCAAGCTTTGGCCTTGATTGAGAGTAGCCACTCAAGAGGGGATCAACAAGCTACTAAAGTAGCTGAGCCCCAGATTAGCTGATACCATGCCAGGAGGCAGCCAGATGTCACCAGCCAAAGTCCAATCAGACCCAATGAAAGCAGAGAGTTAATTACTTAACTAGGCAAAATCTAAGATGCTGGTCTAAGCCTAGACCAGGAACGGGAAAAACGGTAAGAAAACTATCGTTATGTTATACACGTCCAGCACTGGACGAAGAATTCATTCACGAATGAACGGAAGTGTTTCCTTAAAGACCAATGAATATTTATGCTATTGATAAAATCTTTTATAGCAGATAACATATTGATGGTGCCTTTCTCCCTACAATGATATCTTTATAATAACTAGCTCTTTACATATATTGTATCCAAGTAGTTCGTCATGATGTAGTTGCTATGTCAAATATCTTCAAAGAGTAATGCAATTACATATTTAAGCGTCTGTAAAAGCTTTTTCAACCGACTTCAAAAAAAGGAGGAGGTTCTCAATTCGACCGTATATTTATATATAGGTATAACAAGTTTGTGGTGAATGGAAGTAGCGAGAAAGCGAAATTCTTAATAATATTATTAATGCGAAGGTATTTCTGTCAATCTGTCTCTTACATGATTGGTTCGCCTAAACTTTGAACATGGACAAACGACATAGACTTGTTACCCCGGCAACATTAAGATCCCTCAGGACGTACTGTAGTGTCTGTAGTCCGACCGTTTGACTGGCCCGTTGGTCGAATGGTCAGAGACCCTGGCCACGAAACCAAGGGTTGCGGGTTCGAATCCCGCTATGGGCAAATGTTTCGTGTGATGAACATGGACATTTCTACTCAAGTCATGGATGTTTATAAACGTATTTAAGTATGTCTATCCGTTCGCCTAGTATCCATAGCACAAGCAATAAGCTTAGTTTGGGGCTAGGGAATTGGTGTGTCAGTCTGGAGAATTTATTTATTTATTTATTTAAAAATTCCGCGCGATTTGAACAGCGCAAGATCAAGTTCTTACTAATATTGAAAATGCAGAAGTAAATCTAGTCTGCCAAAACAATTAAGTGTAATGATGAATATTTTTTTATTCCAGGAAAATTGTTAGCTCTCAAAGGACACACAAAATAATGTCTAACACAGTAGTTCTCCGTGATCCGCAATACTTATAATTTGGTCTGCGGAAGACTTAAAATATGATCAGAATCGGAATCAAAAGGTTATTTCAATATTAATACAGTTCGTTTTCGACCTAGTCTCTAATAACATTAATAAAGTCAAAGACGTCGACGACAGTCACTATAAGGTTGGGAACCTCGGTCGAAAAATGTCGCTCTAACACAGGGTTACCCAACCTTTACTTCGCCGAGCCCCCCGAACCAAAAATAATATTTTCCTGCCCCCCTTACGTTGTCAACAAAAATAAAAAGCACACATTTTTATACCAACTTAATTATTTGTTTGTACATGTATGCCTATTACGCTAGTAGTAGGTACCTATTACGCCTCCCCTGACATTTCTCTACGCCCCCCTAGGGGGCGTGCCCCCCTGGTTGGGAAGTCCTGCTCTCATCATCTTCCTAGCGTTATGTCCCGTGCTTAGACGGGGTCCGCTTAGACCATGATCCAGGATGTAGCGAGTCTGGTAATTACATTGAAGCGACTGCTGAACTGACCTTCGTAACCCTAAGATAGGGGAACCAGACATTTTTTGGATCATGGTTACAAATCCAAAGTTATTTGGATTTGCAGGTTTCATCACGATGTTTTCCCTCACCGTCGAGCTAGTGGTATAAAAACGTACATAGATTTGAAAAATCCAGAGGTACGTGCCCGGGTTTGAACCCGCACTCCTCGGTTAAGAGGCGCGTGTCCTTACCATTGAGTAAGGACACGCGCCGCTCATTGGGAAATCCTGCTCTAACAGATCGAATTCCACGGCGGATAGAGTAGCGATCAGAAGCTAATTCCATTATATACATGTACATATTATATACTTACATGAACATACCTCGCCATACCCGACCTTATTTATTGTCTAGACTATTTTCGTAACATTTGTCATGTACACCTGGGGCTGGGCCAACAATACACATCAATAAGTATTCATTTCTTAATGCTAGAACATTTATCTATACTACATACATACATCACATCACGCCCGTAATCCCCGAAGGGGTAAACAGAGTCAATAGGGCAGCCCTTAACCAAATTCAGCCAAAAAATAAAACTGGGCTAAATGGAAAATTATGAAAAAGTAGTGACAAGTGGCTAGCTTGTCGCCTACATATTCACATACCCAAAACCCGATATACCATTAGTCGAATTTTACGACATGCTAGGCAAGAAACACAGTTGGCACATTCTTTTAAAGTCCCAGTCCAAGAATCTTATTTATTCAGTGTCACTTTTTGTGATATTATTTTTATTCTATCATTCTTTGATCTAAAATGAGCCATAAATACTACATGATTTCGATAACTCTTGTTAAAAACCGGTAATTGTTAATTTTACGAGTTCTCAGTTCTGAAGGACGTGATATGTATTTGAATTTGTTGTTAGTATAGATGTCATTTGTAAAGTACAGTAATACTTTACAAATGACATCTGAACTAACAACGATTTTATGGTAGCTGTAAGTACCTTTTGAATTTCCGGAATAAATTATGCAAAAATAGTGCTATGGATGACGCGCGAGGAGGGATGTTGGTTCAGTCCGTGACTTTTTAAACAACATCAAAAAGGAGGAGGTTCTGAATTGGACTGTTTTTTATTTTTTTACTAGCCAGACAATCTCTGCGAATCGCAAGACCGCGGGTTCGAACCCCAAGATAGGTTTTACCCGCGACTTCTTTCGCGTAAAAGTCGAAAGTGGTTCTAATATGATTTTTAATTGGTTTTTTACATACATACATAACATCACGCCCATAATCCCTTACTCCTTACTCCCATAAGGCAAGAACCACAGTTGGCCCATTCTTTTTTTTGTCCCAGATCAACATGGGACTCATTGGGTTTTTACGTTATTCATTTTGTTAAAACATATAAATTATTTTCATTTAATGATGAATATTAATAAAATATATATTTTTTTATTTTACTGTAGGGCACTAAGACTTTTTTTTTACTTATCAACTTTAAATCAAATCACCTCCAAAAAAACTTTCTTTCCCTATTTAACCCCATTCGGGGATTAATTTCATTAGATAAGAGACACATCTTTCATGAATTCTGCAAAATTTTAAGTAGATCGGACCTAGGAATCAAGTTGTCCCATACAAACTTTGACCCCTTTTACACCCCCTTGGGGGTAGAATTTCTTAAAATCCTTTCTTATCGGATGCCTACGTCATACAAAAAACACACCCTCCAAGTTTCATGGCTCTCCGATCAGCGGTTTCAGCTGTGCTTTAATCCGTCAGCAAGTCACTCGGTGCAAAGCCCGACATCACTCGACAGGCTCGATGGCGCATTCGGTAGTGACCCTGCCCCATGCGCCGAGAGTTGTGGGTTCGATCCCCACCCAGGACAAATATTCGTATGATGAATACTTGTGTTTGTTCTGTGTCTGGGTGTTAATATCCAATATTTAAGTATAAATTTGTAATACCACTGTTGATTCTGATATCCGTAACACAAGTGCTTAAGCTACTTACCTCGGAGTCAGATCAATGTATGTGATGTCGTCGGATATTTATAAAAAAATAAAAAAAAGCATTTTATATGTTGGTTATGTATACGTTGTTTAGCATACCTACATAATACACCATCATCATCTTCATCTTCCTAGCGTTATGTCCCGTGTTTAGACGGGGTCCGCTTAGACCATGATCAAGGATTTAGCGAGTCTGGTTGACATTGAAGCGACTGCCGATCTGACCTTCGTAACCCTAAGATAGGCGAACCAGACAATTTTTGGATCATGGTTACAAATCCAAAGTTGTTTGAATTGGCAGGTTTAATCACGATGTTTTTCCTCACCGTCGAGCTAGTGGTATAAATACGTATGTATATAGATATGAAAAATCCAGAGGTACATGCCCGGGTTTGAACCCGCACTCCTCGGTTAAGAGGCGCGTGTCCTTACCATTGAGCTACCACCGCTCTATAACACACCATAACACATAATAGAATAACTAGTTTGGATCTAAGGAACGTACACCTAGTACCTACTAGTACGAAATTACGTGAATCTGACCTTCCCAACCCTTAGATAGGGGAGCCAGACAATTTAAATCATAGTTAAATGATTAAATGTGCAGGTTTTATCTCACCGCCGAGCTAGTGGTATAAATACGTACATAGATTTAAAAACCCAAAGGTACATGCCGGGTCTCGAACCCGGACTCCTCGCGAATGAGGCGTGTCTTTACCACTAATCTACCACCGTTCCAACGCTTACATATACATAATACGTCGTAATAAAGTTCAAAACGGTTTATCGCTCCGAGCAATCTCTTTCAAACAACCTTTTAACCGTTCCTCGCAAGCTTTTGAAACTCTTTGATTGTTTTTTTTTTAAACTCCTCAAGATACTCCCAGAAACGTGACGGTTGTAAAAATAAAGCAATTTGTATGCGCGCCCGAGGATGGATGTGGATGGCGAAAAAACTGAACCGACTTGTGTGCCGCTGACTGCTAAAACCGCGTAAGTCTAAAAAGACTACTTTTAAGGAGGCCGTTTTGAAAAAAAAAATTTTGCTAATAACGCTAGTGAATTTAACTTTTAGGAAGCCGTTTGGATAAAAATTTAGACGAACAGCTAGCCACTTTAATATCACTTGTTTTTACAATTTTCACCCTTTTTTTACTCAATTTATTTTTGACTAAAATCTGTCATATATTTATTACAATTTTCAACCAATTTTTTTTACAAATCTTTTTGCAAAATCCAGTCAACAAACCTTGATGCTCATTAAACTCTGTATATCCTTAGGGGATTGCAGGTGTGATAATATAATATAATAATAATATAATATTCAACGACATCACATACATTGATCTGACTCCGAAGTAAGTAGCTTAAGCACTTGTGTTACGGATATCAGAAACAACAGTGGAATTACAAATATATAATACTTAAATATTGGATATTAACACCCAGACACAGAACAAACACAAGTATTCATCACACGAATGTTTGTCCTGGGTGGGGATCGGACCCACAACCCTTGGCGCATGGGGCAGGGTCACTACCGAATGCGCCATCGAGCCAGTCAAACGTTTAATAACACGTGTTTGCATGTGTGCGTGTCTTGACCATTACAAGTTTGGTTTTGGCAAACACATAACAATCCCATGAGTCACTCACTACTATACTCGTCGATATCAAAGGACGAGTATACTCGCAAATTAAACTTGTAGGACCAGTAGCATACCGGTTTATATATAACTTGGTAGGTTCGATTCCCGAGAATGGGTTATAAATAGCTGTTGTTGTGACTTAGTGCTGTGATGCAACGAGGCGATTAGGGTTCCGTGCACGGAAAGGAACTATTTTGTTTTAGTATGTCTGTCTGTTTATAAATCAGATAAAGATTTTTATTAACATCATCATGCCTGTAATACCCGAAGGAGGGTCGGACAAATTCTTGGTCCGACCCTGGATTTGAACCCGGGACCTATTGGTCTTTAGGCGGCGCATGCTACTACCAGACCAACGAGGCAGTCAGCTTATAGTATGAGCCTTGTATTAGTCATATAATTTTGCGGGAGCTTTTCTGAACAGTCCACACATATTGAGGTACAATAATAAAATTTTGACGCTTCAAAAGTATTTCAATGGGTATATTCTAAGTAGAAATAACTTTCCTAATAGATAGAATCTTTTTTTTTGTATAACATCACGCCCGTACCCCCTTAGGGGTAGGCAGAGTGAAATCTACAGCCCCCTTAACGACTTAATTTGATACTTTATACCTAAGTGTTTGGGTAATCTTTATAAATCATCATCCTCCTAGCGTTATGTCCAGATCCAGGATTTAACGACTGCCGATCTGACCTTTGTAACCGTTATACAGGGGAACCAAATAATCGGATCATGGTGACGTAATCTTTATAAATATAAAAAATATATTTTTACTTCTATTCAATTAGGTATTTCAACCCAGAACAAATCTACTTGGAAGCCAGCTGTTGTGCAATTTCAATTCCGATGTTTATCGTTCTTAAAACTACGCAACATTTTATATTCAAAACATCAGAAAACCAGTTTCGCCATAATGCATTTGTTTTGCTAAGCTATCAAACCTTTTTTCATACATACATGTAACATAACATCATGCCCGTAATCCTAAAAAAGGTAAGCAGTCAACAGGCAGCAAGCCCTTTAAACATATTCAGACAAAAAATAAAACTGGGCTGGGTTAGATGGAAAGCTATGGAAAAGTAGTGACAAATGACTAGCTCGTCGTCTACACAATAACATAACCCAAAACTTCATATACCATTCGTCGCCCTTTACGAGATGCTAGACAAGAAACACAGTTGGCACATTATTTTTAAGTCCCAGACCAACATGGGCTGGGTTAGATGGAAAATTGTGAATAAGTAAGTAGTGACAAGTGGCTAGCTCGTCGCCTATTCAATCACATTCTATTCTTTCATGTACATTGAAAATTAAAGACTAATTAAAATGATGGTATAACGGTACATCAAACAAAAGACACCCCCCAATACAACAATACAAGGACTGCTGATACACGGGCACGTTAATCTGGAATTTTCAAAATGTAATATATGTTTACATTATAAATATATATAAAAAACGGTAGACCAATGGTAAGAACCCTCGCTTCGGTTATTAAAGAAGTGAATTTTCTCTTACTTAGCAAATGTGATGTCGTGACGTCACTTGTTCGGTAAAATTTTAGGAGCGTGTGACGTAAACGCCTTACTCCAAAACGCTGTATTTTTTCATTCAATATTTTTCGATAATATAACTTACGGACTAAAATAATATTTGAGTCAAGTAGTAGCAACCAATTGCGCAACTAAATCAGTGTATTTCCATCGGAAATTAAACGCGACCTTTTATTTCACAGCCAGGGCCCTTAGCAGACCAGGCAGCCCGTCTACAAAGGGCCAATATTTTTCTTTAACAGCCAACCCAATATTACCACTAATACAATCTTTGTATTGGTATGCGTATATATTAATACTACACTGTACTTATATATTAGGTATTTATGAGGATTCCTTGGTGGAATCATTTGGTGAACGCGTAATTGAGGTCAGTTACACACTAACAGTGTGTGTGTGTGTGTATGCGTTCAGTACATTGTGTAGGTATTGACTATCAATAATGTAATTTAAGTGCTACATGTTTTCTCAACCTCAATTTATAGACCTTAAGTTGTCATAGTTCCGACTTCCTATATTCAGGAATAAAGCTCAATTTTGTTTTTAGTAAAGGACCCATTTCGGAATTATGTGTTTGAATGTATTGCCCGTTAGACTCTGCCAACTCCTTCTGGAATTGTAGACTTTATAGTTTACATTAAAATAACAAATTCCAAACGAATATAACTTGCGATCAATTATTGCAAGGAGGCGCGATTTGGTCCCGGAGCGACACTTTTTGCGGCGCGATGGCGCGACGGTGCGAGGCGCGATGGTGGCGCGACCAGCCGTTATTAATAACACCATGAGAACCTGTTCCATCCTCATTATAGCCGACACCAGACTTCCGAAGATAGGGTTGACTTAGGCAGTATATTTATGGAGCTCTTCGCGTCGTAATAACATTTATGCTATTCTAATTTAAATTTAGAACTAGCTGTGCCCGTAGTTTATGGTTAATGTTGAAAGCCTAGCCTTGCTCGATAAATGGGCTATGTTCAGTTATAAAATAAGTCAAGAAAAAGCATTATTGTAAAATAAGTAAAACCTCTTTTTGTTTATTGCCACACACGGCATAATATTTAGAATGCCTAATAAAATGTTTACAGCAAGGATGTATAGGCATTGATGTCATAGCGTAAGTTATATTGTAAAAAAGTTAAAATTACCCAAATTACATTTCTTATGGTCACAGCGTACCATAAGAAATGTAATTTGGGTCTCCGCTGTATTATTTTTATTTAATCCTCCCTATTCGGCGTTAAACCTTATACAGGCTATCTAACACTGAAATAATTTTTCGAATCGGTCTTGAATTTCCTGATATTAGCGCGTTCAAGTAAACAAACAAACAAACTCTGCAGCTTCATAATATTAGTAGATATAGATAAAAAAACATTCAGTCGATTTGAGAACCTCCTCTTTTTTTTTTAATTCGGTTAAAAATGAGGATTAAGTGTTAACATTATTTTGCTACGCTAAATTTTATTGAAAATTTCACGCATTCTAACAATATATTTTTTTAATAAAATTAGTCTCAATTTCTTATATGACATCATTGGTCTGAGTTATCAAAATCGATTTAGCTCTTTTGTATACCTATTATTCAAAACAAAACATAATTTAAGAAAATATAATATAAAATTATTATGTATTTACTGAAAAACTGTTATTGTGACCTTAAAAATGCTTTAATTTTATTTAAATGTGTGTGTATTTTTTTAGATTATGTGCCATGTGTGTAATCATATTATTTTATCAGACTAGCGGCCCGCCCCGGCTTCGCACATGTGGACAATTATTTTTTAATCTAATCTAACTTTTTTTAAATATTTTATAGCCTATGTTAATCAGGGCTAATGTAGCATTCTAATGGTGAAAGAATTTTTGAAATCGGTCCAGTACTTTTTCAGTTTATTCGTTACATACATACATACAAATTCTTAATCTTTATATTATTAGTGTAGATTAACTGCAATATGTAACTTCTTAATGCAATCACAACCCTATTAGCATTATTATACTGGCGGAGTACCCTAACTAGGAGTAGGTAATGATTCTAGACTTATCTACGTCGAGACAAATTGCTTATTTTCTAACGATCGGGGGAAATGTGCCGGTCTGACGGACTGTACCAACTGTGTCTATTAAAATTGCATTTGTGACTAAAGGGGGGTGCACACTGCGTAGTTACATGTTACCATGTAACATAAAGTTAAGAGTTCAAGGCATTTAAATGGTCGGCAATGTCCTTATGATACCTTGGTGTTGCTATTGACTAAAGGCTATGATGATTACTTATCAGGTAGACGGTATATTTATGTCATGCACTTAAAAGTATGACAGAAGACGTTGTATATAAAGCCGCTGTAATATATCGTACATCCCAGAAACCAATTAATAAGACATGCCCATTAGTCGAGTGGTCAGAAACCCGGGCCACGAAACCAAGGGCCGCGCGTTCGATTCAAGCTAGGAGCCAATGTTTCGTGTGATGAACATGCCCATTTGTACTCGAGTCATGGATGTTTATTAACGTATATAAGTAAGTATGTCTATCCGTTTACCTAGTATCACAAGCTTAAAAGCTTAGTATGGAACTAGGGAATTGGTGTGTCAGTCTGGTGAATTTATTTATTTATTTTATAATTAGATAAGTACTTGATGTTAAAATATGGTACATCCGTACAACTATGGACATAGTTTGTGCTATAGATACTAAGGTAATGAACTTACCTTAATAGATAGTTCATAAACATCCGTAGATAGAACACAAATGTGCTTGTTTATCACACAAAAACATTTACCCCTAGCAAGCTTAGAACCTGTAAGCTTTGGTTCGTAACTAGATAGATAAATAGATAGATGTTTATTCTTTAAAACAACAAACACACATATTTGACATTACATTCACATTACACACAACAATTATAACAAAAACCAATTAATAAAAAAAAAATAAGCAAACAAATTAATAATACAATTAAAAAAAATGCATGTCTGCTGCAGAAAGAATTGGGTCATGGCTCAGTGTAGGCATCCGCCTAAGGAGAAAACACTGGTTTTCAGCCGTCACCCAGATAAATGAAAGGAATTATCATATAGGCTGGTTAGTGTAAGAGTGGTTAAACTAAATAAATTATTAATAATACTATATAGTGAGAGTGCAAATAATAAACAAATAAATAATCATACATACGAAAAACATAGGAAGACAAGAATAACAGGAGAAAATAATTAAAAATAATAATAGTAATTACAGACGAGAGTACGTCTTCTAACCATTAGACCAAGCACTGCCAATTCATCTTTTGCTCGTATTATGCCGTTTTTAAAAACTTTACCTTTCATCAAATGTAGTGTACACTAGCCTTTACAAGTGATTGCCAATCATTTATGATAATGGGTTTGACAACAAAAAGTAATAAAGTATAGGAAATAATTTTCCATAATGACCACATTTAATTATATTAATTATTTTGGATGTAGAAGCAGCGGCAGGCCCAGGCTCACCTACCACGACCAGATTGGTCGTGTATTAACAGAAGGTGATGTTAGGAGTCATAAAAACCGTAGAGCTTGTATGAAAAGGATCATGAATGTTGAAGAGGCGCGTGAGGTGTGTAAGGATCGCGCCATATGGCGTTCGGTTCTCTCTGCCTACCCCGCTAGGGAAGTGGCGTGAAGTTTAGTTAGTTAGTTAATTATTTAGTATGCGTTTCTGCAACGTCACACGGGAAAGATTTATATAGGCTTCAAAAAAACACTAATAAATAGTCAATATGAACAGAAAACAGAACCCATGAACAGTAGTTTACAAATATATACTTAAATATTCGATATTAACACCCAGACACATAACAACTGCATATATAATATAAAGTCATGTTACTATAACTTCCTGTTAGCTTTCCTGTAGTTGTAAAAATAACTGTATAAGCGAATTGGTATATAATAATTCTCTGAAGGGGTAAACCGAAGTCTAATATTTTTGAGGACAACGATTCATTCCAACATATTGCAGACAGGAAAACCATTGTACTTACGATTTGTAAGTTTGTATTTGGCAAATTTTCTTGGAAGCAGATTTCAGTTTTCATCGGTCATCAAGTCATCATCTACCTAACCTTGTTTCATCATTTATACTGTTGTTCGATCATGACATGGAGTAAATCAGAATATAGTTATACGCTTGTCCCATGTTGATCTGGGACATTAAAAAAAGTGCCATCTGTGTTCCTTGCCTAGCATGTCGTAAAAGGTGATTAATGGTGTATCGGTTTTGGGTATTTGATTGTGTAAGCGACGAGCTTAGCCATTTGTCACTACTTTTTACAATTTTCCATCTAACCCAGCCCATTGTTCCATTTTGTTCTGGGACTTATAAAGAATGTGCCAACTGTGATTCTTGCCTAGCATGTCGTAAAAGGCGACGAATGGTATATCGGGCTTTGGTATGTGATTGTGTAGGCGACAAGCTAGCCACTTATCACTACTTTTTTATATTTTTAATCTAACTCTATTTTAATTTTTGGCTTGAATGTGGTTAAGGGGGCCTGCTGCCTCTTTGACTCTGCCTACCCCTTCGGGGATAATGGGCGTGATGTTATGTGTGTATGTATCGCTCTTTTAGCTCTGCCTTCGAAGATTACGAACATGTTTGTAAGTATAGCCTAAGCGTACCACAATAAAACACGGGACCTAACGCTACATAATCAACTAGATGCAAATTTGGAAAGTGCTTATCGAGATAGAGTTCAAAAACCCACTTCGTAGAACACTTATCGCCCGCCCGTATGACAACTGTGCTGTGTGACGTCACCTGGCACTACAGTTCACTGTCATTGCCAGTAGTACGATAGCTTCCGCAGCCGTGGGAGTCTGCCAACTCGACTCGTTTGCTTCTTAGGTCATGTGTTACACCGCAGCTATTTTAATCAAAGTATATTTTTCATACCTAAATACCTGTATACTAATATGACTGAAGGAATATTTTAAACGTGTTGTTTTATTTCTTTCTCTCTTATTAATAGTATCCTCCTAACCGATATCGGTCACAGCGGCCAATCTCAACGAGGATTAGCCATCTGCGCAGGAGATATTATAGTGTACAAGTGTGTGCGCAAACACATGTGCACTTACTATTCCTTCACTCTCATAGTCCGGTGAGACGGCAATTTGACATGACCGGTGAGAGGTCAGGCGCAGGACCAACGGCTTAACGTGCTTTCCGAGCCACGGGTGTTTAAACCGCTAACTTCCTGACTCCGGACTATGACTGAGTGATTTCAATATTGATTTCAGTCTTGAAATTACTCAGTAACAGTCCGGAGTCAGGAGTCAGGCAATTTGTCGCTGGGTAAATAACCAGCTACAAATTTTTGGCCCGACCTGGGATTTGAACCCGAGACCCCTTGGTCCTTAAGCGGCGCATGCTACCACCATGCTAGACCAACGAGGCAGAACGAGCTTTCTCTTTTACACATAGGTACTCATGTAGTTTCGCACGTTTTTTCTTTTACGAGGGATAATTATGAAAATGTTATGGAATAACAAATATTATTAAATAACCAGCTACAAATTTTTGGCCCGACCTGGGATTTGAACCCGAGACCCCTTGGTCCTTAAGCGGCGCATGCTACCACCATGCTAGACCAACGAGGCAGAACGAGCTTTCTCTTTTACACATAGGTACTCATGTAGTTTCGCACGTTTTTTCTTTTACGAGGGATAATTATGAAAATGTTATGGAATAACAAATATTATCGTTATGGAGAGAGAAAGAGAATTTATTTAGGCTACAGTTTATACACAGGCCCCTTTAACCACATTCAGCCAAATTAAAACTGGGTTAGATGGAAAATTGTGGAAAAGTAGTAACAAGTCGCTAACTCGTCGCCTACAATCACAAACCCAAAACCCGATATACCCATTAGTCGCATTTTACAACATGCTAAGCAAGGAACACAGTTGGCACATCATTTTGAAGTTCCATACCACCATGGGACAGATCAATATTAAGCAGTTAGACTGTGCGGTGCCAGGCGCCGGTGATACCGCTGGGTTGTGCCCCACTCCACACCCCCCTAGATGTGAACGGCAATCTATATGATGCGGCCGTGACCTTAAAACTAACTTCTTAGCATAAGTCATTTATATTAGTGTTTTGGTAATAAATCCTATTTTTTTATTTACATTATTACACACTTATTTAATTAGCGTTTCACAGCAAACTATTTTATAACCACTTGCTTGCTTCTGAGGTGAGGCATACTTATGTAAGTTTAGTGATAATTGATCAATAAGGTGGTCAACCATCAGAAAAACATAAAACTGGGCTGGGTTAGATGGAATATTGTGAAAAGTAGTGACAAGTGGCTAGCTCGTTGCCTACACAATCTCACCCAAAAGCCGATGTTGCATTAGTCTTCTACCTACGACATGCTAGTCAATAAACACAGTTGATACATTATTTGTAAGTCCCAACATGGGACATATGAACATACTAGATTTAATTAATTATTAGATACAAATAAAATTCCAACTACACACAAATATATTTCGCTCCGTTCGTAGTTGTTTAATGGCTTTGATATAAAGCCTAGCTGTGGTCACATAATTAGGTATATATTGTATATTATAGGCTAAATATCTTGTTAAAATACAGGATAACATTACATTTTACAATTATAAAAAAATTACATAAATTTTCAGACTGACACACCAATTCCCTAGTCGCAACTAAACTTATAAGCATGTGTCATGGATACTAGGTGAACGGATACATGACTCGAATACACAAATCCATGTTCATCACACGAAATATTTGCCCCTAGTGGGATTCGAACCCGCGACTCTTAGTTTCGTGGCCAGGGTCTCTGACCACTCAACCAACGGGTCAATTATTACAAATTACTAAGCAAATTCGCATGTATTAGCCTTTAAAGATGTCAGCCATGACTAATATTATTAAGTTTGCACGACAAAGACTAAACTTAGGGAAATTATTATCCGAAGTCTTTGTTCATATAAACTCCATCATGAATCACAGAAACAAGAACTGCATTCGCGATTTTTTACACACTATGAAACATACTATGACTATACTAAAGGGATTATCGCTTAAACCACGTGTCCAACTGTGATGAAATATTGGCACAATATACATATGTTTAATGTAGCAGTGGTAGCTCAATGGTAAGGACACGCGCCTCTTAACCGAGGAGTGCGGGTACAAACCCGGGCACGTACCTCTGAATTTTTCAAATCTATGTACGTATTTATACCACTAGCTAGATGGTGAGGGAAAACATCGTGATGAAACCTGCAAATTCAAATAACTTTGGATTTGTAACTATAATCCAAAAATTGACGGGTTCCCCTATCTTAGGGTTACGAAGGTCAGATCGGCAGTCGCTTCAATGTAATTACCAGACTCGCTAAATCCTGGATCATGGTCTAAGCACGGGACATAATGCTAAGAAGATGATGATACATATGTTTCATGTCATCACGTCCGCATCCCCAAAGGAGAAGGCAGAGTCAAAGGGGCAGCCAGCCAAAAAAACAGGGCTGGGTTAGATGGAAAATTGTGAAAAACAGTGACAAGTGGCTCGTCGCCAACACAATAACACATTCAAAACCCGATGTACCTTAGTCGCCTTTTTCGACATACAAGGCAAGGAACACAGTTGGCACATTATTTTTTAAGTCCCAGGCCAACATGGGCCAAAAAGTGGTTTGGGTTAGTTATTCATAAGATTGTCGATGAATCAGCCATAACACTGCTTCTCAAACTCTGATACAAAAATAGACCTCTCGAATTTACCAAATAAAAAAGATGCGCAACATAATATAACATACCGTTATAAACGATTCATTAATATAATTACCAGGTCAAATATATCAGTTTGTTACTGGTATTGATCAACAGTTAACTGTAGTATTATATTTATAGCCTGTGTCAGAATAGGCTGTTCGTCTGCACTGATAGATTTAAATTAACTAAAAAAAAATTAGCTACATAATAGCTATTAAGACTTGTCATTTAAAAGAGTAACTATCGAGTTTCTTGTCGGTTTCTTCTCGGTAGAATCTGCTGTTTGAACCGGTTTATATTTATTTTGTTCTGACGATTAATAAGTGCTATTTTTAAACCTATATAAATAAAGATGATTTAAATATTTTTATTTTGATGCTAGGTTCAAAAGCATTTCTCTCATCGGTCCCACAGAATGTGTCAAGGTTATTTGCATAAGTGATAATCTTATTATCAGTTCTGTGGTCATAATATGGCATCCTGATGACATAAGCTGGTGCAATCTAAATGCAATCATTTCTGAAGCATACATTTGTGTTTATTAATTATGTAAACAACATATTTAATTAAATTTTAATTGTGCTCTGTTTAACTGTGGCACATTATCATACGCTAAGAATAGATATTTTCCATGTTTCCTTTTATTATACACACATTTCAACACGCCTGCAATTCCCGAAGAGGAGGCAGAGTCCAAGGAAAGGTAATATATGGACCACGTTAGATAAAAAAATGAGCGTTAGATGAAAAATTGGGAACTTAATTCTTTTATAACCTACACTTCTACATTAATATTAGAAAGAGAAAAAAATTTTTTGTTTGTATTGAATAGGCTCCGAAACTACTAGATAAATATTTAAGGGGGGCTCCCAAACAACAAACGTGATTTTAATACCGTTTTTGCTTGATATTGGTACGGAGCCCTTCGTGCGCGAGTCCGACTCGCACTTGGCTGGTTATTTTTCATCACGTCTTAAGCTTATTTTTAAAGGAATTGACGTTTTAGTCTTAACTCTCACAGCAGTGCAACGAGATACAAGTTTGAGAAGCACTTACTTCTACAGGACCGTTAACGTCGCATACGCAAGTAACTCCGAGTCTGATTATTATGCCAAATCTGGCTCAGCACGAGATCACAGGTGAATTATAAATGAGGATGATGTATGGCGTCTTTATAGATTTGGAGTTAATGTATGTGTGAACGAGTGAGGGTCACTATTGCCTCAGCGGGTATAAACAGGATGGAATATCAGACTACATCACATACATTGATCTGACTCCGAGGTAAGTAGCTTAAGCACTTGTGTTACGGATATCAGAAACAACAGTGGTATTACAAATATATACTTATATATTAGATAATAACACCTAGACACAGAACCAACACAAGTATTCATCACACGAATAATAATAATAAATTCTCCAGACTGACACACCAATTCTCTAGTTCCAAACTAAGCTTATGCTTGTACTGTGGATACTAGGCGAACGGATAGACATACTTAAATACGTTTATAAACATCCATGACTCGAGTACAAATGTCCATGTCCATCACACAAAACATTTGCCCCTAGCGGGATTCGAACCCGCGACCCTTGATTTAAACTGAACCAACGGGCCAGGCAAAGTCGAATATTTGTCCTGGGTGAGAATCGTACCCACAACTCTTGGCGCACGAGGCAGGGTCACTACCGAATGCGCCATCGAGCTAGTCAAATATGCATATGCCACCTGTATATGCATTTCAGGTTCAGTTTAAGGGAATAAAAACATCAATCAATTAATTTTCCATGCTGGTATAAGTATTTGGTTGGGTACGTGATTGTGTATGCGACGAGATAGCCTCACTAATTTCACAATTATCTATCTTTCATTTTTTTAGCCCGGAGAAATGCGTTTAACATGAGCGGTGGTAGCTCAATGGTAAGGACACGCGCCTCTTAACCGAGGAGTGCGGGTTCAAACCCGGGCAAGTACCTCTGGCTCGACGGTGACGGAAAACATCGTGATGAAACCTGAAAATTCAAACAACTTTGGATTTGTAACCATAATCCAAAAATTGTCTGGTTCCCCTATCTTAGGGTTACGAAGTTCAGATCGGCAGTCTCTTCAATGTAATTACCAGACTCGCTAAATCCTGGATCATGGTCTAAGCGGACCCCGTCTAAACACGAGACATAACGCTAGGAAGATGATGAGAAATGTGTTTAACATGCCTCGGGGGAGCTAAGTTGTTATGTGGGACGCCGAGGGGCCTCTGCATCAGGAGACCCCCTCTCCAGCCAAGTTGGTAGTGGCCGGGGTATACCCACTAAAACTTAGGGATGCAGCATCTACGTCGACTGAGGCTTCGCGGGTGCCCCTATGGAATCGTCTGCTAACAATTTTCTATCTAACCCAGCCCAGTTTAATTTTTATGGTTACGGCTTGCTGCCCATGTGTGTACTTATTGTAGACGCACAAAATATCATCACAATTTCCATTAATATAAAATAATAATTGCAAGTGAATTCGTTAACAATGCTCAAAATAATTTATGCAGTCAACCATTTTTTACCAATCGTGAAATTAGTCACGATTACTTAAATCTTTTGAATCAGCCGTTTCATTTCTACCCTTGCATTGTCATTCACAGTCATTAACGTATCTTTTGTTACTTTATTCGATCCTTTATTATGATCAAATTCAATATTTTTTGAGACACTTAACACTTCATCATGTTTGCAATCATATTTTATCTTTAAGACTTTTTTGTACGTTTTCATGTTGTATGGCGCATGCGCATGTTGAATGGCGGTAGCGTAATGGGATCACGGGCCTAATATGCTAGGAGTACTTACTGGTTCAAATCCGGTCACGTATTTCTGGATTTCAAGTCTTTAGGAATATTTTATAAAATTAGTTCTGCGGTGAGGGAACAAGCTTATCAAAATAACCATGTGAGTCTAATCTACGATCCAATTAGCTCTATCTAAGGAATACTAAAGTTAGGTGGCAGTTGCTTCAATGTAATAATGCTCGCTAAATTTAAGATCATCATAATCCAAGTAGACCCCATTACAAATAAATGATATAATCCTTACGACTAAGGGGCCATCCATAAAGTACGTCACACGTAAAGGGGGACGGAGGGGGTCTACGATGTGTGACATGGTGTGACAAGGGGTGGGAGGGGTCCTAGGTTTCGTGACATCACGTTTCAAAATCTAATATATCATAATAATTTGCAATTTCTGGATGTAAAATTGCAAAACATGTGATGTCACACTAGGGAGGGGGGAGTCCCACAAATGTGACCAGCTGTGACAAGGACGGGGGGGGATTCAAAATAATGAAATTCGTGTGACGTACTTTATGGAAGGCCCCTAAGGCGCCGTGCAACAGCGTAACTACTTGTTAACCCGTCTCGGACAAGGAGCATCGTGTAATTATGATAGAACTTCACTTAAGGTAAGTTTGTTTAATCATATAAACCAATATTATAAATGCGAATGTAACTGTCTGTCTGTCTTTGAAGTGGTCACGCCTGAAGTACTAAAGCGATCACACACACGCACGCTTGAACTCCATAAAAGGTCTCTACTTCCGAACTGAGGGTACACAATGAGCAAATGGATAAAATATATCGATACTTATCAAATGTATCGATTTATATCGACAAAAATATATCGATGGTTCGATATATCGATAATTCGATTTTTCCCAAAAAGCGATTACCTTTAATAAAATCGGTTACCTATAATATTTTATCTATACGAACAGACAATAATTTTATTAAATTGAACAATTAAAAACAAACAATGAGCAAAAAAATCCGAAAATAAATATCGAAAGTCGATATTTCCAAAAACTTTAAATCGCCGATAGTATATATATCAATATAGATATTTCATGTATCGATTTTTTAACCCCTGCCTACACACAATTGCACCTTTGGAAATGACCGAATTTCACACGGTGAGTGAACTAAAGCAAGTTTAAAATATTCACCTCTAAATGTCCGCGTCAATTCCTTCGCAGTTAACCCGCATCTCATTTGGAACAAGGAACGATTCTCACTAATCACAATTGCCCATTACAGTACTAACATCTTTCAATATGTGCGTGTAACTTCCGATTCATTGTCTAACGAATAAACGGTTGGCAGTGTTTCAACGATGAAAGTACAAACACACATACATACATACATACATACATACATACATACATAGTGCATGTAAGACGATATAACAATGACAGTCTCTCTCTTATTGTGTATTATCATAAATGTTCAACCCAAGGTCGAATTCTGAGTAAATAATATCCCATGTCGGTTAGACTTCATAAGAGGTACCAACTGTGTTTCTTGACCATACATATGTTGTACCATACATATACCAAGGACCGATGAGCTCTTTAAACCACATTTAGACAAACATTGAATTGAGTTAGATGAAACATTTTGAAAAAAAAATTCTTGACCTAAACCTGGTAAAGGCGACTAATGGCGTATTAGATCAGGGTTTGTGATTTTGTAGGCGACTAAGGGTAGTTAGAAGAGCTTACCACTTATCACGACGTTTTTGCACATCTCCATTTAACCTAACTCTAACTAACTTAACTTCACGCCACTTCCCTAGCGGGGTAGGCAGAGAGAACCGAACGCCATATGGCACGATCCTTACACACCTCACTCGCCTCTTCAACATTCATGATCCTTTTCATACAAGCTCTACGGTTTTTACGGCACCTTAATTTAATTTTTGGCCAAAAATTATTAGCTCCATAAATATTAACTTCCCTTTCCTGGGAATATAGGCATTATAGTATATGTGTATCAAAAGCCTCATTCATAAATGCATACAGTGAATTAGGATTCCTGGAAATATCCAGAAACGCGACTAGTAGTCCTCATTATACAAGCACAAGCGACCGATAAGAACTCGCCTAGACATTGAAATACTACCTAGGTCCAACGTGGCGTCTAGATTGCGCCGCTAATAGAATCTAGTTTTCTAACAATTTATGTTAAATATGCACATTTGTATTAGCAACGATTCTCGCCAATTCGGTAGCGAAGAATTCGGTTGAACAAGATTTTTTATGTTTTAAAGACCGGTAGTTGAATACATAAGTTTAGGTCTAAAGCCAGACGGGTATTGCTTCAAAACTGGAGATTGCAATTCAGATGCATTTTTTTGGGATCTTACACATAATCTTGGATTCAGCCAAAATAAAATAATGCTGGACCAGCTGGTTTGCTTGATGTATTTCAATCTCTTGTAGGGAGTGAAATCCAGCAGCATTGAACTAACGCTTGTCGCTGGACCCATTGCAGCTGAAATCGTGCTAACCAGCTGGTCTGCTGGATCCTACAGTGGCAGATTTACCCTAAGGCCTAGTAGGCCCGGGCCTAGGGCGGCTAGATATTAGAGGCGAAAAAATTACTGATGATGCTTTAGTGCTGATAGGAGGCGGCTGGTATTTACTATATGGCCTGCAGCGTAGGGCGGCCAAGACTTTAAATCTGCCACTGTGGATCCAGCATTAAAACCTAGCATGTCCCCTGGACTGGTCTTCTCGTAGGGATTCGTAGGAGTTTGACTTTTCCAGTCCTGTAGGGACATAAATTTTTTCCAGAATAATAGATTCAGAGGAAGGCCAAATAAGAGATGGATGGATTGTGTGAAAGATGATATGAGAGAAATGGGAGTGGATAGCTTGATGACGGCTGACCGGGACGTATGGAAAAGGAAGACATGCTGCGCCGACCCCAGATGAACTGGGATAAGGGCAAGAGGATGATGAATCGATTCAGAGGGTTACAAATAAATTCCAAATTTCATCCAATGGTTTAGACGTAACGTAAACAAAACCAAAAAAAAACAGAAAAATAACATAGGCATTATTATACCTACTAATATTATAAATGCGAAAATTTAAAACAAAGATCCACCCATTAATGGACGGATGTTTGTTACTCTTTCACAAAAAAACTACTGAATGGATTTTAATGAAAGTTTAAAATAATATAGCTCATACACCCAAATACAATAAAGGCTACGTTTCATCGATGTACCACGCGAGCGAAGCGGAGGCAGAAGCTAGTTCATAATATTAGCATCGGAGGACAGCAAACACGATCAAAAATAAAACAAGATAAGTAATAGGTATTTTATGGAGTTTTTATATAGAAACAGGTTACTCGAAAATATATAGCATTACTTATTTTATATTGAAGTTGTTCCTTAAAGTTATTGACTCACAAGATACGTCATTCGTGCATACTATTGAATAATTAATAACTTTTATGAGCTTTGAAAGTAAATAGCTACTTTTTTTTTTGTAAATTGAACTTGGTAACTTTGGAATTAAAATAGATACATACTTAATAGAATATTTTTAATAAATGTGCCATTTTGTGCTTTATCTTATTTTTTTTATGTTATAAAATTTGACATTAAATAACAAATTAACGTTAATTTGATTTTTTTAAGCTTTTTTAATGGTATTGTACCTATTCTATAAAAGCAAATATTTTTTCAGTTTTTAAAGCGTCCTTATAAGTGCTTACTGCTAGGTTTCCAATATCGATTAAAATTTTTAGTTATTTATAAAACTCTTAAAAATTATACAAATTGATACTTATAATTTTCGCGTTGCATATAAATATGTGGGATACCTATAATATACATAATTATGTAAGTGACGAGTATCATACGATTGGATTGAATTTTATGGACTTAAGCCAACTCAATTTGTATATAATTTAAATACACACATTGTAATTTAGAAATCTCTACTGTATCAAATCATATCGTCGTATTCTAGACGAAGCAATATTTATACGAATATCAATTAAACATTGATAGGTATGCGATTTGTACTCAGAAAAATATGAATATAATTTTATTTACATTTTTTTTACGTGTAAGGATCGTGCCATAAGGCGTTCGGTTCTCTCTGCCTACCCCGCTAGGGAAGTGGCGTGAAGTTTAGTTAGTTAGTTATTTACATTTTTTATACTATTTATTTTACTCGTTTTAAATGGTGACATATATTTTAGTGACTTTTTTTTCGTACAATAATTTTTAAGGAACTGACCGACCAACTTTTTACACCGAATAACTTAATATACATTAATCTGATTCCAAAGAAAGTACCTTAAGCAGACGTTGTGAAAATAAAGGCCATAAAAAAACTAAAAACGGTCAGTCCCGAAATAAACCTGTTTTATCAACTATTTGTTCCGGTCCAGGGATCGTGCCCGACAGCCTTGTATTTAATACGAAGAAAATACTTTATTATAACACCACCAAGAGGATTAAAGTATTTTCTTAAAGTTTTTTAAACATTAAATATTTTCTTAAACCATCATGTGTTGTTTAGCGGCAGATAAGTGATAAAAAAAAGGAGCGGTGGTAGCTCAATGGTAAGGACACGCGCCTCTTAACCGAGGAGTGCGGGTTCAAACCCGGGCACGTACCTCTGGATTTTTCAAATCTATGTACGTATTTATACCACTAGCTCGACGGTGAGGGAAAACATCGTGATGAAACCTGCAAATTCAAATGACTTTGGATTTGTAACCATGATCCAAAAATTGTCTGGTTCCCCTATCTTAGGGTTACGAAGGTCAGATCGGCAGTCGCTTCAATGTAATTACCAGACTCGCTACATCCTGGATCATGGTCTAAGCGGACCCCGTCTAAGCACGGGACATAACGCTAGGAAGATGATGATGAAGTGATAAAAAAACCTATGGAAGGTTTCTACTTCAAGGGAATGAGGGAATGGGTTTTGACGCCACAACAATAAATAGCAATAAACTTATGAAATGCCGTTTTGAAATATTATTTTTTATGATTACATAAAAAAAATTTTTTTCAATTTATTAAGTGCCTATAGTAGAAATGTCGTTACAATTTACGATTTCTTTTTGTAATCCACGTTAATGAAAGCATTTTAGCCGTAAACAATATGATATCTATTTATTGTAAATGATAAACATTGGTCGTTATTTTTATTGACTTTAAAGGTCAGTGTTCAAAACGTTTTTATTTTCATTCTAGGATTAGTCTCAGGCTTACCATAAGATTGAAAATGTTGTTTTATCATGAAAAAAAATCATGACTCTTTTTTTTTAATCGGCAGTAAAATAAGATTTATATTTATTCACTAAAAAAACGACAACAGCTTCGTTTTACTACTTTCTTCAGAGAATTAACTTCCAGTTTTTTTGACAAAAAACAAGTACTTACTTAAACTACTTTTTTTCAATACAAAACACATAAAAATGTATTCCTTAAAATCGACACTCCAATTTAAAATAATCGTAGGTGGGTACCAAAGTTTACTCACATAATATTTCCTGAGAAATCCTCTTGTAAATAACACCTCAAGGTAATAAAAAAATATTTTCTTTAAAACTTTCAAAAACACTCCGCGAATCGCGCGTTGACCTGCGCGTCAAATTAACGCGCGTGTATCTCGCTTCACTCCCGGCGAACGAATGAGTGAACCAGTGAACCGGGCTGCGCGTCTCGGCCGCGTTTGTGTACATTTTGCGCATCCCGCCATCTATATACGCCGCACAAAACATTGTTTGCACACAAACATTAGGTTTTTTAAGCCGACGCAAATAGGAAAAGATTTGCGGATTAGGGAATTGGGATTTCTGGTGTAGGCTGTTGTCTGAATCGGGACTAAGAGATTAGGTCTTTATGTTAGGTTCGGGTCACCGGGTCTAAAGCCATGTTTAACATCCTTTTTTTATTACAAAGCAAAAAAAAATATTATAAAAAGTGAAGATTCTTAGGTCTGTAATATGATTTAACTGTGTCACTATCAAACCATCTTGCTACATCATTAAAAAACCCTAGGGGATGAAATTCCGTAAATCCATTATTACGAACCTACGCCAGCTTAGTAACTTATCTTAACTTACAAGCCCGTTGGTCGAGTGGTCAGAGACACTGGCCACGGAATCAATAGAGGGGTTCTATCTGTTACCTAGTATCCATAGTTCGTACGGAGTTTTGTAAATATGTGTCAGTCTGGGAAATTTAATAATTTATTATTTATTTATCAGCATTACCTAGTTTCAAATAGACTCAAGTACATAGTAGTTTCTAGAAGGCATTTACATAATTGCATAGTTAAGGTTGCAATTTAATCGTAAGGACGCCCTCATAATAGATTTGAATTTATTCATACATACATAACTTCACGCCCATAATCCTCGAAGGGGTAGGCAGAGTCAAAGGGGCAGCATGCCCCTGCAACCACATTTAGCCAAAAATAAAGCCGGGCTGGGTTAGATGGAAAAGCAGTGACAAGCGGCTAACCTGTCGCCTACACAATCACACACCCAAAACCCGATATACCATTAGTCGCCTTTTACGAATTTGAACCTTATTTATTTAAATTATTTGAATTCAAACCTTATGATTTTTCCAAATAAACTTAATTAATTAATTAAAATTAATAGGTATATGTTTTTTTCCGTTTTTCTGGTTTCTCCATCGAAGAGATCAGATGGCTCTTGCTTCAATGGGATAACCAGACTCGCTAAATTAGGGATCATGGTCTAAGCTGACTAAAAATGAGACACAAGATTATAAAGATGATTTGAATGCACAAAATGTCATTACTAGCTTCTGCCCGCGCCTTTACTCGCGTGGTACATAGGTAAATCATAGCATAAGTGATGTATAAGCTATATTATTGTAAAAGCTCATTATTTCAGTACTTTTTGCGTAAAAGAGTACCTAACATGTTACCTAACCCTTCGGGGATTATGGGCGTGCTGTTATGTATGTATGCATGTATGAGTACCTAACAAACATCCATACATCTATCCATACATACTTTTGCGTTTATAATATTAAGTAGGAAGTAGGATTATTACAATTTTATGATCATTTTGGTATTGTTCTTTCGATGCCTTGAGATAGCTATAATAATAAAAAAATATGTATTTGAATAAATTTTTCTTAAGGTGTAGTAGGTAATAATATTTTAACAAAAGCGTATAAAACTGTTAAGAATAGTCCGCAGTTAAAAATATTTTTCTCTCATTTAGATGTATAAATGAAAAAAAAACACTGGCTATTGTGTTTCTCAGTCTAAGCACCACACTGAGACGAAACATAACCCACCTCACTAAGTCTTACATAAAGCGGTGGATATTTTAAAACAATCAAAGGAAGATTTCTGTTTGAAAACGCTGGAATTCAAAATAAAGATGGCTAGGGTTTAGTAAATCATCGGATAACTAACTCTGAGTATTTGGTAAGGCGAATCTGTACTAATATTATAATGCTAAGGAGTTTGTTTGTTTGCTTGAACGCGCTAATCTCAGGAACTTCTGGTCTGATTTGAAAAGATCTTTTAGTGTTAGACAGCCCATTTATCGGGGAAGGCTATAGGCTATAATTAAATATAAAATCATATAAGACTAACCATAAATGCGGCTGAAACCGCAGGCACAGCTAGTATTCTATATTCGGTTTTCTTTACCTACCCCGCTAGGGAAGTCGCGTCAAGTTTAGTTAGTTATGTAAATGATTAGATAGAGCCCATAATAATAATAAAACAAACTTATTAAATGAATCAATAAACACAAAGATCAATTTAAATGTTAATTCATCTTAAATAACGCTGGCGTAAAAGGCGACTCATGGTATATCGGGTTTTGGGTGTGTGATTGTGTAGGCGACAGGTTAGTCGCTTGTCACTGCTTTTTCACAATTTTTCATCTAACCCAGCCCGGCTTCATTTATGGCTAAAAGTGGTTGGAGGGGCATGCTGCCCCTTTGACTGTGCCTACTCCTTCGGGGATTGTGGGCGTGATGTTATGTATGTATGATCACATAATTATAATTCAGACACATCATGTGATCTATAGTAATTTGCCAAATAGGGGTCACTAATCAAATTAATTACTTTGTAAAAAAATTATCGTTTTTATAAATAAAAATATAATCATTTTCCTAGCGTTATGTCCCGTGTTTAGACGAGGTCCGCTTAGACCATGATCCAGGATTTAGCGAGTCTGGAAATGACATTGAAGCGACTGCCATTCTGACCATCGTAACCCTAAGATAGAGGAACCAGAAAATTTTTGGATCATAGTTACAAATCCAAAGTTGTTTGAATTTGCAGGTTTCGAGTCGAGTCGAGCTAGTGGTATAAATACGTACATAGACTTGAAAAATCCAGAGGTACGTGCCCGGGTTTGAACCCGCACTCCTCAGTTAAGAGGCGCGTGTCCTTACTATTGAGCTACCACCGCTCCTATATAAAAATATGTCCATTCTTTACTTCTTCCGCTTATATATCATTCAATTAATCGTACCAAATTTAAAAAGGAGATAGAAACAAGTTTATGTTACCGTTTTACTTCAGGAAAAACAATTTTCTAACGGAGGAAATAGGTACGCAAAAGAGTCTAAGGTTTTCCCGCCAGGAAGCACTTAAAACCTGCGTATATGCATTCCGTGGAAAATAAATAGTAGCTGCTTTAGGTTGGCCAACCATTTCTCAGTTTTCAGGACATGTCCCCGTTTTTGTGGTGACTTAGGAGGTCCTGGTTGGATTATATGCAGCGCCCTGACTTTTTAGAATGGCCTAACAAGTGGTTTCGATTTTAATATAAAAGCTTACTACCTAAGGCGTTATGTGCCAATCTGAATTCTCTTTTTTGTCGTAAAGTTTATCTGCGTGTCGAATGATATAAATAAACAAAAAAATAAATAAATATCAGACTACATGACATACATTGTTTTGATTCCGAGGTAAGTAGCTAAAGCACTTGTGTTACAGATATCAGAATCAACAATGGTATCATAAACAAATATTTGATATTAACACCCAGACACAGAACAAACACAAGTATTCATCACACGAATATTTGTCCTGGGTGGGGATCGAACCCACACCTCTTGGCGCACGGGGCAGGGTCACTACAAAATTTGTCAAGCTCGATGGCGCATTCGGTAGTGACCCTGGCCACTGCGCCAAGAGTTGTGAGTTCGATCCCCACCCAGGACAAATATTTGTATGATGAATACTTGTGTTTGTTCTGTGTCTGGATGTTAATATTGAATATTTAAGTATATATTTGTAATACCACTGTTGATTCTGATATCCGTAACACAAGTGCTTCAGCTACTTACCTCGGAGTCAGATCAATGTATGTGATGTAGTCGGATATTTATTTATTTATTCTCCTGGTTTTTCAATCTGCATGTCCGTGTTATTAAAATGTGGTTGGCAACCCTATTGTACCTAAAAGTAAAGTATTTTTACCCGAGTGCCTATTTAAAGGGTATTTTACCAAGTGAGGTAAATATTTTCCTTATCATAAGTATAATTTAATATCGTCATACTCCAGTAATGCGATCTTCTTATGTCATCTATGAGGAAAGTGCTCAAAGACTCGACTAATTACGAAACCTAAGCCATACATTTCGATAGATCTTGATAGGGATAAATATGGTTCATATGAGTAGGTAAATAAATAAAATAATTATCTCACAACATCACATACATTGATCTGAGACCGAGCTAAGTAGCTTAAGCACTTGTGTTACGGATATCAGATTCAACAAATATATACTTAAATATTTGATATTAACACCCAGATACGGAACAAACACAAGTATTCATCACACGAATGTTTGTCCTGGATGGTGATCGAACCCACAACTCTAGGCGCATAGGGCAGGGTCACTACCAAATGCGCCATCGAGCCAGCCAACAGTATACCTACATTAATACATAGTATAAAAAACATGTTCACTATTGTTTTTTGGCATCCATATATCGTCGTTCGGCAGTGAAAACCTCGGAAGCAGCATTTCCTTTTTTTTTTTATTTATTTGTTTTGTAAGTCACATCAGACTTATTTAGCCACGAGATATTTGAATTGTTACGATTATATACCATTACAATCATTTAAAAAATAATAATAATAAACTTTATTTTTGGCTGAATGTGGTTGAAGGGATATGCTGCCCCTTTGACTCTGCCTACCCCTTCAGGCTTGTATGTAATAATAAACAGTTATATTCCGATCCATATTTTTTTTAGGAGGCAGTTTTTTATTCCTTCTGTAAAATTTTGACAAAAGCATTTCGAGGCTTTCACTGTCGAACGACGACACATATGAAAGTTGGCATATAACATAAAACAATAATTACTAGATTTACTAATACTTATATAAATTCATATTATCACCTCGTGATGTATGCTTTAAAAAAATAATTTAGCTCACGATAGATAGGAGTTATGGTCTGATGACGAAGGTGCAACGACAAATAAAGACATAAGCTAGCTTGCAAATAAGATGACAAGCTTTTATTTAAGTAACAAACCGATTTTAACTGGAACTGATCAAATACGCTTGCGCTGAATAATTTGTAACCTATAGAATAGTCAGGATTATCTTGCTTGACGATATCTAATGAACATGTACATATGTCCAATGCTTTTAATATTATATAGCCAAAATTATCATCAAAACTTTTCGTCCGGCGATCTTTGTATAATTTGTTTTTCACTACTTGTATATAAAATATATACTAGCTGTGCCCGCGGTTTCACCCGCGTTTATGGTTAATGTTATATGTAGCCCTCCTCGATAAATTAACTATACCACACAAAAACAATTTTTCAATTCGGACCAGTAGTTTCTGAGATTGGCGCGTTCAAGTAAACAAACTTTTCAGCTTTATATACATATTAAGTAAGTAAGTATAGATATATAATTAAATCGTCTTTTTGGCAGCCCTATGTTGTCTTAAAACTAAGTAATATTTGGATTTGCATTTGGATTTAACCTTATAGAAATAAATGAATAAATAAATTCTCCAGACTTACACACCAATTCCCTAGTCCCAAACTAAGCTTATGCTTGTACTATGGATACTAGGTAAACTAAGTAACTAAGGTGAACTAACTTACTAAGTACTAAGGTGACTAAGACATACTTAAATATAAATACGTTTATAAACATCCATGACTCGTGTACAAATGTCCATGTTTATCACACGAAACATTTGCCCCTAGAGGGATTCGAACCCGCGACTCTTGGTTTCGTGGCCAGGGTCTCTGACCACTCGACCAACGGGCCTGTCAATAGTGTTTCTTGCCTAGAATGTCTTCAAGGCGACTAATGGTGTATTGGGTGTCGCGTTTGTGATTGTGCAGGCTACTTATCAACTATCTTTTCACTTTTCCAGCTAAACCTAGTCAACTGAATTTTTTTACTAAATGCGGTTTGAGGGGTTTTGTTGCTTTATAGATTCTGCCTACCCCTTCGTGGATCGCCGGTCATCATCTTCCTAGCGTTATATCCCGTGCTTAGACGGGGTCTGCTTAGACCATGATCCAGGATTTAGCGAGTCTGGTAATTGCATTGAAGCTACTGCCGATCTGACCTTCGTTACCCTAAGATAGGGGAACCAGACAATTTCTGGATCATGGTTACAAATCCAAATTTGTTTGCATTTGCAGGTTTCCTTTTCTGTCCAGTTAGTGGTATAAATACGTACATAGACTTGAAAAATCCAGAGGTACGTGCCCGAGTTTGATACCGCACTCCTCGGATAAGAGGCGCGTGTCCTTACCATTGAGCTACCACCGCTATTAATTAATACCGCCGGCATTATAAATTGATTTTTGCTTCAATTTATACAAAGTTTGCAATATACTATCGCTATATATTTATATAACCAATAAATGAACATTGAATGGTTAAGATTTTGGGTGAATGCGTCATTCGGACACTTAATATTATATACGGTCTGGCTGAATGAGGTACTTAATAAATATTAATGGTTTTTTAGCATTCTATAACAAACAAAGAACTTCAGAAGTATTCTTACACCATTATTAAAAACGGAATGACATTATTTTTCTTAATGGCTTGTATAGGTTCATTAGAGACAGAATTATTCTGCCAATATCGGACGGTCAGACACATTTTTTAAACTTAACTAACAATGTTAAAAAGGTTGAATAAAAAAACGATTGAAACAAAAGAAAATAAAAACAAATGAACGCTTATTTATGAAATTAAAATGAAAAGCGGTGGTAGCTCCATGGTAAACCGAGGAGTGCGGGTTCAAACCCGGGCACGTACCTCTGGATTTTTCAAATCTATGTACGTATTTATACCACTAGCTCGACGGTGAGGGAAAACGTCGTGATGAAACCTGCAAATTCAAACAACATTAGATTTGTAACCATGATCTAGAAAATTTTTGAACGTAATTACTAGACTCGCTAAATCCTGGCTCATGGTCTAAGCGGACCCCGTCTAAGCACGGGACATAACGCTAGGAAGATGATGATTTCATTACTACCTATTTTTAAGCAATCATAACCATCTTCCTACCATGTTATTGTTTTAGTCAAGGTCCATTTGGACCTTATACATAGCAGAAACGATCACTGCTGTATTATTTTGTTTGGTGACCCTGTCCTATTCGCCAAGAGTTGTGGGTTTGATCCTCACCCAGGATAAACATTCGTGTGAGGTATAGGCGCTTCATCAGATGAATATATTTGTAATCGACACGGCAGCGTTGCAGAGAATCGAATACAACAACACATAACCAAATAAAATCTAAAGATTTATAAAACATTCGCCTTAGCGCTTATAAGATCACTTTTTCGAAGTATAAAGTAGTCTACATCCTTTCTCAAACTGAGCTTGATGTTCGATTGCAAAATATCTTTATAATCAGTTAAGCTTTAGACATCAAACCGTACAGACAGATTTGATGGTGACCAACACAAATAAAAGTTTATTGATGACAAAGTAGTTAATTGATGACAAAACTAAATCATTCAACAAATAAGCACATTAAACACGTTCAATACGTGTGACGATGTTTAGACATGATATTATGGTGTGATAACATTTCCACGAACAAATAAAGTGGAGGTACTGCATCAACCATCAGTCAACATATGACTAATTGCCGCAGTCCAGACCGTCTCAGACACCCGTCTAGTCTAGACTGTGCCTGGTTATTTTTATCAGCTATAGATAAGGAATTGAGATGTCTGTCGTCTTGCAGTTTAATTTAATCTTGTCTCTATTGACAGTTATGTAGGTAAGTGACGATTTCAGCTATTGTAACTACGGAAGTTACATCCTATATCTATTTGCACCTACTTTCGTTATTTTTATAAGTGGAATTCATTGGAATATTAATAAAATAAAATATCAGACTAAATCACATACATTGATCTGATTCTGAGGTAAGTAGCTTAAGCACTTGTGTTACGGATATCAGAAACAACAGTGGTATTACAAATATATACTTAAATATTGGATATTAACACCCAGACACAGAACAAACACAAGTATTTATCACACGAATGTTTGTCCTGGGTGGGGATCGAACCCACAACTCTTGGCGCATAGGGCAGGGTCACCACCGAATGCGCCATCAAGCAAATCAAATCTTTACTAAATGAATATTTGAAAGTAAATAAGCAAGTGCTTAGTAACATAATAAAAAGTAAGTATGTATATAGATATATAAATATATAAATAACATCATAGCCAAAAGCACTGGATTTAAATTAGTATAAATGTTTCACGAAGGACTTACGAAAGATTCTAAATAGCGAGCGAGGCCGGGAATCGCTAATTAATCCAAATATAGGGGAATGTGTCCTTTATTACACGGGTGATGTGATTTTAGAGACACCTTTATTGTCTACGTATGTAGAATAATTAGATATTTCATAATTGACCGCACCAACATTATGGTTCAACGCCTTAAAGGTATTAGGTAGGTATTTACGGTGAAAGAGGTTTCAAAATGGGTAATTTAAAGTAATTGTACGTTGTTCGTATAATTACGAATAACGTACAATTACTTACTTATACTTAAGAAGGCTAATATTCAATACATTTCATTCATATTAATGGGGCACACTGAAAATTTGGACGCAAAAAGAAAGTTCCGTAGTCTGCCAATAGATGGCGCTGCACGTACATTACATCGCGGTGTCAGTATTTTTCTCCGAATGGTGACCCTCCCGCCGCGGTCGCTTAGACGTTACTCTGGTTTCCCTTCAATACGTATAAATCTTTCGCCTTTTACTAAAGATTTCCGTGGAGGGGAACACTCAAATGAGTCTTACGACTATTTTTGAATACCTCATGCTTGCGTGAGGTTTATTAAACCTAATGTGTATAAATAATAGTAATGCAAGCAAGTCTATTATTAGTAGACAATGAAAATATAATCTTAACTGAACCGTCCAGTGAATGGTCGTGTCGCGGATTCGAATCCCGCTAGGGGCAAATGTTTCGTGTGATGAACAAGGACATTTGTACTCGAGTCATGGATGTGTATAACGTATTTCGGTAACCGTGAACGAATAGACATCTAGTATCCATATAACAAGCTTACGCTTAGTTCGGAAATAGGGAACTGGTGTTCGTGGTCTGGAACAAATATTTATTTATTTTCTTTATTATCTTTTACTGCAACGTATTACTAAATAACACTTATATTGTATATACATTAATAATGATATCAGTAGCTTCATTATATAGGCAGATCAGTCAATTAAGTAAATATTTGTTTGAGAAAAACGATGTTTGGATAAAGTAGATTCAAAATTTAATGTAAATAAAAACAATTCTCATATTCTCAAGACTGACACACCAATTCCCTAGTCCCAAACTAAGCTTATGCTTGTGCTATGGATCCTAGGTGAACGGATAGACATACTTAAATACGTTTATAAACATCCATGACTCGAGTACAAATGCCCATGTTCATCACACGAAACATTTTCCCCTAGCGGGATACGAACCCGCGACCCTCGGTTTCGTGGCCAGGGTCTCTGACCACTCGACCATCGGGCCAGTCAAATAAAATACCATACGTAATAAAGTACTGAAATCCCCTAATTGTCTGTGACAAAATAAGTACATGTACAATGTTTAAGTGTCATTTTTCACAAACTGAAAGTTTACAAAGGCATCTACAAAAAAAGGGCGATAGAAATTAACACTAGCTGGCTGTCACTGAAAAAAAAATCACTCAATACTGCGATATCTGTATAATAAGTGAAGCAAAAGCTTTGTACCCCTTTTTATGAGAATTACGCGGACGAAGGAGTATGAGATTTGGCACAGTTAAAGTTTATATAGAGAAGTAGCAGAAAGCTAATATTTCAATAAATAATAAAACAAACAATAATGGTCGAATTTCGACCGGTGGGCTACCACTAGTACCTTTAAATAAGTACACCATTTCTCGGGTATTATAAATCCACAAAGTCATATGGTACAAAATCATAATAAAAATAACACTTACAGCTAACCACTTGTCACTACATTTTCACAATTTTCCATCTAACCCAGTCCAGCCCAGTTTATTTTTTGGCTGAATGTGTTTAGGGGCCTGCTGCCCCTTTGACTCTGCCTACCCCTTCGGGGATTACGGGCGTGATGTTATGTATGTATAAAAACAACACTTCTGTTAAAATAAACATATAACATTTACGAGGCCTTTCTGCGTTAAAAAACATTCCATAAAATATGTAATACGCCTAAGATTAGGTTAAAAAGTAAAAACATGTCTTCCTCAATTTATTTACATGATAACTTCAGTAAGATCCAGAACTTTCGCTCCATCTTTGAGCTAGCGACATTGAGCCTAACCAAATAGATTGAGTACAGCTCAATGCCATACTTCAGACATTTAACAAAAACAAACATGAAACATTGCTAATGTACTAAGTAATTGTTTTCTAATATTATCGAGATTAACTGGAATTGTGTTAGCATCTATTTATTTATTTATTTATTTAAGGACAGTTTACAAGACATACACCAAAATACGTTAATACACTTTCAAAAACGACACATTCTTTTAGTGTTGCCTTAATTAAAAGCTGCCACGGCATGCAAAAATTGTTTGTGGGAGCAACATAATATATATATTCTATTACCTACATTTGTTAAATTGATACGCTGTTACATATTTTTTTTATCCAAGAAAATTGCTTACATTTTCTTTATAATTATTATAATGGTTCTGTTAATTAATATTATATTAAGTACTAGCTGTGCCAGCGGTGTCACCCGCGTTTATGGTTAATATTATAAAGTCTATTTCCGTCATACATGATTTCTATGTAACTTTAACCATCAAGGCTGCATACGCGACGGAAGCTTAAAAAATGGAGTAACTTCTCCCATTTTCCCAACATTTCCCTTCACTTCTCTGCTCCTATTGATTGTAGCGTGATGAAAAGTATACTATAACCTGCCCAGGAGTATGAAGAATAATTGTACCAAGTTTCGTTAAAATCCGTCGAGTAGTTTTTGTTTCTATAAGGAACATACAGACAGACAGACAGATAGACAGACAGACAGACAGACAGACAGACAAAAATTTTACTGATTGCATTTTTGGCATCAGTATCGATCACTAATCACCCCCTGATAGTTATTTTGAAAATATATTTCATGTACAGAATTGACCTCTACAGATTTATTATAAGTATAGATTTATATTTATAAAGTTTTGACTTTTGTGTTGTCCTGCAAAAGGATAGGAGGTATTATTATTTAAAAATGAGTTAGTTTTGACTGGCTCGATGGCTCGTTCGGTTATGACCCTGCCCCATGCGCCAAAAGTTGTGGGTTCGATCCCCACCCAGTACAAACATTCGTGTGATGAATATTTATGTGTTTGTTCTATGTCCGGGTGTTAATAGTGAATATTTGAGTATCTATATCTATTTGTAATACCACTGTTGATTCTGATATCCGTAACACAAGTGCTTAAGCTACTTACCTCGGAGTCAGATCAATGTACGTGATGTAGTCTGATATTTATTATTATTAGATGTTTATCATAAGGTAAAAACCATCTGCAAGTGACGCGTTTCTATAATTTTCTATTCTAGGAATACATTGTAAATAATACTTATTAAGGTAATTGATCTCAGTCGGGATTTTTCAACTAGAGCTACATGACTGGCAATAGAACAAAATATGTATAATTAAATATATTAAAAACTTATATTTCAAATTTTCCCGGGTCGGATCAAGAATTTATGGCTGGTTATTTCAATATTGCAATTACTCAGTAACAGTCCGGAGTCAGGAAGTTGGCGGTTTAATCGGCCCCCGTGCCTCGGAAAGCACGTTAAGCCGTTGGTCCTGCGCCTGACCTCTCTCCGGTCATGTCGAATTGCCGTCTCACCGGACTATGAGAGTGAAGGAATAGAGAGTGCACCTTTGCACTATAATACCTCTAATCCTCGTTGAGATTGACCGCCGCGACCGGTATCCGTTAGGAGGACATTACTCATAGTAAGTAGATACGCAGTATTCAAAGGAAACCTGTTTAACCTAAACCTAATACGCGTCTATTTCAAATATTTTTCCTTCCGTGTGTAGATACATAAAATTCCACGAACAGACGCCCTATGATTACATAAGTACACAAACAAGTCTTCAAAACATCTTGCAGCATCCATTACATCTAGAAGTTTCGTTTCTCTTATTGAATGGCTCCGGAACATCAAATACTCTTACCATCCCAATGCCAGTCTGCCACAATCCATCAAAACTTTCCGTTCTCCGGATTTTGACGAAAAAATCCTTCGTCAAACAGTCTTATTAATCTAAATAGTGTGTGTAAATATTCCTTTCAGATCATGCAACGCCCATGCGTAGCATCTGTGGTGAGATTCGTTATAGTAATTTTGAAGACAGTGAGAGAGATTATGGTACTGGTAGAGATCAATGTGAGACTTAAAATAAAAGGATTTCTTTAATTATTACCCGTATGTAAAGGTATACAGTCATATTAGAAATTTGAATCTTTTTGTGTCTTTTGGCTAAGTTTTTTTACGCATAGATAATCGTATCTACAAAAATTTATTAATATCTATGTAATATTTATGACGAGAAAATAAAATTATAAAAACTAGATGAATATTATGAGGACTTATACACTGTGTGTCGCTTAAAAAACGCGTCGCATAACTCACAAAATTACGCTCGTCTGGTCCCAGCCTTAATTGGTCTTTGTAAGACTGATTCATATCCTCAAAGGGTATAGCTGTATACAAGCACGTTAGCCATCGCTTCATTCAACCTAGTACAGAGTTTCTAAAACTTTTACCTGCACCAATTTCTTTGACTATCTGACTTAATGGTGGTAGATTCATGTAGTTTTAAGGATCATGTAAATCTGCCGTTTTATAAGTGCTTACTTAAAGCCTTTCATCAAGATGTTTTGCCTCACCGCCGAGCTAGTGGTATAAATACTTACATACATTTGAAAAATCGAGAGGTACTTGCCCAGGTTTGAACCCGCACCCCGGTTGAGAGGCGCGTGTCCTTACCAATTAGCTACCACCGCTCAATGGTAATGACACGCTTCCAACAGCAGGGTCTTCCCCAACATGCGAGTGACATTTCAATTTCAAGTGAGCACCCCTTGCGCAAGCGCCTATAAGCCAGTCATAATATTGATAGTCTTCCTACCTGCAATTAAAACACTAGACGATAAATAATACGTGTCTCATCAGTTGCACCTCAATGGTGCGTCAATGAAGCAGGTCAGTGCAGTGTTTTGAGTTCAAAGTTGAGTGATTCATGTTTTATATATCGTCATACTTTCTGACCAAAGTCTTTCATTATTTGTCAGTAGAAACTGGAATGGTGTGACAAATAGATTAATATAGAATCAATGAATCTATCAATCCTTGGTACACAATTTTCATAACTCGGTACAATTGTATTGTATTTTTAGAACAACATTTGAGCTAAGCTAAACTAATTCTATTCGTTAAGCATAATAGGGGACAATACTGGGTCAAAAAACTATCATTCTATTTAGTCCGTCAGTTAGATTATACAAAAATACATATTTTTTGCTTTATCATCATTCATTTTCCTAGCGTTATGTCCCGTACTTAGACGGGGTCCGCTTATCCAGGATTTAGCGAGTCTGGTAATTACATTGAAGCGACTGCCGATCTGACCTTCGTAACCCTAAGATAGGGGAACCAGAATTTTTTTGGATCATGGTTACAAATCCAAACTGGTTTGAATTTGCAGGTTTCATCACGATGTTTTCCCTCACCGTCAAGCGAGTGGTTTAAATACGTACATAGATTTAAAAAAATCTAGAGGCACATGCCCGGGTTTGAACCCGCACTCCTCGGTTAAGAGCGCGTGCCTTACCATTGAGCTACCACCGCTCTTGATTTTTTGCTTTATCAAGATAACAAAAAATTACAAAGATAAAGAGCATCGGAGTTTTGGAGTGAGGGCTATCGACGTCACTTGTAAGTAATAATTGTACCTACGTGTGACGTCACGCGCAACTTGAATCTGTTGCATCTTCGCTCTTGTATCACTCTTGGCGCATGGGTCAGAGTCACTACCGAATGCGCCATCGGGCCAGTCATTCATATTTCAAAAAGTTCTTAAAAATGGTCAATATAACAAAATATTATAACCGGTATGTCAACTTGAAACTGAGATACTGAAAATTAACCAGTAAACACGATAGTTATAATATATAGTTTATAACTTTACTGTTCTTTATCTTACTATGTCACTTTTAAGTAGTTTCAATTGAGCACCCATTGCCGATCATGCGCATCGACGCGGTCACATGACGGTGAGTCACTGCGCCGCGCAGACGACTTTAAACACCGGCTGATTAGCATAGTTCGTTGTTGATTGTTGGAAGGGCAATATACTCTTTATTTAAAAATTTAATTGTTTCTATATAACTAGTATCGCGCCGCGGTTTCGTCCGCGTATTTCCTGTCCCCGGATAAAATATAGACTATGTTACGAGTACTCGCTGATGAAGTAACTTTCCATTGGTGAAAGAATTTTCCAGACCGGTCCAGGTGTTTCGGGGCATACTCGAAGCAAACACTAAATTCTTTCCTCTTTATAGGTAATCATCATCATCATCATCTTCCTAGCGTTATGTCCCGTGCTTAGCCGGTCTAAGCGAACTCCTCTTTATAGGTAATACAGGACTATAATAAGAAAAAAGCACTTACCATTTTCAACTAACTCCAAAAAATATTAACGGTCGAATTGGGAACCTCCTCCTTTTTTGAAGTCGATTGGAAAAAGGAGGAGGTTCTCAATTCGACCGTAGGTATATACTTATATATTTTTTTATGTGTATTCGCGGATAACTTCGTCGTTTATGAACCGATTTTGATGATTCATTTTTTGTTGGAAAGGCGATATCCTAAGGGTGGTCCCATGATAAGTAAACCAGAGAAATCGATGGGAACCTTCGAAAATCGTAGGGGCGACGAGTGCGTTTGTATTTTTTTCATTAAGTATTTTAAAGCACTGCATTTAATGAAGATCTGAAATCGATCTGATAATGGAGCCAAAAGACAGTCGAGGAATCTCTTCAACTATTTACAGCAGTTACCTTGCGTTTGGGTTTGATTAATTTGTATTGATGAGGACTTTACACCTAAATGGTGTGTGACTGTCATTAGGGGTCTGATAATGAAGAAGAAGGACATTTAAGGGAACTTCTTCACAGTTTACAGTAGCTACTTAGTGTTTGGAGTTAATTCATTTATGTTAATGAGAACTTTGCACCCATCCATATAGGTTATAAGTTCCATTACAGATCTGATGATGGAGACCATAAAAGTCGAGGGAATTCCTCAACGATTTACAGCAGTTACCTTTTGTTGGGCTTACAGCATACAGTTCCATGTTGGTTTGGGACTCAAAAGGTATGTACTGACTGCGTTTCTTGCCTTGCATGCAAAAGGCGACTAAGATATAGTGTTGGATTTGTAACTATGTAGGCGTCGGGCTAGCCACGTAACCTCACTTTTTTCTTCAATTTTCCATCTAATCCAACTTAACTGTTATTTTAGAACTATTCGGCTAAATATGGAACTTATCACTCTTTGGACTGTGCCAACTCCAGAGATTGCGAGTGTATAATGTAGATATGTGATTACCTACTTCCTTAAATTTTCTCGTTCTCAAATAATAACTTTTTTCTAGGTAACCAGCTAACAAAACTTCCCTAGCGGGGTAGGCAGAGAGAACCGAACGCCATATGGCACGATCCTTACACACCTCACTCGCCTCCTCAACATTCATACAAGCTCTACGGTTTTTATGAATCCTAACAAACATTTTTCTGGCTACTAAAATTAAATAAATTCTCGCAGGATGTCGAGTATGAGTACCGTAGTATAGTATGTCCGAAATAGGATATCGAAAGACCTAGACGGACTTTCCATGACCAGATTGGTAATGTATTAACAAAAGGTCAGGTAAACAGCACCCTTAACCGACGAGCGTGTATGAAAAGACTTATGAATGTAGAAGAAGCGAAAGGTGTATGTCAGGATCGTAGCAAATGGAAGTACGTGATCTCTGCCTACCCCCATGGGAAAAAGGCGTGACATTATGTATGTATGTATGTCAAAATCTAAATAGGCAAATCTACTCTTTTGAACGTATCGGAGTTAAACATTAAATGTGTATCTACATCATAACGTTCATATCTTATGCAATGTCGATATATGATGCTTCGAGATAAGACTTCTTCACGTATTTGATGCGTAGAGCTTATGTCATTCGAGATTTTGATGCATCGATGCTAGCCAACAGTCGAGCTCGTGATTTGTCGATTTTATGATTCTCGAGTAGGGAACCCCATTATCTCACATACTAATTGTGCAATAAACTATTAATTACAAGCATTCATTGCTTAAGCTATGGAAAGTTAATACATTAATTAACATGGGAAAATCAGTCAGATTCCGGATAAACAGTTGCATTAATTTAATAAACGATTAATTAATTAGGAGTGCAATTATCCATCTGTTTTTATGCGGTTACTAGCAGTAATTTTCCTACAATAACATATTAAGTACCTACGTTCAAAATAGCGATATAATTATAGAACAAAACGTTGAAATAAGCTATTTTCGGAGCAGAGTCTATAAGTGGCACTAAACCATTGTGAGAATATTGACCGTTTTCATGATGGAAAATTGTCACAGACAATTATCTACAGTACCTACCTATTGTAGTACGTAAACCGTTTTTTGTAATCTACATACTACAGTTTCCAAACAGATGTTACGTAGATAAAGTATACTAATTATTACAATAATAATAAAACAATGGACAGTTAGAATAATTCATAATACATTATTTAAATTAATTAATCAATTTGTAATAATTATTGTAAGCAAATAAATGAATGGAATAGATTTTTTTAAATTAAATTTAAGTACTAACAAAGGCTTTTATTGTTACTAACACTATGGACCAGGTCCGAAATAAATGAATTTTATATACGTAAAGTATGTTAAAATAGGAATAGGTTTTTGATAGACATTCTTAAATTCGCTAATGGATATTAATTTCAAATCGATGTCCGATCTCAGTTCCAAGAAAGCTTTGATGAAAAAAAAAACAGATCTACTCGTTTATTTGACAATAAAAAAAACATAGTTTTTAACTTTAAAAATTAATATATAAATACTATTGTTATCTTTAGTATCTTATAGGTTTTGCCGTTATTATGGGCTCTTTATTTTCTTTCCGGCACATAGGACCACCCTCATATCCCTAATAAATTTTTAGACATGGTTTAATCGTTATATAAAAAAAAACCAGTAAGGATGAGAGGTTATATTCGAATTTAATTTATTTAATTTACATCGGAGTCAGATCAATGTATATCTATACTTATAATAAATCTGTAGAGAGGTCAATTCTGTACATGAAATATATTTTTAAAATAACTATCAGGGGGTGATTAGTGATCGATACTGATACCAAAAGTGCAATCAGTAAATTTTTTGTCTGTCTGTCTGTCTGTCTGTTTGTCTGTCTGTCTGTATGTTCCTGATAGAAACAAAAACTACTCGACGGATTTTAACGAAACTTGGTACAATTATTCTTCATTCTCCTGGGCAGGTTATAGTATACTTTTCATCACGCTGCAATCAATAGGAGCAGAGTAGTGAAGGGAAATGTTGGGAAAACGGGAGAAGTTACTCCATTTTTTATGGTTAAAGTTACATAGAAATCATGTATGACGGAAATAGTCTTTATAATAGTAACCATAAACGCGGGTGACACCGCTGGCACAGCTAGTTAAAAAATAAAATTGTTTGTGGCTAGATATACATCCATAGTTATTTGAATGTGTAGGTTTTAAAATGTGGTTTCCCTCGCCTCTGAGCAGATGGAGTGAATCCGTATAATAATTTAAAAAATCCAGAGGTTGTGGGAGAGTGTAAGGTACCCGAATTTTAATCAGTACACCCCATAATTGAAGTGCATGTCCTAACTATTGAGCTACCACAGCTCTGTATTTTCTCTAGTCCTAGTTTTTGTAGATAAAAAGTATATCTAGCATAATCTTAGACTACTTTCAGGTAGCCTTATCAAACTATGTGCGGAGCAAACAATGCACGTCCGGAAATAAAGTAAGTGTAACATTAGCGAGTGTTTTGAGAGCGAGGGAAATTGGGACTTCACGCGGATTGAAGGTGATAGCTTGTTTTGAGTTGAGTTTTACAATGGACGTTGTATAAATGGAGCGGTAATTGATGGACGTGTATCTCGTGTAACCTCGAACCAGCACTTTCCATTTGAGACGTAGTCTCAAATGGAAAGTGATGGTTCGAGGCTTTTCAAATAACTAATTGTACATACATACATAACATCGCGCCCATAATCCCCGAAGGGGTAGGCAGGGTCAAAGGGGCAGCATGCCCCTTCAACCACATTCAGCCAAAAATAAAGCCGGGCTGGGTTAGATGGAAAATTGTGACAAAGCAGTGACAAGCGGCTAACTTGTCGCCTACACAATCACACACCCAAAACCCGATATACCATTAGTCGCCTTTTACGACATGCTAGGCAAGAACCACAGTTGGCATATTCTTTTTAAGTTCCAGACCAACATAGGACAGTGGGCTGGGTTGGATGAAAAGCTGTGAAAACGGAGTGTCAAGTGGCTAGCTCGTCGCCTACTCAGACACATAACCAAAAGCCCGTAAACCATTAGATAGTCGCCTTTTACGACATGCTAGGCAAGAACCACAGTTGGCACATTCTATTTTTTTTTGTCCTAGATTTGCATGGGCCAAGTCCCGGACCAACATGGGACTATATATATAACTAATTGTATCTACAGCCTATATACTTGTTCCGTTGTTACTTCATTGATTATATTGATATACCTACCCAAGGGCACGCGGAATAATTACAAATTTAATGTGAAACCATGATCAATTTTTTTCATAATGGAAACCCACAATAGATCCCAGATTTATTTTTCCAAGTACTTCGTAGATTTTCGGGAAGTATCTACCTACATATTAGAAGAGGAGTTTACAAACAGCAATCTGCGGCGAAGGGGAACTGTAGCTTGATGTTGGTACACAAGAAAGTCTATTTGCAGTTATGATACAATCGATGTCATCTGAGGACCCTAAGCTAAGCAAACCACATTGGAAAAGAAAATCCTTTGCCACCAGCATTCGCACGCCGATAGTTTGGTTAGTTAAGGCTTAGTCCAGAACTTTCGTCAGTAGATTAACGTCTAGTCTACAATCTCCTAATAATGGCTACACTGACATTGACTCGGCTGTTTGTTCTGATAACGTCAGCAAACTAACGCTGTTGTAATCCGCGAGGCGTAAAAAAAGCATGTTTTTAAGGATCTCAATGCATTAATTTGTTTTTAGTTTCTTATCAGCTCCCTGAACGAATTAATTATAGTTACGAAAACTAAATAACCATGAAAGAGCACAACATTAATGAATAAATTTACTGCCACTAGTGTTCATGTTGTCTTCGTGAAAATGTCATTACACTTTAGCGAAACAAATTGAAGAAGTAAATAAATAAATATCAGACTACATGACATACATTGATCCGACTCCGAGGTAAGTAGCTTAAGCACTTGTGTTACAGATATCAGAAACAGTTGTATTACAAATATATACTTAAATAAATACTGGATATTAACACCCAGACAAAGAACAAACACAAGTATTCATCATACGAATATTTGTCCTGGGTGGGGATGTAACCCACAACTCTTGGCGCATGGGGCAGGGGTACTACCGAATGCGCAATCGGGCTTGTCTAACGGAGAATAAGATTTAAGTGAACTCTCCGGACAAGTCGGTGACATGACCCTATCAAAAGGTGATTTCTACCATACTAGTTAGGTATAAATAGTCCTGTGTTTGTCTGGGACTTAAAAATAATGTGCCAACTGTGTTTCTTGCCTAGCATGTCGTAAAAGGCGACTAATGGTACCTATATGGGGTTTTGGGTATGTGATTGTGTAGGCGACGAGCTAGCCACTTGTCACAATTTTTTCACAATTTTCCATCTAACCCAGCCCAGTTTTATTTTTGGCTGAATGTGGTTAAATAATGCTGTTCCTTTGACTCTGCCCACGCCTTCAGGGATTATTGGCGTGATGTTACGTGCATGTGTGTGTAGGTATAAATACGGGCATAGATTTTGAAAATCTCTAAGGTCAGTGTCCTGGTTTGAATCCGTACCTGCCGCGGCTTTGTTTCGGTATGGCAGCTTAATGGTTCTTGCCATATCGCTAGGAAGATACTGAATTGAAATAAAACATGAAATCAGATAAAACTATTTATTGCTCGAAATATTATCCATACTGTTTACTTACAAAGTGAGTACAAAATAATATATTTTATTCTCTACCTAGTATTATACAGTTCTATTATTCATTATACACACAAAACAACGATTTGTATAATATTTGGTGCTTATGGCGGTGCGGGACGATCTTCAAAAAGATAATTAACTATTAGATACGAAAATAACCAAAATTTAAACAAAATATAATGTACAATCTAATTTTGAAAAAAAAAAATGCAGGAATAAATGGAACATTAAAAAAATATTGTTTAAGAAAAATTAACACGTTCCACTTTTACTAACAAATTTAAGCCTCTCTTTTGAAAAATACTTTTTTGATTGCTAAAACTATACAATAATTGATTATAATTTCGTCTCAAAGACGATTAGTTAGTAATATTATGCATAAAATATTGTAGTTCCAGCGAGAGAATGTCATTTTGGATTTTTGTCATAATAAATAAGAACTATTGTATCACAGTGTCAAAAAGTTGTAATTTTGACATAGATAATAAAATTATTAATGTCAAACTGACATTGGCAAACAGCAATGTAATTATTACCTGATTATGAAAATTTATTAGCTAGTAAAATAACTTTATTTGTCTGCAATGCATCATACAAAACGCATAAAGTATTCAGAAAATCTTTACGAAAATAATGACAACGTCAGATGTTCCCAAAAAAGGCTATTACCCTCTGAAACCCTCAGTTTTTAAATATTATTGGATTAGAAATCAATCACTAAATTGACAAATAACGTATTTCTATGGTATCATAGAGATCAAATATAAGATGTCCCGCAAATTCTACACAGAAAAAAAATCAACAACTTACCAAACTAATAACATTTTTTTGAATCTGCATATACTTTGTAAATTACAAAATACATCAATAGATCTTAGATCAAGTATTTATATAAGAAGCTATAATTATTACGTATGTTTTAATATTAATATCTTGCGGAGTTCGTACAGGCATCGCTGATTGCAAGGAAGTTTCAACTATTAGAATCGGCCTTAGGGATAGCAATCCGGAAATCCGGACCTGGTAATCCGGCGGAGCCGGCATCATTTTCAGTCCCAACTAGATCCAGCCGGATTGAAAATGACACCGGATTGCAATCCCTAATCGGCATTAATGTGAAGTCATATTATTTTTAGACCAAGATTAATTATCTGGTTTTATATTACGTCATTTTCGAATGCAGTGTCATTTAACCTGTCAGCCGTGCTATATCATGGAACGTTGACATCAATGACAACAACTTTAATCATTTTTACAATAAATTCACGTTATATATGCAGTATAGTCCACTTAGTCCACACTGTACGCGTCTAATAGTTAAAACGTATGTGTTTATTGTGACCCAATTATAATATTACATATACGATTTTAAACTTTCGCGTTGCATTATCACTGGAAATAATACAGACGGGACTAAACGCGATATGCATTATGTAGTACATGAGTACTTACAGCTTGACGTTTCGGCCGTGTTGCAACGACCGTGGTCACAAGCGGACTGGGGGTGCGCGGTGTAAGTACTCATGTACTACATAATGCATATCGCGTTTAGTCCCGTCAGTATTATTTCCAGCTATAATATTACATTATCGCTACCGATTTTCTTTTAAGTATAAATAATTCTTTTTTTGTATCGTCATTAAACATATTTGTTCAAGTCCTTGTTTGAAAGTACAGCTTATAAAAAGTAAAATACTGAAGCGAAATGAAGACTTAAAAATACAATGTATGTTATATACAAGTGAATATTGCATTTATGGGCTTCTCAACTGACGAATAAATTAACAGAACAAAAAAGTTAAATATACACATATTTATGAACGTCATCCGATAGGAAATGCCATTTTTAAATCAGTGTAATTTATCCTACTGTTATTTTTATTATGACTTGTGAAAAATCAGTCTGTAATAAAAAATACAGTATTAATGGAATTAAAGAAAAAAAAAAATAACTGAAAATCATATTAATTTATGAGACGAATGATTTTTTAAATATTTATGAACATGGTTGACCCTTGCTAAAAGTTTATAGCAAATTTATAAGTAATTATATATAATTTCTATAATAGATTTTGTACATAACCTGTCGTCAATCCAAAGGTAGATTGAAAAATAAGAGTATTATCAGACATTACTGATAGTATTATAAAATTGCTTCTGTAGAAACCACAAGCGAGTTTAATAGAAGTTTAAACTATCTTGTATACTTGAACAAGTCAAATTACTAAATCAATATTATCTCTTTTCCTTTTTTTCTTAAATTTTTTCCTACATGATTACATTAAATATTTGAAGATATTCAAAACTTTTCCGTCAAACATTACTTAGTCAATTCACTTACTTTTTTGAATTTGTATTGTAGCTTTCAATTTAGCAAATCTCAAACTGGGCTTTAGTAGTTTCAGTTAACATATAAGTTTGAGAGATCCTTAAAGAAAATCTTCTTTCTCAATGCAGAAACCAATTGTATTAGAAACTAAATAGTGTAAGATAAAAAAGAAATATTTATAGTGATTCACAAAAACGTCGTTAACCAGACCGACATGAAATGTTTTAATGAATATTGTCTTTATTAAAATTCAACATTTTCGCACCATAAACTTCAATATTAACATTTACATCAAAAACTATTTAAAATATGTTTTTAAGCTACAATATTACAATGGTAACTTATTTTCACTACAATTATAAATATCAAAAATATCAATTACCGTAAATGTGACTATAGGGGTGTTGCCACCAAACACTAGCAATATCTACCAAGACATGATTTGCTTGAAATAGCACCCTTATTTAAGACATCCGTAACATTTGCGTCAGCCTACCCGTAGAATATAATGTTTCAAAATCTCATGTTACTTTCGTGACGTTATGAAAGCAACCTGCTTATTTTATGTATTTCTAGAACAATACCAAATTTAAATCATCATCCTCTTGCCCTTCTCCCAGTTCATCTGGGGTCGGCGCAGCATGTCTTCATTTTCCATACGTCCCGGTCAGCCGTCATCAAGCTATCCACTCCCATTTCTCTCATATCATCTTTCACACAATCCATCCATCTCTTATTTGGCCTTCCTCTTCCTCTCCATCCACTAACATTCATACTCATCACTCTCTTTGTCACGTGTTCTTCCTCTCTTCTCATCACATGCCCATACACACAATACCAAATTTAAATATTTACCAATAAAAAAGACTATATAACATATAGTTTTAATGATAATAAAAAAGTTTTTTGGTTTCATTATCATACATATACAATATTCTACAGGTAGATTAACTGTTAAATTTGTTTTTAATTTTTTTTTATATCTTAGTAATTTTTAAGTAGTCAAGCGAGTATGGGAAACCGTGGAGTCGCAGTTATCATACAAATCTAATATTTAAGACGCATTTTAAGAGTTGGTTAAACTTAAAGGTTTGGTGACGTCAACTACCCTATGAACGTCTAGCTTTGGGCGAATGGCGTGAGTACTATCACAATGCTTCAAATTATGCACTAAAATTAATGTCATTTTAATATTAAATCTATCTCTCTTCACTTTAAAATACATAACTTCAGTAACAACATGGCTGTGCGTGCGCATCTTTTATTTTCTATTCGCAGGAAGACTTTCTATCACGTTGGTATTTATTGTCTTTGTCAATATCATTTTTGTTAAAAATAATATCATTTTTTTTAATAAAAAATCTGTCGCAATAATTGTATATTTTTGACTCGTGTTCACTTTTTCCTTAATTTAATTAAACTTTTTTCATAAAATGACTATCATCGTTTAAAAAATTTACATTTTTTATAAAATATTTTGTTTTGGTGACGTCATTGTTAGTAATGACAGTGGTAATTGGTGGGTACAAGCTATGGCTTTCAAACATCTATTTATTAATTTATAATAACAATTTGTTACGTAGTCCAATATTGAACCAAGCCGGCTCGAAATAATATCTCACATTCTATACTATCACAGAAACCGTTGCATTATGAATAAATGCAGGATTTCCCAAAAAACATGACGAATGTCCATTCCAAGACACATAAATAACGACTCTTCGTTCTACGCAATAAAGACTAATTTAGCTCGAGCCATATATTCACATAAAAACGCTCAGATATGCCGATATACTGAGCGCATTATTTTCTTTTTAACTCTAAAATGTGTGCGTTAAGTGAAATAAACTCTTAAATACATAGCACTAAAGCACAATTTACCGTAACGCAATCGACGCTTGGTTATTGCTAAATTACATATGGTTCTGCGCATTTTTCTTCTTCGGGGGCGGCGTAGGCGGTTTCAAATTGTCCCCACCGGTATTCCGTCTCATCGCTAGCGAGTTGTACAGGAACGACCCCCGGGGGGACCAGACGGTGTCGTAGTTGTTCCTGGGGGGGAGGGGGAGGTCGCCGTTATTGTTGTTGTCCCCCTCGAGGTCCATGGACCGGTGGGAGAGTTTCTCCGGGAGCGGCGGCGGCTCCTCGTCGTCCTGGTTCGAGTCTGTTGTACCTGAGAATGAAGACACATACTCGGTTAGGTTAGGGTCATTTAAGGATAAATATAATATGATTGTCTCCCTTATCTGGGTTACAGTATGATATGGTCTTCCAGGTTTTTCTGAGTATCTCTTTTAACTATCTAAAGCGTATGGGGAGATTGATCACTTTTTACTTTAATACGAGTTTTTTTTTTTTATAAGTTATACCTATTGCAAATGAAGAAGAAGTAAGTAGCTAGAAGATTTCTCAGTACAGACAGGAATTGGCAGCAGCAATGGAATGGGGTGGCTTTTGCTCAGCAGTATATCTAAAATACCATTAGAAATGTTGATATCCCACTAATAATAAATAATATCCTCCTAACCGATATCGTTTACGGCGGCCAATCTCAACGAGGATTAGCCATCTGCGCAGGAGATATTATAGTGCACAAGTGTGTGCGCTGACACAGGTGCACTCTCTATTCCTTCACTCTCATAGTCCGGTGAGACGGCAATTCGACATGACCGGAGAGAGGTCAGGCGCAGGACCAACGGCTTAACGTGCTTTCCGAGGCACGGGGGTGATTAAACTGCCAACTTCCTGACTCCGGGCTGTTACTGAGTAATTTGGATATTGAAATACCCAGCCACAAATTTTTGGCCCGACCCGGGACCTCTTGGTCCTTAGGCGGCGCATGCTACCACTAGACCAACGAGGCAGTCAAAATAATAATATTATCCCACTAATAGTTAAATAATGGACTCAAGCAAGATAAAGGATTCTTTTAAATTCAACCTCTAAAGGGTTGAAAAGAGGTAAAACGAAGTTGATATTGATTCTAGGTAATCTCCCCCCCGCCGAGGTCCTCGGTTTGTCGTACCGGGGGGGCTTAGTGGGCCCTGCCATGGCAGGGCTGAAGCGAAGAGGGACCCCGAGGTGAGCCGCGACTGCACGACTTGCATCCGGGCAGTTGCGGCGGTCCGGTCGTATACAGGCCCATTGCGACCGGACCAGGGTTGCCGAAGAAGAGGAGGAGCTGAGTGTTGTCGTTGCTCGCCTCCCTATCTTCGGCAACCCGACAGGGGCGCGCTGGATCGCGTCGTGGTGGGTCGCGGAGGGATTGAGCGTCTCGATGCTCTCCCTCCGTGACGACAGGGCTCTGCCCTCAATTTGGGTCGCCGGGCGGAAGGCGGCCCCCCCTGACGAGACGCTCTCCGCGTGCCCTCTGGCTTAGCAGAGGGCACAGCGCGAGAGTGGGCCCACGACGCCGGTCACGGGGACGATCGGCGTCTGAATCCTGGGCGGAGTAGTTGAGACATGCTGGGTGGCCTGGCATGTCTCGACGCGCGCGCGTGCTCGGTGCTGTGCATCCGACGACTGATGGCGTGGGCTGCACAGCATCGACCACCGCCGCGCGAGGTGAGCCGCGCAGCGCGGCACGCGCACTACCGGAGGAGCTGTCGTATAGTCCCGACAGTGGGGATACCGGCTCCTCCGGAACTGCGCCGATGGAGGCCACCTTGGGGTTTAGTCGGTTCGAGTCCGACACACCGCCCTCTGGATCCCCGTCCGGAGGGTGACGGCTCGTGGGAGTTCCCCAAGTAAAAAAAAAAAAAAAATGATTCTAGGTAATCTAGATTCATTTATCCCGTGTTGGTCTCAAAAATAATTTGCCAACCGTGTTTCTTGCCTAGCATGTCGTAAGAGGCGACTAATGGTATATTGGGTTTTGGGTGTGTGGTTGTGTAGGCGACAAACAAGCCACTTGGCACTCACTACTTTATCACAATTTTCCATCTTACCCAGCCCAGTTTTATTTTTGGCTGAATGTGGTTAAAGTGGCCAGCTGTCCCTTGGTCTCTGCCTACCCCTACGGTGATTATGGGAGTGATTTTATGTATGTATGTATTTATTTATCCTACAAAATTAAAACATACCCATGGAATCTCTATTAGAAGGCGGTGCGGAGGAGGTGAGGAGGCTGGTCCGCTGCGAGAGTCTCCGCTCGCGCTCCACCTCCGCCCGGAGCGGACGCTCCGTCACAAGCTACGGACAAACAGACACAATCACAAATGTAGCTATGAGATAAGTTCGTAATCCCATATAATGTGATCACGATGAATGCGATATTTCTTTATGAATCCAAAGCAAGCTTGAATACTGTATATGATAAAAGTATTGGTGATCTTTCAATCTGGGTCACCCATCTTGTCTTGACCAAGGCAAAGTTACTTGAATTTTACCGTAGAACATACATTTATGTACCAATTCACTGATCACTACGCAAATATCATTTGCTATTGTATCCTTTGTCTAACATATGAAGTATGATATCTGATATATTTGTAGACATGCCTACCCTAATTAGGTTCATCTTTGTTTTGGCGATTCCGTAGAGTTAAGAGCACCGGAGGCGGCTTTTATACATTTCGAATACATTAAAACAATGGAACAAATTCAATGGCATCGCTCCGAGATGGTGTGCTGAATAATATTTAATAAAATGTAATAGGTATGCAGAGTTAGATCACAAACCGTGCGGTGCGGTTTGCGACATGCTAGAAGCGTTAAATGCTGCTTTCATCATGCATTTCTTCATATTTGAAATAAATCATTAAAGAGGGAGGAGGGAATGGTTCTAAGGGTCAAACTTCATATAAACGTCAATCACTGTCTGTAGCCTAAGTGGGGCGAGATATGGTTAAAAGGATCCAAGTTCATCATCTTCCTAGCGTTATGGCCCGTGCTTAGACGGGGTCCGCTTAGACCATGATCTAGGATTTAGCAAGTCTGGTAATTACATTTAAGCAACTGCCGATCTGATCTTCCTAATATAGAGGAACCAGTCAGTTTTTGGATAATGTTTACAAATCAAAAGTCGTTTGAATTTGCAGGTTTCATCATGATGTTTTCCCTCACCGTCGAGCTTATAGTATAAATACGTACATAGATTTGAAAATTCGTATAGAGGTACGTGCCCGGGTATGAACACGAACTCATCGGTTAAGAAGCGGGTGTCCTTACCATTGAGCTACCACCGCTCTCGTAAAGGGTCCAAGTTGGAGGTGAGTAAATAAATAGTAAATTATATTACCGTCGCCATTTTATGTACAACACCTTTTAATTATACAAGCAGCGACAGACAACGTTGCTATAGCTCGCTAGTCAAGATGCTTGTTGGTCCATGCTGATTAGCAAAAATAGATCCGTTTCTGATAATGTTTCGAGATCAGAAGCAAAATAATAATTTCCTTTGTTTCTCTTAGGGAGTAACAATAACAAAGAAGCTCTCTCTTGTTATTAATTAAAACTATATTTTTATTAAATAATAAATTAATAAATTTTTTGCAAACCAATTTTCTATATATTTTCTAAATATAAAAAATTTAATATAAAATATATTTTATTCTATTATCAGCTCGGTGAAGGTCGACTTAGGTTCTGATTAGACTAACTAGATAACTTTTCCTCTGTTGCTTCAAAACAGAAATCAAAAATAACAATATTTCTCTAGTTGAACTAAAAGTAGCAACTAAGTGATACGCTTTCTTAGAGCAACGAAAGAAAATTACTCTCTTAAAGCCATAAGACAAAAATAACATAACATGTTTTTTATTTTTCATTCTCTTTGGAGCTACATCTCTCTAGATCAAGTTCTCTTGTAGCCTTTAAAACACCTAGAGCAGGGGTGGCGAACCTTTTTATACAAACGTGCCAAAGTTACGAAAATGTCAATGTAATTGGTTCCAAAGTGCCCGGGGGGTGGTTAATGACTATGTTACTGTCAATGATTATTAATAAATTTATGATCTCAAACAAAATACGTGCCCACCATTTTATATAACGTGCCACCTAAGGCACGCTTGCCAACGGTTCGCCATCCCTGACCTAAAGAGAATGTTCTCTGAGCGATCACCTCGCTCCAATAGACGCAACAAGCAAGACGGGGTAAATATGGGTGTCTCAGCACCCCAGTCTCAAGCTGCGGTTAGCCATGCGTAAACACTTTATCATACCCCACACCGTTACCGCCTGCTACGCCGGTACCGCCGCCTACCCTGCAAAGCGTGCACATGCGATTACGTGGGGCATGCAACATTGATGCACACAGTACACAAATAAAAAACATTGGAACGATATACATTGGGCTAGAGCAGTGCTATTCAACAAGTCAGTTCTGGGTTCTATACTAACAACAAGGATTTATAATATAATTTAATATAATTTTTTAACAAGTTCGATGGCGCATTCGTTAGTGACCCTGCCCCATGCGCCAAGAGTTGTGGGCTCGATCCCCACCCATGACAAACATTCGTGTGAAGAATACTTGTGTCTGTTCTGTGTCTGGGTGTTAATATCCAATATTTAAGTATATATTTGTAATACCACTGTTGTTTCTGATATCCGTAACACAAGTGCTTAAGCTACTTACCTCGGAGTCAGATCTATGTATGCGATGTCGTCGGATATATTATTATACCGCGCGATAAAACCCGGTGGACGCCGGTTCGAGACCAGCAGTTGACAATATATATATATTCAATGATTGGGAACAAAATATTGAAAAAAATCTCGATTGTTCAATAAACAATAGCAAACTGCGGTGAGACGTAGTAGTAATATCAATAGTAACTAAAACGATAACTAGAACGATAAGCGTTATTTCGTAAATCAACATACAGCTCTCATTGAACATAAGATGTTTTTTTTTTTCTTGAAAGTAATCATTACGGTCGTAAGTAAACTGTTTAATTAACACCGGCATACACGGGTATTACCGTAACATCACGCCCGTAATCCCTGAAGGGGTAACCAGATTCAAATATATAATACACGAATATTATTAACCGACTTCAAAAAAAGGAGGAGGTTCTCAATTCGACTGAATATTTTTTTTAAAGTTTTGTTCGTTTTATAATCAAAAGATAAAGGAGGAGATCTAAAGATATGTTTCAATATCAAAAGGCTACCATATCAAAGGTTGAAAAACAGTAATCTAGAAGTTAGAGGCGCTATAAATTCAATAATCAATTTTTTTTTAAATACTTTATTGATTTTTATAATAGTACGTTATTTCCCGCGGCATCACTCGCCTGGATTAGATTTTGCCAGTCCGAGTATTAATACTGATCTAGGATTATTCGTTCACTCGGGTTTAGTACTTTTTCTAAATAAGAAGCGTATTCTCTTTATTATTTTCTCAAAATTAAATATTGAAATGAAAGATCCTTTAAAGAAATGTGTTACAAATCTACTAGCAGAAATAAATTATTTCGTTTCATTTCAAATAACTTCCTCACATTCACATTTATAGTATTAGTAAGAATTTTAATATATATTTACCCTCGTTAATCCTCACTATAATATAGTTACCTCGTGTCCATAGTTCAAGCTATGTTTATTTTGGTGCGAACCACACATTAATGTGTTAATGAGAAACGTTTAGACTTGATATGCAATTAGTTTCAAGACTAAGATATAGAACGACTTTTGAAAGCAATAGGACTAAGATATCAATCGCTTACTAAGACAATCTACCTTATTAAAAGACAAAGTGTAAGAACTATTGATGAATGAAGATATTTTATATCACTATTATTTCCATAATTGCAGAACATATGTTACTTCAAACAAATTATATGTATTACATTTATGTCGTCATCATCCCTCCTAGAAGCCTGTACCGGTCACAGTAAATACTCTAATAAAGATATACTATCTATATAGTAAAGTTGCTTTACCCATAGACCTAACACCGTTCGTTTTAAGATAGCAAATAGTACATTGTTTTGTAATTAAGTTAGACTTCAGATGATTTAGTATGACACACGCAAAAGTTAGCATTCCGTATAAATTTTATAACAAAACTTTTGTTACAGCGGTTGCATACAAGTGTGTAAAAATAATACACTAAAAAAGAAAAACTTAAACTTAATATATTCCTTAACCAGAAAAACAAATAATACTTACCTTACTTACTTACTTATTCGATTGTATTCAGAAATGTTTACACGATTTACACAAAAATCATTTTAATGTAACATTTCCTTTACTCAAAATTAAACTTCATATTAAATGGTAAATTGTTTTTTTAAAGTAATATCTAATACAAAAATTAAATAACTAACTAACTAACGAAACTTCACGCCACTTCCCTAGCGGGGTAGGCAGATAGAACCGAACGCCATATGGCACGGTCCTTACACACCTCATAACGCCTACACAAACACGAACCCTAAACCAATAAATAACAGTCTAGGTATATTACAAGAATCTCATACATTCACACACAGACACATTTACGAACATACACACACACACACACACACACCTATTTTAATAAACGAACACCTACCATTTAATGTTTTCTCAATAATCCAGGTACATTATCGTTTCCGCTCGCATCATAACCCTTTCACACATGCAATGAATTACGCATGCTAAGCTAAAATCCCTAATGTAAATGAATCCCCTTTCAATGAAAAAACAGACAAGTACGAATGGCTGTTCTAGCCAGATGGTTCCGTACCGTACACAGGGTCACACCGAGACATGCTTGAGGGTCATTCTATGTCACTGGTCGAATCGGGTAGATGATCACCACATAATATTTATTTTATGAGCTCTAGTTCACCCAGCCCAGTTTTGTTTTTGGCTGAATGTGGTTAAACGGGCCTGCTGTTCTTCGGGGATTATGCGCGTGATAATATGTTTGTTTGTTTATGAGCTCCATATATTTTATATGGAAATATGAAATTATGGTAGGTTAATCGTTATTAAAATTACAAACCGACTATACTAAACTAAAGACTAATCCAGAGTCTATGCCCAATAGTAAATAACTTTTTGCTTTATCTACATATCACCACGCCCATTTGACAGTTTTCCATCTAACCCAGCCCAGTTTTATTTTTTGACTGAATGTGGTTAAAGGGGACTGCTGTTCCTTTGACTCTGCCTACCCCTTCGGGGATTACGGGCGCAATGATATATACATATATGTAGCATCACGCCCGCAATCACCGAAAGTGTATGCAGCCATTAGCAAGCCCGCTAAACCACTCCACACAAACGCGTACCCCAGATCAGATAAATAATTTGTTTTATCTGCCAACATTTGTTGGGTCAGATAGTCATAAGAAACTTTATTAGAGAAACTGGTTTTTATTGTCTTATGCAACATTGTTTAATACCATATCAATCATATCTAATGATCATGGAATTATATGGCGTCATCATTCCCACTCAGAAGCCCGCACCGGTCACATAGAACAGTGTTCCGTATCTAAAAAAAACTAAAATTGTTTGAGGTGCACCATAATAAAAAATTATATAAAATAATCAACATTTAATAATAATCACAAAAAAATATTATAAATCAACTCGCTCGTGCGCTCGCGTGATTTACATATGTGTAAATAGTTTTCTTTAGCTTTATGAGATAATCTTATTTTCCGTGGTACACCAACTAATGACCACACCAGTGTGACATATAATGCCCTCAAATCAATCATTACCCAATGAGACCAAAACTGAGAATCCCTTTTGACAACCGTGGGTAGTGGCGCCCTCTCAGTCAGTATAAATACCGTTACAAAGCGCGCCAATCCAGCGATCCCTCCCAACGCCTCCGAGGAGTGCCGCCGTCGCCAGCGCCAACGAGTTTTTTTCCTCACTTTGTCTTCGCGAACCGTCTGTTGTTATTTTGTTATTACAAGATTTTATTATTGACGGTCAAATTCCTTCCTAGTGTATTATGTACTGAGACATAACTTTACTTTGTTGCAGATTAGAAATTGTTTCACATTTCGTATAAATCTCTCACTCACACACACGCATCTAGCTTTATCTGTCTTGCTTGCGAATAAAATTTCGTAGTTTGAAGAAAATTTAATTCGAATGAATGGTAAAACTGCAAACCGTCTTCGCATAAGTCTGAGATCGGATACACATAGAAATATCTAGTTCGTCGTGCGTCAACATTTCTTACTTGTTTAAAGCTGGACGCTTGATTTCATCGAAGATAGATTGCAGTCAGTTTATCAGTTGACATTTTGTCAGTGACAAACCACTGAATTGATGTGCTCAGGAATTGTATCTCTTATATAAACACTACACTAGACTTATTAGACCACGTCTTTTGGGATACGATAACGATATTCTTATATACTGTAAGAAAGAAGGTCTAAAATGGGTCTAAAATGTTTATTTGTCTAAAATTCGCTCGTATTGTCAGCTAAATCAGTCGTCGTCTTTTTACTTACTTAATGTCATAGTCTTTTTCGTCTATATGTCACGTCACTGTCGTTGGTCAGGCCAAAAAGGTCGTAACATATACAATATGCATGCCTCTTCGACCCTCAAGTATAAAAGAACGTCAATCGTGTGTCATACACGACTGACGATAACTAAACTAAACATACTAATGCACAATCACAGGTAATCTAAATCTACTATAAAACAGTACATACTTTCAAACTGTGTGTATAGCGTGTTAAGCGTACATAATAATAGCGTAACGCCAGCGAGGGTCAACCGCGAATGGTTTATATACCTAACTGGCTATAAACCTCACCACAATCGTATAAATAGCAATGCTCCCAAACAGTATTAGCGCTCTTGTGCCTTATATTCAAAGAGATTCAACAACTTTTTCGGCACCATAGTCTAGAAGTATAGTGTCAAATAAAAAAAATCGATCTGATCCTTCATCTGTTACTTTTTTGAAGTCATTTAAAGTAACGTACGGGACCTTTCCAAGTAAGACCGAGTTTTCACATACATATAATCACGCCCGTTATCCCCGAAAGGGGAGGCGGAGGTTTTAATGTCATTAAATATTGTACAAATAGCAACTGAATCATCATGGAAGAGAGGAATCCCATATCACAAGCAATTACTTGTCTAAAAGTAGATTCCTACCATTGTAAAGCATTTCTGTAAGTTGTTGAAATATTTTTTTTATTATATTTCATTTAACTTAAATATAAGCAATTCTAATAATACTTACATTTAAGTCAACATTGATTAAAATCGAGTATTAGTGAAAAAAAAAACCATTCGCGCTTAACACTTTATAACTCAAAACTATGTACTAATCAAAATCTACGTCAAGATGGCAAGCGGGTATATTTTCAATACATAAAGTATCGCAGTCTAGTAAAAACTAAGCTAGACATGGGCAATTTTCAAAAAACTCGACCTTTGCCTAATTAAGGTCACGAACTTTTACATCCTTCTTTGACGACTTCAGTCTTTATACAGTATCTTCTATACTCTTTGAAACAAAAGCAATAGTTAATTAAACTGTAAATTTACATACATTATTGCTTATGCTGAACAACCAACAATAAACAAAGGATACAAAAATTCCACGCCCTAACGAGGCGGCTATCAAGTATCACTAGAAATAATACTGACGGGACAAAACGTCATATATATTATGTAGTACGTAGTGTTGCCGATAGTCGATAGTCTATAGTCTATCGATAGCCCTATCGATACTTTCAATAGTATCGATACTATCGATAGTGACATTTTCCTCAATAGTATTGCTAATACAATAATTGTCCAGTGGATGACAGAAAATCGACCGCGCAAACATATCGATACTATCGATACTATCGATAGTATCAATTATTGTTACAATAGTCATGGCCGATAATATCGATAGTATCGATAGTATCGACTCTATCGATACTATCGATAGGCCTATCGATATTATAGAGATTTTCGAGGTCAACTATCGATAGTCAAACTATCGATAGTTTGGCAACACTAGTAGTACGTGAGTACTTACAGCTTGACATAATGCACATCGCATTTAGTATCTAACTAGGTTCACGCCATTTCCCTAGCCGAGTAGGCAGAGGGAACCGACCGCCATATGGCACGCCCCTTACACACCTGACGCGCATCTTTAACATTCATAAACCTTTTCATTTAAGCTCTACAGTTATTACGGCTCCTAACATGACTTCTTGTTAAAACACGACAAATCTGGTCGTGACAGGTGAGCCTTGGCCTTTCGCAATTCCTAAATCCTTCCACTTTCAATCCCGTTAGTATTATTTTTCAGTGATAACACAACGCGAATGAGGGTTTTTATAAATACAAAATCCGCTAGGTGGCACTACAGTCTTATCACTGTTATTATTGGCTCCTAGTTGACAGCATGTCAGTTTGTTCTGACAACTAACCAATGAGAAGGGAGACAAGACCGCACGTCACAGTTACGCCATCTTTTGGATGTTTTAATTCAAAAAACCCTCATTGATTATGTTAACTATGACCATCAATCAGCACTACTCGGTTGCACAATCCACAATCCACACTACCCGCTCGCCACCTGATCGCATCCGATGCGTAACCAACAAACGCCACTACTTACGCCACGTACCTCCTGTCTGAGCTCGCGCAGCGGCGACGCTGACGGCTCCGCCGCGTTGTTGTTGACGCAGACGGGGTTGACGGCGCTGACGCTGACCGCGCTGACGGCGCCGGCGCTGACGGCGGCGCCGTTGGGCGTCGACGACGTGTACCACTGGCTGCCGGACGCGGGCGTGCCCACTTCGCTCTGTCGCGTGCGGTTAAGGGTTATTTTTGCGTAACTACAACACGGCAGCTGACACCAAAGTTGATCAACTTTTAAGACTGTTTAATCATGAGATTTTGGTTCTAATAACGTCACATTTATCAGTATTTGCGTATCAACTACAAATAAGATCACATTATACATATCGCGGTTAGTCAAACTAGTTTTAATTTCTAAGTATTGTAAGCATTTTTCTTATAGTTATTTTTATTATATTTGCATGGTGTCAACATCCGTATTGTCGTGTTCACATACAGCTCAAGATGCTAAAGATCCTGGTGCAGTGAGGTGTTAAGTAGCACGAGAAGCGAAGGAGCAGAACATTACCAAGTTGCACATCCTTGAAATATAGTGTCATAGTAAAGTGATTTAACTATTTTCGAAGGTTTTAAAACAAGTCACAGCACCTTACACTTGAATCGTATAGTAAATTTGTATTTTATAATTTGAATAGTATAATAAAATTATGAATAGTAACAGGTATCTTGTAGTTATCCATTCACATTTTACATAATAATATAACACTTGATAGCACACATAGAAAGCGCAAATAGCGGAATATGTGAGTAGTGGTTAACCACAATATTAAGCAGAAATAATATTTCTTGCCCGAACAAAGTAATTTTGGCACCAACAGGAAATCATTAAAGAATAATCAGATAAGTACACGATATTTTTAGACAGACTCGGAAATAAGAAATTCAAACATATGACGCCCTTATCATAGAACCTGGCTTTCAACTGGCTTGATGGCGCATTCGGTAGTGACCCTGCCCCATGCGCCAAGAGTTGTGGGTTCGATCCCCACCCAGGACAAACATTCGTATAATGAATACTTGTGTTTGTTCTGTGTAAGTGTTAATATTGAATTTTTAAGTATATATTTGTAATACCACTGTTACCACTGATTCTGAAACTCGTAACACAAGTGCTCACGCTACTTACCTCGGAGTCAGATCAATGTATGTGATGTAGTCTGATATTTATTTAGAATCAAAGAGTGTATAATACAAGATAGAAGTACAGAATAGAAGAGGGCAGAACATAGTATTACCTTTCTCGCCCTCCGCTTGTCCCTCCTCTTAGGGGTACTCTGTAGAGTGCCAAAGTAGCCCGCTACTCCGCCACTGCTATTTCTACTGTAAGAAATTGAAAGAGAATGTATATAAATTAAATAGGTGACTTACCTACAATACACACATATAAAAACATCTAAAGCTTAGACTGGCCCGATGGTCGAGTGGTTAGAGACCCTGGCCACGAAACCGAGGGTCGCGGGTTCGAATCCCGCTAGAGGCAAATGTTTCGTGTGATGAACATGGGCATTTGTTCTCGAGTCATGGATGTTTATAAACGTATTTAAGTATGTCTATCCGTTCACCTAGTATCCATAGCACAAGCATAAGCTTAGTTTGGGACTAGGGAATTGGTGTGTCAGTCTTGAGAATTTATTTATTTATTTATAAAGTCTTTGTCTTAAGCTAAAGAGTTTGTTTGTTTGTTTGAACGCGCTAATCTCAGAAACTACTGGTCCGATTTGAAAAATTATTTTAGTGTTAGATAGCCCATTTATCGAGGAAGGCTATAGGCTATATATCATTAACCATAAACGCGTGAAACCGCGGGCATAGCTAGTATTTCAATAACTTCGTTAGTACATGTAGAACGATTTCCACCAGCATTCAGATTCGGAATAAGATTTGAAATAAATATATAAGTGTTTCTCTAGGGAAGAAATATTAAGTGGAAGTGCACAGTGGGCGTGGCATTGAAGCCAATCAATTGCGCGTGGCAACGCAGAATTGATTGTCAGTAGTGCCAGATAAATGTATACCTTATTTCTACCTACTTAAGAATTAATTGCTCAAAAAAATAAACAACGCCATCTATGATCGAGGAGAAAAATTATCCCAACATTAGTGTTCGGTTTGAACTTGGGTTAGGAAAAGTCTTACCTACTTTGTATGTGGTATGGTAAATTAAACTGTTTTTCATAAGGATGAAAGTATATAATAATAAGTCCGATGTTGGTCTGCTTAAAAAAGAATGTGCAAACTGTGTTTATTGCCTCGCATGTCATTAGTGGCGAATAATGGTATATGGGGTTTTGGGTGTCACTACTTTTTACAATTTCCCATCTAACCCAGCCCGGTTTTGTTTTTGGCTTAATGTGGTTGAAGGGGCCTGCTGCCTCTTTAACTCTGCCTACCCTTTCGGGGATTGTGGGCGTGATATTATGTATGTATGAAAGTATATGTTGTCTATTATAGATCTAGTAAGATAAGCTGTTATTATCAAAATAAGGACCGCCAATCCAGCTCATTGCTTGTCTGTAGTGTAGTATGTGTGAGTTGGCTTCATCAGTTCTCATACTAATTTCGTGATTTCGTGACATGCCATTTCTACTAGATTTTTCTGTTCTGTGTGTTTCTCGGACACAGTATCTATTATATTCTTGAAGAATGGTATTCAAACAGCTTTTTATGGGACAGGATTACCTATTGAGTGGGTTTATTGAGCTGAAGAACTTGGATCTTGATGCGGAACTGTAACAAAAAAAAGGAAAATCAGAGATTTATTGTCATGACAATAAATCCTATTACGATTTTCTTATTTTATATCAATATATAAAAAAATCAATGCCACTTTTCGTTGTAATTTTATAACTCAAGAACGGGCTCACCTATCCAAACCAAATGTTTAGGCTTTGTTAGGACTATTTAGTAGATGGTTTACGTGAAGTTTGCACAAAACCGGTAGAGCGGTTCTTTATTTATCACATTTTTTGTAACAAATGAGTTCAAAAAAATGGCGGATCATTTTGTCAATGGGGTTTTGCTGTCAAATTGAAACTATTTTAATATTTCACTTTATACGTAGCGAAGCACGTACCTGGCCGCTAGTAGGTATATATTTTAGACGCGAGAGCTACAAGCTATGAACGTAAACGTATGCTCACTCGGTGGTGCCGGTGGATATATCCGATATCCGGTTGTTGGCCACGGCCCCCGGGTCCGAAGGGAGGCTGTCCCTCATGGTCCTCAACTGCACCTCAGGGGTCTCAGGTTCGAAGTCGCACATCTAAAACGAATAAAGGACTTTTTAGCGATTATGGAATAAGTCTATTTTAAATGTAATAAAGAACAAGGATATTTATTGTATAGTTAGCTACAGTATATACGCATGTTGCTTCTTATAATAATATAATAATAATAATAAATTCACAGCGGTGGACCCTTTCATTTATAATAGTAAGAACTCTTTTAAACAAGTCATCAAAAATATTGTGGTGAGTGGGGATGGATGAGGATCTTACCTTCATTCATCCTTGCTGCCCTGAATCAATTAATTAATAGACTATCCAATTTTTTAATTAAATTCTGAGGGAGTTTAGTGAGCAATTGATTATGTACGGAGCATCATTTATTATCTAAGTATATTTACCTGACTTGTATTGTCGTTTCATTGTAGTATCATATTTAAATAACTTATAAAACACACAGAGTGTATTTGGTAGGTAATGCATTAGTTATATACCGACATGTCAAGGATCCTTAACTTACTATCACATTAATACAATGTGTGCTTCAATATTATAATGTTCACTTTGACAGTATACATTTTGCTAATATTTGCACATGTCATCTAGTTGTATCTATAATTTCAATGAACTCTTAATTTTGTGTTTGTTGGCTAAATTTCAAGTTCAAATTGTCAAAGACTTAATTTTGCATGTTAATACCTACTTAAAGTTATGTAATACTGTGAATAACTGCTATGGCCTAAGATATTTTAGTGATTGTTACCTTGTGTTCATACATATTGTTAATGGCTGTTGTTATTCCTTAATAAATAAAAAAAAAAAAATAATAAAACAATAAAAAAAAAAAAAAAAAAAAAAAAATAAATATCTCACTACATCACATACATTGATCTGACTCCGAGGTAAGTAGCTTAAGCACTTGTGTTACGGGTATCAGAATCAACATTATTGATGAAACTACGACATTATGGTCTCTCGGACAATTCACTCAGTTTAATAATGTCATTTTTATCTGACAGAACTCAAAAAGTACATGTCAATGGTACAACCTCCTTAGGTGTACCTTTACTAATGGGAGTACCCCAAGGATCGATATTGGGACCCTTGCTTTTTTTAATTTATATTAATGACCTCCCCTTCTTTACAAGGGACTTGTGCGAGATCGTGTTATTTGCTGATGACACATCCCTGATTTTTAAAATCGACAGACATAAAAATAATTTTGACGACGTAAATAATGCTCTCGATCAAGTCCTACATTGGTTCTCAACCAACAATTTATTACTAAATTCAAAGAAAACTAAATGTGTAAAGTTCTCAATGCCAAATGTTAGGCAAGTTGATAGTACAGTTACAATGAACAATGAGTCTATTGATGTCACTAATCAAACAACATTTCTTGGCATCACTTTAGACTCAAAATTACAATGTGTCTCCCCAGATTTCCACTCTGGCAAGAAGACTAAGCTCAGCTGCCTATGCAGTTAGGAAGATAAGGAATCTGACTGACATCGAAACGGCTAGATTAGTTTATTTCAGCTACTTTCATAGTATCATGTCCTATGGCTTGCTTTTATGGGGATCCGCAGCGGATATCCAAACTATTTTTGTATTACAAAAGAGGGCAATTAGGGCTATATACCGACTTGGACCCCGAGACTCCCTAAAAGAGTTATTTCAGAAAATCAACATTCTCACTGTGGCGTCCCAATACATTCTCGATTGTTTAATGTATGTGTATAAAAACTTGCATTCTCTTGCCAAAAAATTTGATAGTTATAGCATTAATACTAGAAACAAGCATAAGCTAGCTATCCCAAATCTCAGGCTAAGTAGGGTTAGTAATTCTTTTGTTGGTCAAAGTATAAAAATGTTCAATCTGCTGCCACAAGAGGTTATAAACCGACCTATGCACAAGTTTAAGATATACATAAAAAAAAATCTTATGCATAAAGGTTATTACAAAGTTGAAGATATCTTAAATGACAAAAACCGATGGTCTACGAGTGATTAATTAGTCAGTAATAAAAGTTTTAACTATCTATGTATAAATTAAATTCGCCTATTTTATGAAATTAATCAAGACATCACAATTTTATGTAATAATTCACTGAATTTTTATTATATGACATTGCCTAAGAAGCTTTGAGCTGTGTTCTTTAGTTGGCTTGTTATTATTATTTTAATTTTTCCATTTTTCTCTGACCAACCCGAGTAGTCATGCTCACTAAAATGTCGCTGGGGTGGTGGCGCTATGTGGCGGGTCGTTACATTCCCTAAAATATGGTTGAGTGAAGCGATGGCTGACACATACGTCATGCTTGGGAACAGGTGCCGCCTTTGGGGACTGGTCTGCTCTGGTCGGGTCATATTTGTATTTTTTCTTAGTCATTATAAATTTTTATTATCTTATTTCACACCAGGCCCACTCTGAAACATGGTTCAAAGTTAAATATGATTCTTATAACTTTGTTAATACTGTTGTTGAAAAAAGTAACTACCGAGTTTCTTGCCGGATTCTTCTCGGTAGATGCAACATTCCGAACCGGTGGTAGAATCATATCTCTTTGAACTGTTTTTGACGATTTATAAGTGTTTCTTTGAAACCTATATAAATAAAGAATATTTTGACTTTGACTTTGACTTTGACTTTGAACAGTGGTATTACAAATATATACTTAAATATTGGTATTAACACCCAGACACAGAACAAACACAAGTATTCATCATACGAATGTTTTTCCTGGGTGGGGATCAAACCCACAACTCTTGGCGCATGGGGCAGGGTCACTACCGAATGCGCTATCGAGCCAGTCAAATTCTTCTGTTGTCCAATATCGTGAATATACATTTTGTGAACTTTAGAGATAACAGATTAATCATATAATTAATAAAGAGAAGTTTAGTATGAAAAAGCGGTCATTTTAAAAGATACTGTTTTATTGGTTCGATGGCTCATGCAGTAGTGACCCTGCCCCATGCGCTAGGAGTTGTAGGTTCGATCTCCACCCAGGACAAACATTCATATGATGAATACTTGTATTTGTTGTGTGTCTGGGTGTTAATATCCAATATTTAATTATATATTTGTAATACCACTGTTGTTTCTGGCATCCGTAACACAAGTGCTTAAGCTACTTACCTCGGAGTCAGATCAATGTATGTGATGTAGTCGGATATTTATTTATTATAATTTATTATAAACCAATACAAGAACAATATTTCACATCTGACCCAGCCCGGTTTTATTATTGGCTAAATGTGGTTAAGAGGGTTGCTGTCCCTTTGACTCTGCCTACCCCTTCGGGGATAATGACGTGATGTTATGAATGTATGTATTTGTAATACCACTGTTGTTTCTGATATCCGTAACACAAGTGCTTAAGCCACTTACCTCGGAGTCAGGTCAATGTGTGTGACGTAGTCTGATATTTATTTATTATTATTAATTATCCTTACAAAAGCACAGTGTAACTAGAGCATTAATAAACCGATACAAGTTTGGGAACCCCTGGAAACATAGCGATACATTTTTATTTTATTTAATGTTTTATTTTTTGTTGTATATTTTCTTTGTGCTGGCAATATTTTATTTTTATTTTATTTATTTATTTTAAGTACAATATAATTCGGCACGCACCTTGCGCCCGTATCGTTGGTGGACGTGCTGCTGCACGCGTCGGAACTGCGACAGGAGGTGCGAGTGCAGCGCCTCCATGCTGGTCGGGAGACGAGAACCGTGCACCTCCAGACCTGGTGACGAATATTGAGTTGCAACATTCAGAACCGGTGGTAGAATCATATCTCTTTAACTGTTATTGACGATTTATAAGTGTTTTTTTAAACCTATATGAATAAAGAATATTTTGACTTTGATTTTGATTAGTATGCGGGAGAAAACTCGTTAGGAATATTCAAGTCGTAGCTATAAGATTCCATCACGAGTAACATGGTGATCATCTTCCTAGCGTTATGTCCCGTGCTTAGATGGGGTCCGCTTAGACCATGACCCAGGATTTAGCGAGTCTGGTAATTACATTGAAGCGACTGCCGATCTGACCTTCGTAATCTTAAGATAGGGGAACCGGAATTTTTTGGATCATGGTTACAAATCCAAAGTTATTTGAATTTGCAAGTTTCATCACGATGTTTTCCCTCACCGCCAAGCTAATGGTATAAATACGTAAATATATTTGAAAAATCTAGAGGTACATGCCCGGGTTTGAACCCGTACTCCACGGTTAAGAGGCGCGTGTCCTTACCATTGAGCTACCACCGCTCTACGAGTAACATGGAGATGAGAGAAGAAAATTGAACGAAGAATTGTCTTTCTTAACTTATCACTTTCTTCTCTTTACATCTTTCCCTACCTTCACGTCAATCCTGTTTATTTTCCTTGTCTCAATGACGCTTTATCGCTTTATAGTTCTCTTTATTTACCCATTTATTTCCTTCCACACACACACACAACAATAATACTAAGCAAATGTCATTCAGTGACTTCTATTAATATTATAGAGTTCCCTTGATAACATTATCTCCTTCTTACTCCCTGTTTCTGCCGCACACTCCTTTTCTCTCTCTCTCTCTCTCTATCTATCTCACCCACTCTCTCTCTCTCTCACTCACACTCTCTATCTCTCTCTCTCTCTAATCTCACTCTTTCTCTCTCTCTCTCTAAGTCACTCACACTCTATCTCTCTCTCTCACTCACTCACACTCTATCTCTCTCTCTCTCTCAATCTCTCTATCTGTCTCACTCTCTCTCTATCTGTCTCACTCTCTCTATATATCTATCTCTCTTTCTCTCTTACTCACCGAACTTGAGCAGCGGTATCTGGTCGGCGATGAGGTCCTTCAGCTGCGCCAGCAGCTCGGCGTGCTCAGGGTGGCGCGCCTCGTACGCGGCCGTCAGGAACGCGCGCTCATAGTTCACGATGCCTCCTTGCACCGCCGGGTCCAAGATGCCTAAGGAAAGACGGTTTTTTTTAATTAAAATATCCAAAAGAAGGCGTAACTGTGACGTGCGGTCTTGTCACCCTCCTCATTGGTTAGTTGTCAGAACAAACTGACGTTCTGTCAACAATGAGCCAATAGAGACAGTGATAAGACCACGAGACTCCCTAGTGCCACCTTGAGGATTTTGTATTTTAAAAACCCTCAATACAACAAAATTTATCGTTAAATAGTCTACAAGTGATGCCGGTGGGACTAGCGGATGCGGGCGGGGATTTCTCATTTTGGTTGAGTCAGACTTAATATAAAATTGTATTCCTCCGGCAGGGGTCTCCGGTATTCACGGTGGTTTAGCGATGCGCGATCCCGTGGACGTCTTATATATAGGCGTGAACGGTACATCCCAGGGGTTTAGTCGGTATACCCCGCCCACTACCACCTTGGGCGGAGCAGGGTCCTCCTATCCATCTCGAGGTCCCCGGGAGTCCGACACACCCCGCTGATTCCCCCCGGTTTCAGCGGGACGGTGCGTAACGCATTCCCCTGGGTCAAAAAAAAAAAAAAAAAAAAAAAAAAAGGGGTCTCCGGTAGCCGTACCGGGGAATCGGTAGACCTTGGTACCAGGACAAGGCCGAAGCTAAAATAAACCTCGAGGTGGGTCGCGATTGATGTTTTCCTAGCCATTCGTGGCATCGGCCGTAGCGCTGTTTGCGGTCGGACTAGGTTTGCTGAGGAGCTGGGTTTTGTGTTGCTCTCCTTATTCTATTCATGAACCAGGGGCTCCCTGAAGATGCGTTGCGGTGGGTCTCAGATCTCTTCTCCCTCCTCGTCGATAGGGCCTCCCCCCGAGGAGCTGACGTATAGTCCCGGCAGTGAGTACGGAACTGTGCATGGGAGGCCATATTGGGGGTTTGTCGAGTCCGACACACCGCTGTTTCCCCGAGCAAAGGGTGACGGCTCATGGGACTTTACCCATGGGACCCCAATTTATATATGGACAATGTACATCTGGACTATTAGCCACGGTGCCAGTACAATCCCAGCGGCTAGGTTCGTAGCTCGTCGCTATATAAGCATACCGTTGAGGCGCATGGTGAGCGGCTGCAGCGGCGCGGCGGGCGCGCGCGCGGCGAGGCTGAGCGCCTTCAGGTTGCGGTTGGACTCGCGCAGCGCCTCCACCGCGGCCTCCACCGGGGACACCCAGTACGTGCGCTGCCGCTCCACCGGGAACCAGCGCAGGATGCCTGCGCGACAATTACAATTAGGTGATACAAACCAGCGACAGCGGTGGTAGCTCAATGGTAAGGACACGCGCCTCTTAACCGAGGAGTGCGGGTTCAAACCCGGCACGTCCCTCTGGATTTTTCAAATCTATGTACGTATTTATACCACTAGCTTGGCGGTGAGGGAAAACATCGTGATGAAACCTGCAAAATCAAACAACTTTTGATTTGTAACCATGATCCAAAAATTGTCTGGTTCCCCTATCTTAGGGTTACGAAGGTCAGATCGGCAGTCGCTTCAATGTAATTACCAGACTCGCTAAATCCTGGTTCATGGTCTAAGCGGACCCCGTCTAAACACGGGACATAACGCTAGGAAGATGATGATACAAAGCAGCGACAAGTGAACAGATTTTCGCGTTCATGATAAATGCATCACAAACGAAAATATACCGAAAATTAAATTAATACCAAGTATCCTACTTACCTGGCAGTTTATCACTAATTTCGAGTTCAGTTCGCTCCAGCCATCTCGTAGCGAATTCGTTTTGACTTGACAGGTCGTCCGTTGAACCATTCAACGACTCGTCTAAAAAGTGTAAAGTGTGATTAGAATATAGTACATCGGTGATTCTGAAACAGATCGTTGGCAGTTTGTGTAGCGCCATCTATAAAATACGATCTAAATCACGGTAGTCTTGTTCACGGTGGTTTAGCGATGCGCAATCCCGTGGACGTCTTATATAAAGGCATGAACGGTACATCCCAGGGGTCTAGTCAGTATACCTCACCCACTAAATAAATAAATATAAATATCAGACTACATCACATACATTGATCTGACTCCGAGGTAAGTAGCTTAAAAGCACTTGTGTTACGGATATCAGAAACAACAGTGGTATTACAAATATATACATAAATATTATTAACACCCAGACACGGAACATACACAAGTATTCATCATACGAATATTTGTCCTGGGTGGGGATCGAACCCACAACTTTTGGCGCATGGGGCAGGGTCACTACCGAATACGCCATCGAGCTTGTCAAACTAACACCTTGGGCAGAGCAGGGTCCTCCTTTTTTGCTAGAGGACCCCGGGAGTCGGACACACCCCGCTGATTCCCCCCGGTTTCAGCGGAACTGTGCGTAACGCATTAGCCTGGGTCAACAAAAAAAAATTATTAAAACTAGGGCTCAAATCACCAAATGAAACCAAGTGGTATAAAGTACACTAGGGTTTATTAAGAAAGCGAACAGTAAACATTGTGTATGGAGCTTAAATATAACCTTGAAAAACCGAAATGCTTGCGCGATCTAAAATACTGCTAGCGCTATCTATTAGTGGCGTTTGGTACTACTAGCTCCCGCTAGGTTCAGCTGCTTACGACTGTCATTGCAGTTCGTTATAACTAAATGTAAACAATATTTACTGGTTACATGAAATAAATTATAATAATAAAAACAAATTGGACAAGTGACGGTAGTCTGCGTCTAGCTCTCGAAACTGACTACAAAATTGCCGCGGTAATTTTAACGTAGCTACCCATTAAATATATATGAAACATATATCAGACAAAATCACATACATTGAACCGACTCCGAGGTAAGTAAGTTAAGCACTCACGTTACGGATATCAGATTCAACAGAGTTATCACAAATATATACCAAAGTATTGGATATTAAGACAGAACAAACACAAGTACTGATCACACGATCACAGGGGTGAAATGAAATGAAATGAAATTGTCTTTATTTACGTAGGCTTAAAAAAAGCACTTATAAATCGTCAGAATAAGATCAATATCTACCGGTTCAAAAAGTAGATTCTACCGAGAAGAAACCGGCAAGAAACTCGATAGGTACTCTTTTAAAATGCCAAGTCTATTATTACAATTTATACGTGAATGTAAATTTACAGTGCAGGCAAACAGCCTATTCTGGGTCTAACCATATATTCTTATCATTTAAATAGTCTTCTATCTTGTAGTAGCCCTTTTTAATCAAACAATTTGTAACATATAATTTAAACTTATGTACAGGTAAATCAATGAGATTTTGAGGTAACATATTGAATATTTTTATACTTAACCCAATGAAAGAATTACCACTCTTATTAAGTCTGTGATTTGGAACAGCAAGTCTGTGTCTATTTCTAGTATTAAAAGAATGAGTATCTGATTTTTTTGGGAATATCTGAATGTTCTTGTAAACATACATGATACAATCTAAAATGTATTGTGACGCTAGAGTTAAAATATTGATTTCTTTAAACATTTCTCTGAGTGAATCACATGTTTTAAGGCCGTATATGGCTCTGACGGCCCTCTTCTGCAAAATGAAAATAGTCTTAATATTGGCCGCAGAACCCCACAGCAGCAGACCATATGACATTACACTATGAAAATAACTGAAATATACCAATCTTGCCGTTTCAACATCAGTTAAGTATTTTATTTTCCTGACTGCATATGCCGCAGAGCTAAGTCTCCCTGCCAGGGCCGCAATATGAGGAGCCCATTGCAATTTTGAATCCAAGGTGATCCCGAGAAATACAGTAGAATTGACAACTTCAATTGCTTCATTATTTACTACAATGCTCGGGCTCACCTGCCTTACGTTGGGTAATGAAAATTTCAAACATTTGGTTTTTTTAGCATTAAGTAATAGATTATTGACTGTAAACCATTTTAGAACTTCTGAGAGAGCATTATTCACGTCGTCAAAATTTTCTTTGGTTTTATCAATTTTAAAAATTAATGAAGTATCATCTGCAAATAATACTGTCTCACATATGTTATTTCTGTAATAAGGAAGGTCATTTATATAAATCAGGAATAGCAGAGGTTCCAATATTGAGCCCTGGGGCACTCCCATGGATAGTGGGGCGCCAGAAGATTTAGCTCCATTAATGTTAATTATTTGAAGTCTGTCAACTAAATATGACTTCATAAGACTAAGTGAATTCGTTGAAACACCATAATGCTTTAGCTTCATCAATAAGGTCTGGTGCTCAACGCAATCAAACGCCTTCGATAAATCGCAGAAAATACCGATTGCATCCTTTTTGCTTTCCCAAGCCTCAATCACATGTTTCATAAGTGCCACTCCAGCGTCAGTTGTGGATTTGCCCTTAGTGAATCCATATTGTTTATTATGCAATAATTTATTGAGTGTTAAGTGACGAAGTAGCTGATTAAATATTATCTTTTCAAAAATCTTACTTAGGGCTGGTAAAATAGAAATAGGTCTATAGTTAGATCTTGCGCATAAGATAGTTTCACTACCGAATGCGCCATCGAGTTATTCAAAAGCATTGGAAGCCCGAAACCTGTGTTGCGTATTCAGTAGGAAACTGAAGGAATTCGATCCAAACCCAACATACCCACTAAGGCATTTTCAAGTCCCCTTGTAAGCGCACAGGGTGAAGGAATTAACTGACCATCATCATGCATTGGCTCATGCTATGACCGCAGTTATAGTTCACAACGAGCGCATAAGAAACTTGCTACGACACAGCTTGGAAGATGTGTAAATAAATGCCTAATCCAAAAAGGCAGTGGTTTGTTACCTGGTCTGTGGAAGGGTCTCGAGAAGACGAACTTGTCGACGTTGTTGTGCTTGTAGTACATGAGGATCTGGTCCGCCACCGGCTTGCCCGACAGCCGCTTCAACTTGTCGCTCGTCACCGGTTCCACGGCGTTTATTTGTAGGTCTGTTTGTCTCGTTAAGGATATTATATAGCACACGTAAAGACACATCTTAGCTAATATAAAAAAAAAACTCCAGATTAGATAACTAACTAACTAAACTTCACGCCACTTCCCTAGCGGGGTAGTCAGAGAACCGAACGCCATATGGCACGATCCTTACACACCTCACTCGCCTTTCAACTTTCATAGTCCTTTTCATACAAGCTCTACGGTTTTTATGACTCCTAACATCACCTTCTGTTAATACACGACCAATCTGGTCGTGGTAGGTGAGCCTGGGCCTTCCGCGGCTCCTACATCCTTCCACTTTCGCATTGTATATCTGTTTAGTCAATCTTTCGTCATCCATTCTTTCCACATGTCCGAACCACCGGAGCATGCCTCTTCTTACCTTTACTCCGACGCTGTCCTTCAGACCGGCTCTCTTTCTTACATAATCATTCCGAACGCAGCCTGTGAGCGATACACCGCAGATTTTCCGCAGCGCACGCATCTCCGACTAAACACGGGTCATAAGCTCGTAAGATGATGGTGATTTTCATTATCAAAGGATACACTGTCCGTCGGAGGCGGTGATCTCCTCCCCGGGCGGGTCGAGCTTCATCATCACGTCGGCGTCGGGCCACTCGTCCAGGAGCCGCTCCTTGAACTCCGCCAGCTGTTCGTACTCGTTGCCGCGGTACACGAACCCCTGGGTAATAAAATTGTGCCTTAACTTTAAATATATCCGGCTACATCACATAAATTGATCTGACTCCGAGGTAAGTAGCTTAAGCACGTGTGTTACGGATATCAGAATCAACAGTGGTATTACAAAATATATACTTAAATATTCAATATTAACACCCAGACACAGAACAAACACAAGTTTGTCCTGAGTGGTGATCGGACCCACAACTCTTGGCGCATGGGGCAGGGTCACTACCGAATGAGCCATCGAGCTTAACACAACTATTACCTCGAATGTACATTATACATGACAAGTATGTCCTCAGGACACGCAATTTTCGCGCGCATTTCTCGTGCGGCCAGAAAGAAAAGAATTTCAAAGTGGTTATGGAAGGTAGTAGGACCAAAAATAGATAAATTACTAAAGCTTTATTTATTTTTGGTAAATGAGAAAACTGGGGGGCCCGCTCTCTAAGGATAATTCGACCAAGGTAAAAGTCATTTTCCACCAGAGGGTCGAGACGAGACGAGGCGTGAAGAGAATTGAAATATCTCGCCCCTCTGGTAGAAAATCACCTTAAGACTGCAATCTTCCAGCGTAAAGTAACGGTTCTTTAATCGGTAGCTCGGCAGATTCGCTGCTGATGACTAGTTTACTAAGGGAGCCTAGGATATTTATCGCTCTTTTATCTCGTATTCAAACACAATCGACACCTCCTCTTTTAACGAGTCTGGGAGGATGTTTGGCCCGTCAGATTTGTCTGGCTCATTAGAAAATATTTTAAAATATTATAGTTAATAATATAATATTAAAACCAGCCATCCTACTTTGACGTAAATTAGCATGTTTTCTTTTCCACCTTTGATACTTGCTACCTGTAAAACGGCTCCGATTTCAGCTTAGCGAGCAGCCATTCCCTTTTAAGTTTATGTTATACTACCGATCCTAAAAACATCATTTTTCCTAAAATCACGTGAGTCTGGGGCAACTGGGATCTTGGACTATATAGTCGACAGGTGTTTGATACAAACGGAGTACTCACAGACGGCACAGTCAGATGGTCGGGGAACCCCTTCCCGTAGTAGACGACGCGGAAGTACCCCGGGTGGTACCGCGGCGTGCGCAGCATGGCGCCGTACAGGCTCGCCAGCTGCCCGTGCAGCTCGGCGAGGGGGCCGTAGCCGATCGCCTCGTCTTCGTATACGCTCACTAACTCTTTGACTATCTCGACGGCT